>CM040993.1:18076728-18095343 GCA_022985145.1 Pangasius djambal
CTTGTTTGTTTTTGTTTGTTTTTAAATGTATGCATGCTTAAAATAAACTAATAAACTTTGCTGTCAGTTGTATCTTGTTTGTTTGTTTGTTTTCAAATGTATGCATGCTTAAAATGAACTAAAACTTTGCTGTCAGTTGTATCTTCTTGTTTGTTTGTTTATTTTCACATGTATGTATGCCTAAAATAAACTAATAAACTTTGCTGTAAGTTACATTTTGTTTGTTTTTACTCTAAACATGTTTTTCAGACTTGCTCTGTTTTCTTGCTCATTCTTTTTTTAAACATCATAAAAGGTTAAACCACGTGAAAGGCTGCATTAAAGCATTAATTAGGGAAGACACTACACTACAGGTAGAAGCATGGATCATGGATTTTGGTGTTGCAAGGCAACGTTAACGACATAAACAAAGCGAAGTCGAGAAGCTGTCACGCTTACGCTTCAGGCCACCGTCGAGTGAATTGTTAGAGTAACTTCGTAACAGGTGGTTAAGCTCCGACATGACTTGAACTTGAACTAAGTATACTGTACTGACTATAGATATACACCAATTTTCAACGAAAGAACGGAAAGAAGTAGTCTGGTGTAAAAGCCAGCGCTCCTAGCACCGAGCAAGAACGTAACAAAAAGGCAAACAGTACGTCTGCGACTTAACACCACCTCACTCTTTAATTTCCTTCATTTCTAAAGAAAATGCTACACCCTTCGATCTTTCAGATGCACACATTTTTCGATCACGGCTTCACTGATAATTTTATAAGTAGTTGACGCACATGAACAAAGTAGCTAGTTACATAGCTAGCTAGCTAACAGTGTAGATTAAACTTGCTAATCACATCGTTATAATCAGAGACTGACAACAACAGACAAAAACAATGCCAGTGTTCGTTTCGATAACTAGCGCTGTGTCCGTTACAGCAGGCGTGTTTCCTGTCGCTGTTGCCACAGTGTGTGAGACGTAATATAATCATTGTTTGTACCATCCACTGCCCATCCCCCACTCATAAACATAATGTTCATACAGTGAGCATGGGGCAGTGTGATTTCTGCCCCAGTGGGCCTCTTTAGCGCTTGGTGCAGGTAACTTTTTGACCACTAAGTGCAATAATAACTCTGTGAAACTAAGGGGCCGTTTACACGACAATGTTTTCAGCCAAAAAACGGGAAACTTTTTATGCATTTTGCCTGTTCGTTTACACGACAACGGCGTTTTGGGGACTGAAAACGCATATTTTTGAAAACGGCTTTCAAAGTTTTTGAAAACGCAGCCGTTATCGTCTCCATGTAAACACCCAATACAGGAATCTTTGAAAACGGTGACATCATGTGCGTGCGTAGTGCGTGTTAGGTATGTAGACATGCGTAGTACGTGTCTATTGTAAAGGCGAGCGCATATGTAATAGCGTTTTTGGCCGTTATCACGGATATGTGTAAACGCGAATCGTTTTGAAAACGTTGTCGTGTATACGTGAAACTTTTTGAAAAACTTTTCCGTTTTTGACTACATCGTTGTCGTGTAAACGTAGCCTGAATGGGGCATGAGCACTCTGCCCCACGACATGTTTTCTTGTAACAACATGTTTTCTTGTAACAACATGTTTTCTTGTAACAACGACATGTCTTGTAACAGCAACATTTTTCTTGTAACGACATGTTGTCTTGTAACAATGATGTTTTCTTGCAACAGCAACATGTTTTCTTGTAACAACGACATGTTTTCTTGTAACAGCAACATTTTTCTTGTAACAACATGTCTTGTAATAACATGTTTTCTTGTGATAACGACATGTTGTCTTGTAATAACATGTCTTCTTGTAACAGCGACATGTTTTCATTTACGCAACAGCGTTACATTTATGGCATTTGGCAGAAGGCTTTATCCAGAGCGACTTACAATGATCTCATTTATACAACTGAGCAGCTGAGGTTTAAGGGCCTTGCTCAAGGGCTAGCAGTGGCAGCTGAGTGCTGGGATTTGAACTCTCAACCTTCCGATCAAAAGTCCAACCTCCAACTGCACCAGTACACCAAGAAAAAAATACTTGTACATGTAAACCCACAGTACTTGGCAATAAAGGTGATTCTGAACAATGACATGTTTTCTTGTAACATCATCATGTTTTTTTTTAAATTAATGACGTGTTGTTTTTGTAATAACGAGATGTGTTTCTTGTAATAACAAAAGAAACTTATTCTGAACTTAAACTTAGACTTTTCCCAAAACATGTTATGAATATTCATAGTTTTCCAAAACTCATCTTTAATATTCATACATTTCCCAGAAACCATACTGAAAATTCATACATTTTGCTGAAACTGTTCTGAATATTTATACTTTTTTTTCAGGTCTGTAAAGTGCATTTTAAAATACCATGTTTTTTTTTTGCTTCCTCACAAAACCTTCAGAAATAAATGCGTTTCATTTTTTCACAGCGTTTTGTATGGGCACGTTAGGGTCACGTGACCAAGACGTCAGTCGCTCAGGAAGGACCGTCAAGAGATTTTTTTTTTTTTTTTTTTTTTTTACCCCTGCAGGAAAATAACACGGGAAAAAAAAAAGCAGATTGCACGGTGATAGGCGGTAAGGACGCCTTTTCTTTACTCACAGCAACGTTTTCACGCACGTGCATGCTTTATTTGCAAAAATGCATGAAAAAGGAGCTCGGGTTTTTGTCATTCATGGCTGTAGACAGAGCCATGAATGAAAATGAATGCAGTGCTGCCTTAAACACATGCATAAACTGCTTTCTCTTCATGCATTATTTCATTATTCGGTGCACCTATTTCACGTTATGGGCTCGCGCCATTTCCAAAAGTGTTGTTATGCAATGCTGAGATTTTTTTCTTCTCTCTCTCTCCCCCCCAGCTGTATTAAACACTTCATCACGTCAAACAATAAATGCGTGTTTGAAGCAGGATTGCAGGGTGCTGGCCTCCAAACACTAAAAGGAGAAATAAAATCTGTCTTTATTATTATTATTATTATTATTTGTGCATCTGTTAACAGACGGCACTGATGTGTGAGCACCATGGCGGCTGGTACAATTCCATCCAGATGTGAACATCTGGGCTATAGGTCTTCCCAAAAATGTGCAAAAAAAAAAAAAAAAAAATTAATTAAATAAATAAATAATAAAGTATTCATCAATAGAGGTCGCCTGTTCCGCTTTCTTCTTAAATCTCTTTGATCGTAGTATTATAATAATAATAATAATAATAATAATAATAATAATAATTCATTAGCTGCTTCATCCTGGTCAGGGGAGGCTATCCTGGGAACACTCCTGGTTCGATCCCGAGCTTGAGTTACTGTCTATGCGTATATGTAAGCAACATTTCACATGTCCTCCATGTTCGTGTGGGCTTCGTCCGGGTTCTCTGGTCTTCTCCCAAAAGCATGCCAGTATGCGGATTGGCTACAGTGAATTACCACTATCTGTGCAGGAGTGTGTGAATGTGTGTGTGCATGGTGCGCTGCAATAGACTGGGCCATTAGAATGGGGCATTCAGAGTATATTCCCGCTTCGCTCCCAGTGTTTCCGGAATAGTCTCCGGATTCGCCGCAGCCCTGACCAGGAAAAAGCGACCCAAATGACTTTCTGGTCAAAAACAGTCACATATTGAGTCACTGCACAACCTCTAACTGCCTAGCTACAGAACAGGAGTGACACATTGCTTTTTTTTGTCGTTTTTGCTGTTGTATTTTAACGTCTTCTGACGAAACATTCTCTCATTCACTAAAAAGTATTGGCACACCTGGTTTCAAACTCGTCTCATATTCACCCTATGAGGTAGATAAGCGACAATGGCATGTGTGTTTTTCTGTAAATGTAAATGATTTTTCATGTCAAAGACAATCAGTTTGCAAACTTCAAGTACTAACTTGTTTTCTAACTAATTAGGAGGTTAGAAAAGAATTAGATTAACTGGTTGCTCGTCTCTATGACTAGTCACTACCAATAATGTCCACTATCAAGGCTAATGCTATGTAACGGGAACCTGATGGCAAAAGTTATACGTTGTGTCCTCGATTCAGTTTCATTCTCCATATATAGATATGCTTCCTCACACCACCTTGTGTGTGTGTGTGTGTGTGTGTGTGTGTGTGTGTGTTAGCTTAAGAGGGGGCATCATGGACGTGTCCGGCCACAGCCTTTTCCTCCTGCAGCAGCTCAATGTCCAAAGGGAGTTTGGTTTCCTGTGTGACTGCACGGTTGCCATTGGCAACGTGTACTTCAAGGCCCATCGAGCAGTGCTGGCTGCCTTCTCCAACTACTTCAAGATGATCTTCATCCATCAGTCCAGGTTAACCAACTTTCATGATAAAAAAAAAAAAAAATAATAGAGTCTAATGAATGGGATAAAAAATGCGTGGCCCAATCAGTTATTAATTATTACTATAGTGCTGTATAGTGCTGATGAATCCTTGATTCTGATTGGTCAGAAGGTATTGATTAATTTTCTATAACAGCGGCTCTGACAGTAGTGCAGCTGCAAATCACAGTTTTATATTAATGTACATTATCGTTTCTATAGCAACGGCTCATCCATAGGGACTTGTACGGAGGACGCGCCACATCAGTGAGCTAAAAAACGTGTGTAATCATCGATATGGTGCAATTTTCAGTAAGGAGATGTTTATTTCACATTTATGGAAGGAGTCTCTAGTGTCATTGCTTTGTAACAGTCAGAAGTAAAGCTGTAACTTTGGGTTTTCTGACATCTTCAGCACAGAGGAGTTTACACTTTACAGTCAGGTTATATTTCTCAGCATCCGTACCAATATCACTAGTCAGTATGACATATTAATTAATAAGAGATGCAATCAACATATTAATTAGCATTAGCATTAACATTAAGAAGGACTGGGCTATGTGACGATATAGGCCAATAAGCTTTTCTGGGGTATCGCAGGTATCTTCAGTTTTTTCGTAACACTGACCATCTCAGCTGGATTTGCTGTTAAATATATATTTTGTTCTTAAACTTTTTTCTCCTTCTTATTGTTAATTTTTTTCTTAACTAGAATGTAGAACATACCTTTATACAATATATATTTATTGTGCATCATGAAAATATTTTCAAATATCGTGATATAACATTGATTAGAATACAATTAGTGCAAATGAAGCAATTGTTGTCCAAATAGAACATTAAATTTCAATTGTGTGTACATGTAATTGAATCGTCAGTTTTAAACAATGCATTCTTAAATGTAATGTTTTGTGCTAGCTTTTAATTCATAGCTAAAACAATTCAAAAGCAAAGTGGTTGTGGACTTGGGCCACGACATTTGCCTTGAAGATAAATAGCACAGGTCAGCTGTTTAAGGATGCACTATGCAGATGGAAATGACCGTTTGACCCGCTAAATGTGTCCTCCACTTGTTTCCCTACGTTTAGTGAGTGTATTAAGATCCAGCCCACTGACATCCAGCCAGATGTCTTCAGCTACCTGTTGCACATCATGTACACAGGCAACGGCCCCAAGCAGCCTGTGGATCAGGGTCGATTACAGGACGGGATCAAGTTCCTCCACGCGTACCAGCTGTGCCGCAAAGCCACCGACGGTGGAACTGACGCCTCCTCAGACCCCATCCGCATATCCAACCTGTACGGCATCCAGATCTCTTCTCAGCTGGGCACTAAAGAGTCGACTGGCATGAAGGCTAGCGGGGCACGAGAACCCGAGGACAGGCGATGTGGCTCGCGTGGCCGTCCGCTGCCAGCTTTAGCAGGGATCGAAGGGCACGCATCGGAGCGCCAGTCCCTCAGTCTGCGCGCCATCACGTCAGGGGACGAGTGTGACATCTTGGCACGGATCAAACAGGAAGAGGAAGAGCCGGATGAGGGTGAGGAGCCGCGAGCGCCTGCGTCTCTGCCTTCGACCCAAGGGAGTCCATGCCAGGCTGGTGGTTTTAAGGACGGCCCTCTGGCGCTGCTCTGTCCTCAATGTGGAGAACGATGCCTCTCTCCTGAGGGACTACAGGAACATCTTTTCACCCACGCGGCATGCGCCCTCATGGAAGGACCTTCCGAAGACAGCAGGGGGGACATTAAAGGGCCAGCGGAAGAGCGACAGTGCCACGCACTAGCAGATGAGTTGGCGTCAGAGATAAGGCGAGGTACGGCAGGCACAGGAAGTCCACCTGCAGGCTTTACGCGTAAAAGAAAGATGGCGTGCGCAGTCTGCAACTTGCGCTTTTCACAGAAGAGCCAGCTGCAGGAGCACATGTTCGCCCACGTGGGCAAACCACTGCGCCAGCATCGTTACGGGCGATTCGGTGGACCGCTGATCCATCCCAGCGAGGGAACGTCGGAAATCGAGGAAGTTGCCCAGGATAATGGCAGCTCGTGCTACTCACTGGACTCAGAAGTCTCTCATGAGAGCGTAGACGCCGTGGCGGTAGAATGACACCTTCCTTAACATAACGGACATGTTCCCTGATTTCCATTGCATTTTTAACACACCCTTGTAAATTTCCACTCCTGACTTAATTACGTAACAACTACATTCCACAAGTAATGTTTCTTGTCTATGGAGAGACAAGCTCCAGCATGCTAGCTAGCTAGCATGAAAATTACTGAGCTAGCTTGTTAACTAGAAGGTAGTTTGATATATAGACAGATTTGTACATAGGATCTTAATATTTTTAAATTGTGTGTTTTACTGCTATTTATATTTATTAACAACTTCATTCAACGTCCAACTAAAATCTTCTACTGCAAGGTTTGAAGATCTGACCTGATTTTTGTTCATAATCTTTCTGCTATCTTTAGCTAGCTAGCACAAACATGACAGGATTTTTACATCAGATTTATATTAATAAATGTTTATACTGTAAGTGATAGCTAATATGAGGTGACCTGATGAAGTTTCTGACAGGATTTTTAAATAATATTCATAATCTTCACTGCTTCAAGGCTAGCCAGATAGCTAAAATGAGATAACCTGACAGGATTTCTTACAGAATTTTTTATAAATGTTAAACAATTTCTACTGTTAATGCTAGCTAGCATGCTGATAGGATTTTTAAGTCATATTTGTGACCTTCGCTGCTGGCACCATTTAGCTAGCTAATGACTTGATAGAACCGCTAGAAGGATTTCTAAATAATATTCATAATCTTCACTGCTAATGCTAGTCATCTAGCTAAGATGAGCTAACCTGACAGGATTTCTTACAAGATCTTTAAGTGATATTCATAATCTTTACTGCTAACACAGTAGCAGATAGCTAACATTAAAAAAAAAAAAGATTAATAAATGTTGATGATCTTCGCTGATAATGCAGTGACAGGATTTTTAATAGGCATTAAATGTCTGATTCATAAATGTTTATAAATTCTACTGCTAAAGAATGACAGCTATTTAGCTAATTAAACAGCTAGTTAAAAATCACATTCATGAACACTAATAATCTCCACTATTAATGATAGTCAGATAGCTAACGTGCTAACCTGACAGGATTTCCAGTTTCCTTCACTGGGCTAATATGGGAATATTCATAATCTTCACTACTAACGCTAGCAAACTAGCCACCATGAGCTAACCTGACTGGATTACTGAGTGAATCTTTAAGTATTCTGATATTCATTATATTTACTGCTAACTAAGTAGCTTACATCACATGACCTGACTAAAAAAGATTAATAAACATTCATAATCTTCACTGATAGCGCAGTGACAGGATTTTTAAGTCATATTCATAATGGTTTATAATTTCTTCTGCTAATGGTAAGCAGCTAGCTAACATGAGCTAACCTGATAAAACTTCTCTCAGGATATTTAAGAACATGTTGATGAGTGTCGTTATAAAAGTATTCCTTCTTAGAAACTGTGCCGCAGAATACAGCATAACACAAGAAATACCACATTAAGTACTAGCTTTATGAGGAAATTCTCCAATTAAGGGATTAAGGGGAAAAACAGGAAGTTTACAGAGGTGTGTTTAAAACGTTACTGTAATACAGGGGGATGGAAAATGTTTGACCTCAGACTTCATGTCCTGTCCTGTCTTTTATAAGCTCCGTCAGTGTGTTTCTGTTCTCTTGTGTTGATGGGTTTAGTGTTGGTGTGGATTTTACATTGTGGTTTGTAGATTAAACTGATCGGCGGCCTTTACGCATTTTGCGTTGGAGTTCGCTGCTCTGAGTTATCACTCCAAAAGAACAGGGTTTTTTTTTTTTCCCTAAGAAAAATGGATATATGAATCGTGAATGACTGACAGTTGCGTAGGTGTTTTGAACTCTCCAGAAGCCCCGCCCCTTTCCCCTCACCTTACATTAGTAAAGTTTCAGCTGGTGCTCTCGTCTCGTCGATTTTCTCGTCGATTTTCCCGACGCGGCGTCCTCGCTTTCTGTCACAGTAAATCCAGAACGTTTTCAGTTCAGTAATGCGAAATAAAATGTATTAACGTATGTTCGACTTAGCTAACATTAGACAAGTCGTTATAGAGACGTCAGTTGACTATATTTAGGAGGGAAACACCAAAATTTTGTCTGGAAAAATTCCTTTCAAATTTCGGAATGAAGGAAAAGAATTCTGACATGTTTGACTGGAAAAGAAGATGAAATTGGTCTACAGCGATGCGTCGAATCGAACACTTTTTAAATCAGTGATAATTCGAAAGTGATTGCAAACACCAGTCAGCGCTCAGACATTTCACACTTACCGTGAGCAACATTAGACAAGCAGCTTGTAAAAAAAAAAAAAAAGGATTATATCGAAACCTCTGTAATACTGTGTTATTATGTAGTTTTTTGGCAAATCCTTCACTGAGACTAGGTGTTATTCCTCTTCAGGGTTTGCAGATCTGTTGGACTGAAGAGCCAGGCGTTGCGTTTTCTTCAGTGGATTGACGAAAGTAAACCAGTACAGCTAAAGCACAGATGATGGATTAACAACACGCTTCTCTGTGGTAGTATTTTCTAAATAAATCGAAAATCATTTTATTAATGTGTAGCAGTGAGCAGATTTGGACATACTGAACCATCAGCTGAATGTAGGCATAGTAACTAAAGCTTATTGTGTAGTAATTAAAGAAAAAAAAAAAGAAACAAACGCAAGATTATGATACAGTTGAATTCAGTGCCTTAGACATATTTGCAGTTTTGGAACTAAAAGCACTTAAAAGTGTTGCGTCACTAACAAAGCCAGGTAGTGATGAACCAGAAGAAAAAAATCAATTGGGCTCCAGAACTGATGAACGGGAAAAAGATGTTTGATTTATAAATCAGACTTTTGAAATGATCTTTACAGACTCTGTGTTTTTCTTTGGTACGTCGGTGTTATTATGTTCGTCTAGTGCCTATTATTATGTTGTCTATAGAATGTGTAAAAAAACTGGTGCTTAATGAAAAACCTGTCATTCCTGCTGAAAGATCAGCGATATCTACTGGTTTCTAATGGATTTTAATGTGTGCTCTGTAAAGGAATGGATTGTTCCTAATGGTTCCTGATGGATTTAATTTTATTCGAATGGTAATCATCTAAACACGAATGAAAGCCACGTTGAGATTGTAATGGGATATAGGCTCATACCGGAAGCGAACGTCCGTAAACGTCTTGCTCGTCACTTTGCATAACTGGAATTCTATCTTCGATTTCATGAGAATAAAAGGCTTTCTGCATAATAATGACGAAATAAATAACACTAGGGTTAAAGGTCATCCGCCATCGGGCCTGACCTTTCTGTGCCTCGAACAGTGACCGACAGAAAAGCATTCACGCTGTACTTTTTATGTGGAAAACAAAACACGTGACATTTTTTTTTCGTATTCATTAAACACTTGAGCAGAAGTCAAAGGTCAATTGTGCTGTGGTGAATAAACGAAACGTGTGAAAAACTGAATATTAGGCTGAAGTTTCTCTAAGTGTTTGTATTTCATCAGCCTCTGGGTTAGTATTGTGTAATAACTGTGTTATTTTTAAATAAATGTCGTTTTCAATTAAAGGTGTTTAATTTTCTTATATAAATAGAAGAATAGAAATAAAGATTATAATCATGTTATTTATAAAAAAAGAACATAAACCTATTTCGGTTTATTTACATATGATCCTGGAAACCTCTGATTTCTGAGCTAAAGTTAGCACTGATGTATTACCTTGATACGGACTGATCGTTTTAAAAGTTATATACAGCAAGACCTCAGTATTAAACTTAGAGTGGAACACTAAACATTCGTCAGGCTCCATCTATCACCAAAACAAAACAAAACAAAACAAAACAAAACAAAACAAAACAACACAAAACAAAACAAAACAAAACAAAACAAAACAAAACAAAACAAAATTATAAAACAAAACAAAACATTTTTCCCTTTAGCCTTAAACTATCTTTCATTATTTACTTTTCTTTTACTGACACATTTAATTTTAATAATTGTAATTTTTTTCAATTTTTACACACTTTTTATTAGATTTTTTAAAAATAGTTTATATTGTTATTATTTTCCATCACCGATATTATTTATTTTATTATTATTATTATTATTTGCTTACTTTAACTTCTTAGTACCTTTTGTTCCTTAAATTCTGATGTCTTACTTCACACACGTTTTTATTATGATTATTATTAACATTATTATTATTATTATTATTAATTTAACAATTATTATTATTAACAATTTTGACTTGATGTTGTTTCAGAAGTGATTTATTGAAAATGACACTAAAGTGCAGTTTGTAGTCAAATTAACATAAAAACAAAAGCTGGAAAACAATAGTGTTTAAAGGTCACTTATGGATTTCAGGATCATTGTGTATTTGTGTGTGATAGAGAGAGTTTCTTTCCACAGTGTTCTGTTTAAGTGAAGATAAATATAATAAGAGGAGGCACTGGGGTTTCTGGGACTTTCTTAGAAATAAAAAAAAAAAGACAATTTCACTTTTTTTTTTTTTTTGAGGTTATATCTTCCTCCTGCTTTACCACTAGAGGGAAGCGTTTGCTTGAAAAATGGAAGCTTTTCCACTCAGATTGACAAATTATCACCGTCGCCGTCACAAAGTGCTCTTCTGACTTTACTGATGATATGCGATGGAAACCAAATCTTACGCGGTCTCAAGCGAACGTTGAGGCCGACCTTGAGCAAGAGCTCCGGAGCGTAACACATTTGCCTACATGGTTTACATTTACATATGGACATAATCCACAGGAAGATAAATGGCTTCTTTCCCTGCCTGCTGTCGCCGCACATTTCCATTTATTTAAAACAATAAGTTCAAAGATTCCTTTCCATCGTAACACAAAGCAAATCAATACTTTATTAGTTATTTTATTTCCAGAAGACTTGGGGGAGGGGGGGGGGGGGGGGGGTGAAGGCAAAACAACATGTTGTGTAGCTGGAAACTGCAAAACATGGGTTCTCCATTGCTATAGAAACGAGGCTTACGTTGCAGTGATATGAGAGATAATGTCACATTCAGGCTAAAAATACCGTACAACTGTGGGAGGAGTAAACAAATAAAACCAGTGACACGGTTATTTATTTTTAGTGGATATTTTAGTCCAGTTTTGCTAATGCTAACATTTGTGCATGCCTGTGAAAGACAGATAAATAGATAAATGAATTTTCCAATCTCCAGTGAAATTCATGTTCTTTATTATGTCAAGATAACACTGAAAACACTTACAGGTCAATACATGGTACAAATCTGTTACTCTGAGGACAACCATGTACGCAAACAATACCACGCTAACTCATCTAACAACGAGGCGTAAATAAAGCACGCTGATTTTTATCCAGGGATCTGAGTCCTGCCCCAGTGATAACAGCACAGAAACTGATTCTTGGCTGCAGTTTGTGAGAACTAGCGTGTGTGTGTGTGTGTGTGTGTGTGTGTGTGTGTGTGCGTGTGTGTGTGGGTATTAGACATGATCTCGATCCATCTGACGGCTCTGCAGCTCAGCTGAAAGCTGTTCTACGGCACCGCTGATAGCCGTGCGGACCAAAGACAAAGCTGTCTGAGCGAGCAGGATCTCGGAAAAGCGATTATCCGAAGTCTTTAACATGTAGCAGGACCCGTTAAGCGCAAGGAGCGGTGACAGCGTGCCGTATTGCGGAGCTGTGTTTTCAAACAAGTCATCATCTTCTTCGTCCGACGAGTGAACGTCTTCTATCGTGATGATGGGTCTGCATTTAAAAACGTTTGCGTTTTCAACTGGAACGTCGCCTACCATATCATCTGTGACCAGATCTTCTGGAGACATCCTGGAATCTTCCGGATCGGAAAAAGACTCGACAATCCCTGTTAGCGGAGCCTCGCTAATCTGTATCTTGGGCTCGTCTTCATCTACAAGACACGGGAAGTGGGATTCGGATGGATGTTGGTGATTTTCATGAACGGATACAGCGTTCGAGTCAACGTTCACCTCTACATCCAAGGAAATCATTTCCATAACCTCATTTTTGGGATCTTGTGATTCCAAACAGTTTTCCGCATGGATTCTGGTCGCATCCTCGTTAATCCCGCTTGATTCATTCTGCTGTTCAGCCACAGCTGGTGGTTCTGCAGGACCAGTTATGTGCCGATCAACACTTGTTTCTGATGATATTTCAGTGAAAGTATCATTACATCGTCCTCCTCCATGTTCTTCACGCTCCTGCTTGCCTTTGGATGAATGTTTTCTGAAGATGTGCCACATTCTCACCTTGAACTTTCTTGCACTAATCTTCTTACCCTGCTCTTTTTCATGCTTCATTTTCAAGGAATCACATGAATGGGTCAGAAGTTCCTTGTCTTGGATGCTGTTGTGTGCCCCGTAGTTCGTGTTTTCCTCGGCATCCTCCACAGCTTTCATTCCCAGCTCCTTTCTCCTCTTAACACAGGAGAAAATCCGTCTTATGGTTGCTCCAGCTTTGCTTCTTCTCCGCCTTTTCTTCGTGTTCTGCTCCAAATTTGAAGTTGTTTCCAAACACTCGTCTTGGAGATCCATGCAAGGTCCTCCATCAAGTTCCGCAGTCAGGGGGGTTTCGGGACTTTCAGGACTCGTCAGCTCGTGCAGTTCAGCGCTCTGCTCATCTTTTTCTGTGTCCATTGGTGTGTCATCATTGTTGGGCCGTCTATGCTTTCTTGATTTCTTCTCATCTTGACCTGGAGACTTGGATTTGCCCAGCAGAAGTCGTGGTGGCCCTGTTAGTTTTCTCTTCAGGCCTGTTTTCTCCTGGAACTCTGCGCCGTTGCTTTCTTCAGTCGCCATCAGTTAAGAGGCAGTAAAGTTCCTCCAGCAGCTGTCAGGAACCGGTATCCAGGAAACATGAAACGATTATTTAGAGATGGCGTCTTTCACGGATATCAGTGGGTTAAACCGATGAAATTGCTGCAATGCAACAACAACGAAAATCAGGATTATTTCAAAATGAACTTTTACCATCATTTTAATCAGCATAGAATATATAGAATAGATGTTTCATTAAAATGGACATGAACCTCCAAATTCAAACTGGATACAATTTTATGAAGACTAATGATCTCTTAATGACAGCAGTAAATAGCTTTTTTCTGATGTACTTACAGCAAGCTTTTCATTTCAGATTTTCCAAGGGTTCTTGAAGGGTTCATTGGATAATTATGGGTTCTTAGCATCCAAAAAGTGATTTACTTGCAACCGTTTCTGATAAGAAAATTTCTTTTGGTGGACCCCAATGACATCTTTACAGATTCTCCTAAAACAGGCCAACCAAAGAACCCTTAAAGAGTTTATTCAACTTCCAACATTACACTGTTTGGATACAAAGGCTCTTCAAGGGTTCTTTAAGTGTGCATTGGATAATTAAGGCTTCCTAGCCCCCTAAAATGATTCTTCTGGAACCTTTTGTACTTCTTCAAAGTTCTCCCCTAGAGGAACATCCAAATTACTCTTAAGGGCTCTAAATTTTATTTATATTTTCAACCTTCCAGGTTTATAGATAAAAGCGTCCTTTAAGAGTTCATTGGATTCAAAGGAACCCTTTCTGATAGATAAACACTGTTGTATGGTTCTGTATGGCACCTTTAAGGGTTCATCCAGAGGAAAAGAAACAAATTATTAAAGTGTCTTAGCTTCCAAAACAAGGTTCTGCTTGAAGCCCTTTTTTTTCATAGGGAAACACTGTTGAAGGGTTCTACATAGAATCTTAAGCTTCTAAACTTTCTAAGAGCATCTAAAATGGTTCTTTAAGGGTTCGTTGGATAAGTAAGAGATCTTAGCTTCCAAAAAAATGGTTCTTCTTGTTCTTCAAAACCTTACTCATAGGAAACCACAGTTGCATGGTTCTACATAGAACCTTTAAGCGGTTAATCTCTCATGTTCACTGGATAATTAAAGCTTCTTTACTTCCAAAATATGGTTCTAGTCAGAACTCTTTCTCATAAAGAACAGTCTGTTATAAGGTTCTCTAAAGAACCTTTAAGCATTCTTCCAGAGTACAATTAAGGGTCTTGAAGCATTATGCAAGGGTTCATTGGATATTTAAGGCTTCTTTGCCTCGCCAGTGTGCTAAATTTTCCAAGAGCGTACCATCCATTCAATCTCAGCAGCTGTGAAGGCTGACACGTTCTCTGACACACATAAAGCCTCTGCATGTTTTCAATGCATTTTCAATCTTTTCATCAGGATTCCAATTTCAGCGTCCCAACATCAGGGAGAACACTTTACCACCGTGCTACTCAGAATTCGCATGAATTTTTCATGAGCCCAGGAAACTATTTCACATCAGTAGTAAAGAAAGTATTTTAAATATTCTTATGATATGGGTATTTATTTAGTAGAGGTGTATTAAAGAAAATAGTGTTTTGGAAAAATGTTTAGATTGACAATGCTTTTGGAATAAAAAAAAAAGAAAATGGTATATATATATATATATATATATGCCCTATATGCATAACTTGCGACACTGTAACCCATTGCAGGAAAGCGCTATCTACCCTCTTCCACATACACGAGCTCACAGATGCCTATGAATTGCTAGTGTCGCTGTGATTGACAGGACAGAGAGAGAGTTCGCCTCTCATTATATCAGTGCCGAACTGAATAGTACCCATACTGAAATTAATAATATCTGTATTAAACTGAATCATATCGGTGCTGAAATTAATTGTATTAGTGCTGAAGTGAATCATATCAGTGCTAAAATTAATTGTATTAGTGCTGAAGTGAATCATATAGGTGCTGAAGTGAATCATATCGGTGCTGAACTGAATCATATCGGTGCTGAACTGAATCATATCAGTGCTGAACTGAATCATATCGGTGCTGAACTGAATCATATAGGTGCTGAACTGAATCATATCGGTGCTGAACTGAATCATATAGGTGCTGAACTGAATCATATCGGTGCTGAACTGAATCATATAGGTGCTGAACTGAATCATATAGGTGCTGAACTGAATCATATCGGTGCTGAACTGAATCATATAGGTGCTGAACTGAATCATATCGGTGCTGAACAGAATCGTAAACCATTGTCTGAGAAAGCGAGATTTGCACCTATAGTTAAGAATGTCAGAGAATTCAAAGTCTTTCTGAACTACATAAGCCACAAATTTACATCCCAAGTATTAACAGAACACACACACACACACCCACACACACACACACACATGCACACATACACAAAAAATTCCTAATCTTGTTGGATTAACTGGACGTGCTGAGTTAATTCAACACTGGGATTATTGGAAGTGATAGAATAATAAGCCGCCGTATTGACTTTATTGACTGTGTGTTCTTCAACAGATAAAAACCAAGAGCAACGCAGGTAAATACAGATGCTGCGTTTTTCCACCTGGAGCCTGGTATATAGATTAAACTTAATGAACCCTTTGTGCTCTATTGTTTAAATATGAACAGCCATATTGCACACACACACACACACACACACACACACACACACACACACACACACACACACACACAAACCCAGTTACTTCCCAAGGCTCAGGAATTAAATAAAATAGTTAGAGCTACAATATTTGTACAGCTTTAACCTCATATGTATATGCAATGCAATTTAAACCCCTATGTACAGTCAGGTCCGGAAGTATTTGGACAATGACAGAGTTTTTGTGATTGTGCCTTTATACACCACCACAATGGATTTGAAATAAAACAATCGAGATGTGATCGAAGTGTAGACTTTCAGCTTTATTTTAAGACGTTCCACAAAAATACGGCATTTACCATTTAGGAATTGCAGCCATTTTCAGCAAAGTGCCTCCATTTTCAGGGGCTCAAAGGTATTTGGACAAAGTGACATAATTGTAAATATAACCATAATTTTAATACTTGGATGAAAATCCTTTGCAGTCAATGACGGCCTGAAGTCTGGAGCCCATGTTCTCAGAACTCAAAGTCTGAGTTTCCTCCCTGGAGATGCTTTGCCAGGCCTTTAGTTGTACAGCAATTTACAAAACATCTCGGTCGAAAAACCACAAAAACATTTTGAGAAAGCTCACATGAACACACCAGGCCAATAGGTGGCTCCAGAACGACGTTAAAAGCTGCGTATTGAGTGCTAGAGGAGACGAAATGCAGAAAAACACCGACATGGACGATTTTTCTAAAAGGAAACATGACAAACATGATGATTCATAAGTGTGCACTGATGGTGAGGTGGAACTACTAACGACTACAGTGAGAAATTACAGAGCAGAAACTAGCAACCTGGTCAGCAGCCGTGATAAACCGAGTCCTCACGCATTCATAACGCACGCGAAACCCAGGCAACGGGCATACGCAGGTTCACGCTGTGGCGTAAGCGTTCTCAAAAATCAACGCAAGTTCACGGATAAAAGTGAAAATAGAGTTCATGTTTGAAAAAGCTTCATTTTCAGTGAGTGAAACACCATCTTCGCGTGAACTGAAGGCCAAAACACAGAAAATGCGTAAAAATAATATAATATATTTTAAAAAAATGTAAAAAATATCCATATACATATTGACAAAGGCTTCAGAAAACATAGTGGAACCTTTTTTTTTCAGAAATCTAAAACCATTTAGCGCCCAAAGAACCCTTGAAGAACCACATTTTCAATTAAATTAGCTAGCTAGCTTAGTACACAGGTTCTATAGCTTATCGAAAGTTTATTGTCATCGTCATGTCGTCACTGTAACCCCACCCCCAAAACAGTTTTATAAGAAATTCTAAGAAAGTTTTGTTTTTTAAATTTAAAAAAAATGTAAATGTTTAAACGTTTGGAGAAAAAAAAAAAAAAAATCTGACCCAAATCTATATAAGTCATTATTTAACCATCAACAAACACTGGAGCAATAATAATAATAATAATAATAATAATAATAATAATAATAATAATAGTAGTAATAATAATAATAATTTAACATTTTTATGAAGAATAAAATGAGCAGAGGACACACAGCCATTCTGCAGAATAAAGTTTCCAGGCTGTATTTTGTGCACATTTGCAGTTTGCATGGAACAGAGCAACAGATTTGACTGTTTTATTGTAAGAAACATGTTAAAACTCTGCCTGCAGGTTATAAAATGATTAAAACGCATCACCATCACCTACCTGCGTACTGGAGCGCGCGCTGATGGAGCTCGACGTGTGAGTGCATTTGCTTGTATGTGAGTCTGTGTGTATATGTGTCTGTCTGTGTGTGTGTGTGTGTGCGAGTCTATGCAAGAAGCTCTGTTTGCACGGAGCGCTCATCAGTTTCCATAGCAACCGCCTGACTGACAGTTCCCGATGACGTCGTTCAAATGGCTTTTATAGCAGCGCTGCCGATGACGTCACGACCAAATCGTAACGTCAATATCCCAGCAGGAAAAAAAAGCAGTTCTTAAGTTTGGCTTTAAAGGAGACGATCTTATTTCCATTTCTATCCACGGTTTCGCAACTGTGAAATCTGTAGTGCTTCTTCGTCAGAAAATGATACGTGTAACGTTCAAAAGAGTTTAGAAATGGAAATGTCTGCCTAAAAATACAGAAACGAAAATGTTAAATGTTAATTCAGAAATATCTACATGTAAAAACTTAACATATAAATATACATGAACAATGTTTAAGAATCACATGTGGAAATAAATGAATCCTGTAAGAATCACATGTGGAAATAAATTAATCATGTTTAAGAATCACGTGTGAATCATGTTTAAGAATCACGTGTGGAAATAAAAGAAACGTGTTTAAGAAAGCACATGGAAAGAAATGAAGCATGTAAGAATCACATGTGGATATAAATGAATCGTGTTTAAGAATCACATGTGGATATAAATGAATTGTGAAATCACATGTGAATCATGTTTAAGAATCACATGAGGAAATGAATGAATCATGTTTAAGAATCACATGGAAATGAATGAATCATGTTTAAGAATCGCATGTGAATCATGTTTAAGAATGACATGAAACAAAAGAAACGTGTTTAAGAATCACATGTGAATCATGTTTAAGAATCACATGTGGAAATGAATAAATCATGTTTAAGAATCACATGTGAATCATGTTTAAGAATCACATGTAGAAATGAATGAATCATGTTTAAGAATCACATGTGGAAATGAATAAATCATGTTTAAGAATCGCATGTGAAACATGTTTAAGAATCACATGTGGAAATGAATAAATCATGTTTAAGAATCGCATGTGAAACATGTTTAAGAATCACATGTGG
>CM040993.1:18095443-18118406 GCA_022985145.1 Pangasius djambal
TCATGTTTAAGAATCACATGTAGAAATGAATGAATCATGTTTAAGAATCACATGTGGAAATGAATAAATCATGTTTAAGAATCGCATGTGAAACATGTTTAAGAATCACATGTGGAAATGAATAAATCATGTTTAAGAATCGCATGTGAAACATGTTTAAGAATCACATGTGGAAATGAATAAATCATGTTTAAGAATCTCATGTGGAAATGAATGAATCATGTTTAAGAATCTCATGTGGAAATGAATGAATCATGTTTAAGAATCACATGTGAATCATGTTTAAGAATCACGTGGAAAGAAATGGATAATGTTTAAGAATCACATGTGGAAATGAATGAATCATGTTTAAGAATCACATGTGAATCATGTTTAAGAATCACATGTAGAAATGAATGAATCATGTTTAAGAATCTCATGTGGAAATGAATGAATCATGTTTAAGAATCGCATGTGAAACATGTTTAAGAATCACATGTGGAAATGAATAAATCATGTTTAAGAATCGCATGTGAAACATGTTTAAGAATCACATGTGGAAATGAATAAATCATGTTTAAGAATCACATGTGGAAATGAATGAATCATGTTTAAGAATCACATGTGAATCATGTTTAAGAATCACGTGGAAAGAAATGGATAATGTTTAAGAATCACATGTGGAAACTAGAAATGTGCATTTCCTGAAGAAAATGTAGATGGATTTCACAACTTAAGCAAATTCCTAATATGGAGTTATATGTTGCTAATATGTTGCTAGATGAATCGCGAATGAATGAATGAATGAATGAATGAATGAATGAATGAATCGCGTAAAAATCACTTATAAAAGTAAATGAATCATGTCTAAGAATCGCATGTGAAACTAAAAACACACGCACTCCGCGTGAACAGCGTGTGAATAACAACACGTCGACTGTTGAATTAATAAAAAATGTGTCGAAATATGACGAATTATCATTAATTTACAACAAGCTCATAATGAGAATCTTTTTTTTTTTTTTGCAGAGCAGATAACTTTGTTGTAGGAACATTTTACTGATTGATTGATTGATTTTTGTCTTTAAATTAGTGTATTCAAGCTTGACCGGACCTGACAGAAGATCAGAAACCCCTGAAGATAAACATACAAAAATAATATCACCCATTTGACTGTGAAATTAAACCACACACTCACTGCATTATTACATTACACACGCTTATGATTTACATTTTCACTTGGAACACGGATGTGTGTCTCGTGATCAGTGTGTGTCCTCAGGGCTATTTATTTTTTAGTATATAGGGCTATATACTTTACAGTATAATGCACAGGGCTTTTTTTTTTAGCATTCACTCACTTTGTTTTTCACGTTTTGCTTGTGGTGCCTCAAAAATATTCTTTGTTTTGACCTTTATATATATATAAAACTGCATCATTTAGTTAGACGCTCTGATCAAAACGAGCACCAGATACTATTTTAGCCTCAAAGCCTCAAAGACCTGAGAACCCAGAGACGTGGATAAGCTCAAACGTAGAAAAAAACATTGAAATGTACGTTCAATGTAGAAAAAGAAAGGAAATAAAAATCAAGACAGACAAACCTACACTGTTAAACTGAATCACAGGACTACAGTGTAATTACAGAAATATATATATATATATATGAATATAAATAGCTTTATTAGTGTTTTTAAAATGGAAGAAACTCAATACAATATTATTCAATATTCTTTATGAAAATAATGAAAAATTAATTAAGCGGCTCTAACATTCACGGTTACCAGAGTTATTGCTTCCTGAAGTGTTTTTATTACATTGTTAAACCACCACAAGGTGCCAATGATTACAATATTTTATTTATTAAAGAGCAACACGTCATACTTTTTAACCGTTTATAGTTACGTTTAAGTTCAAGTTACGAGTCCGCTTCTGTTTCCACTCACGTTATAGCAGCTATAGATCCTCACCAGCCTCTTTTTTCACTCTCTTGAAGTCAATAAGACAAAACGAGACAAAAAAAAAAAAAAAGCAGCTTGCCACATCGAGAAACCGCAAAAAAAAAACCCACATAAACTCCGCTATCCTGAAAACTTAAAAGTTACAGCTTTACCTCTGACTGTTACAAAGCTCTGACACTGGAGACTCCTTCCATAAGCGTGAAATAAACAATCTTTAAGAAAGCTTCCCCATAACAACGATTACACGTTTGATCGCGAAGCGTCCGCCGTACAAGTCCCTGTGAATGACCTGTTGCTATAGAAACGATAAGGTGTGAGAACAAGCACGTTAATATGAGCCTGCGGGTACTGAAAATGAATCCACACCTTCTGACCAATCAGAATCGAGAAATCAAAAGCGCTGGGGTGTTGTACACGATATACTTTAAGTATGTATTTGGTATAAATCAGCTGAACTTGAAAGTAACCGATATAGACTCATAATGAGTACAATGTAGTGTAAATGATGTCATTCCAAATATAAGTATAACTTTATAATCTAGGTCATTTTTCTCGCTTTTTTTTCTGTCAGTTAAATCAGATTTACGAAGCTAAAATGTCTGACTCTTCCTAAATGCGAAAGAACAGATCCTCGGGTGTATTTCTAGATGCAAAAGTGTCTATAAATGATAAACGTCGTGTGGAAACGTTAGTGATGCTAACGCTTTTTTATACTGGTTCACATGTTTAAACTACAGCCGTGTTACATAACAGATTGATCGGAAAGGATCATGGATTCAAAAATAGATAACGAGTGGGAACCTTTTTTTTTTTTTTTAAACCATTTCACACGGTGGAACGTGGCTCTAAGGCAAATCAACACAATCTGACTGACGTCAAGAACTTCTGAAAAAAGAAAAAATACTGATTGATAAATAAAGAATAAAAAAATACACCTCGGCTGGTGTCGTAGTAAAATCACACGTAACACAGCTGTAGTATTTGGCATAGCAGGACGTGCTCACTGTGCTTTAGTGATGTTATTAAACCGCACACACACACACACACACACACACACACACACACACACACACACACACACACTGCCCGAGCTGCAGCTGCTTCTCCTGATGGACAGCTCGGATAATACGCAGGAGCAGTTAAAGATAAACTGCATTTTTCAGAAGCTTCTCGGAATTTGACCTCCTTTTCTGCAGTGATGGAATTCGATCCTGAAATGGAAAATAAACCCAGTGATGGATTACAAAACCTTCTCCTGTTCACCACACTCAAGATTTCTTTCTGTATTGATTAGGAGTTTACCATCGTTTACCATCCTAACTGTACACGCTTAGAAAAAAAATGTCCAATCCAGAAGCGCTGAAGGTTATCAGGTTGTCCCTTAAAGGTTCTCTGCAGAACCTCGCCACAGAGTGTTTCCCAATCAGAGCGGATTTCTAATGGATACTTAAGCCATTTATTACTATTGAAAAGTTTTTGCAAACCTGTATAAACAGGTAAGATGTTTTATATCAGTTGTAATGAAAGGTTTAAGTAGGTGCCAAATCTAGAACCCTTAAGGATTCGTCGGTCCTCTTGTGGGAAAAAAAAAACATCAGAGATTCTACACAGAACCCTACAACAGAGTGTTTCCCAATCAGAATGGATTTCAAACTACAAACATTTTAGGAAAATTTCATTACATTGAAGATGCTTATTAGAATAAGCCTTTATAAACGTGTATGTAGGTTTAAATCAGGTGTAATGACAGGGTTATGTAGGTGTCAAATCTAGAACCCTTAAGGATTCATTGGTTGTCTCCATGGGAGAATCCTTGAAGGTTCTCTAACAGAGAACATGCTGTCAAACCAAACTCACTCGAATTAAGTGCCAAAAAATATACTGTACATAAGACTGACATTACAGAGTCATGACATTGTCATAGACATTCATTTAAAACGTATTAGCAGAAATAGGAAACATACTTTACTTAAGGTTCAGAGAAAATACACATGACTGTGTTATGACAGTATATGCATTCTGGAAAGTGTCATAACACAACGTCTACAAAATCTATGTCACCCGGTACTGACACTGTGTTATGTCTTGTCATTACATGACATTAAACCTTTTATAAAATTGGATAAAAAAGTCTTTGTCATTTGACATTTATTGGAATAAGCTGTCATAAACAGGTATATATGTTTATATCAGTTGTCGTGATGGGTTTATGTAGGTTCTTTGCTTGTCCCTCTAAGAGAACCTTTAAAGGTTCTACGTAGAACCTTACAACAGAGTTTCATTTAGATGCTAAGAACTAAAAGACGCTAAGAACCCTTAATTACACAAAGAACATGAGAGCATGCTGTCAAATTAAACTCACTCTTATTAAGGGCTAAGTGAGAAATAACCTGTACATAAGTCTGTCATTAAAGTGTTATTACAGAGTCATGATAATGCTGGAGGTATTCATTTAAGCCTTATAAGCAGAAATAGGAAACACGCTTTACTTAGGGTTCTGAGAAAATAGGAGAAATAGTGTTATTAAATAGTGTTATTACAGCATAAGCAGTCTGGAAATGTCATAACATAATGCTATGTCAACAAATTCACTTAGACATAGTGTTATGTCAACTTGTCTTTATGTCAGTTGGTGCTTATTGGAATAAGCGCTTATGAACAGGTACGTAGGTTTATATGAGTAGTCATGAAGGGTTTATTTGTCCTTCATGCAAGAGCGCTTAAAGGTTCTATGTAGTGTTTTCCTGTCAGAACAGGTTCCAAACTAGAACCCTTTAGGAAGCTGGGGACAAATTAGTCGTATTTAATTACAAACTTACCTAAAACGCAGGAGCTACTAGCTGTTACTCTCGACAAGCAAACGTGGCCACGTCGGATCTTCACGACAGCTTTTCTGTAACAGAGTTCACAAAAGAAAAAGGAGGGTCACAGTTTACTTAAGGGCAGTGTTCATAAGGCTTACATGACACCTGCATACGCTTTTCATGACAACTGACATCAACCTACATAAACCCCCATAAAAGGGGTCGGCTGTCATGTAGGCTGTTTTGGTCAATTTTATTATCAAATTGATACGACACAGATTTTTTTTTGTTGACATAAGGTTGTTATAACACTTAAGTTTTAATGTTTTCCAAAAATGTTTACAAATGGCAATGCCATTGTTGTCTCCTGTAGCTTGTGGTATATCACATGATGGTAATAATGTGGTTTTAAATATAAACTTTAAAACCAACTCTAACTCAGAGAAAATCTATAGAAATGATCAGTATTACATCAGTTGTCATGAAGGGCTTGTGTAAGTGTTATGCAGCACTATGAACACGACCTTTAAGTAAAATCATTCTGCAAACTGCAATCATGAGACCACGCTGTCAAACCAAATTTATTCTAAAGCCCAAGGAAAAAATATACCCGTACATAACTCTGTCATTAGAGTGTCATATCAATGACATAGGTATTCATAAAGATCTTATAAGCTGAAATAGGAAACATACAGTGTTTCAGGGTCAGAGAAAACACACATAACTGTGTTTTTAGAGTGTAAGCATTCTGGAAAATGTCCCCCATAACAATGTCAACAACATCTATGTCACATGACATAGACATACATAAGTGTCATAACACAACCTTATGTCAACAACATCACATACCTATACACAAATGAATTATTACAGTATAAACATTCTAGGAAGTTTCATACCACAAAATCTGTGTCACGTGTCACAGACATTTATAAATGGGTTATTATAGTGTAAGCATTCTTAAAAGTGTCATAACACAATCTTAAAATCTATGTCACTTGGTGTTATGTCTTGACATAGACTTGACATTAAAATTGAAAAAAAAAATAGTGGACATCTAGTGAAATAAGCCTTTATGAACAGATATGTAGGTTTATCAGCCATGAAGGGTTTATGTAGGTGTCATATAGGTCTAATAACAACACCTTTAATTAAAGTCTTACCAGCAATAGCAAATTCATATTAACAGTGTACGTTTGTTAAAGCTGTTTGAATAATTAACTAAAAAAAAAATCCTTCCTCTCTTTAGCATGAAAAAAGTCAGCAACGTGAAATTAATAACACCATCTGGTCGAATCTGCACCCGAGACTCGCTCCTGACATGAACACGCATTTATATTTAAAACATGCAGACGGAGAACAAACACAGTAAAAATGCTCAAAAAAAGCTGATCTCTAAATCTGTGCTAAGGTCACTTGGATCAATGTTGGCTCTCGCTGAGGTTCTCAAGCTCTGCGCAGACTTGCAACCTAGCAACACGTCTGGATAAAAATATCCGCTCCACGCGTGACCGGTGTGAGGCACATTCTCTCAGACTCATCAGCGCCGTTGACTCATCCCCACCGACCCCCTCTCACTCGCCGCACAGTGTGTGATACGTTAGAGAGGGCTGCAGTGCGTTTAAGACTTTAATGACATGAGAACTTTTATTTTCATGAACATGTCTCCTAAAAGGTCTTCCAGACTGGAAAATAAACAAGTTATATATTACACTGCTCGAAACTCCAGTCACCTTCATGACAAGATTATATAACAAAAGTTACAGACATGTAGATAGACCACGCCTCCTCCACTGGGGCTGACAAGAACAGAGGCCCCGCCTCCTTCATCTCCTTTACAGGGAGCGACAGGGACAGAAGCATAGACCAGCTTTCCAGACGATCTCATAGGCCACACCCACTTTCACCTCCTTCATTATGACTCACGGGCTCAGAGGCCACACCTTGTTTACCTTTTTTCACTAGCACAAGAGAAGAAAGGCCACGCCTCTTTCACTGAGACTGACAGACATAAAGGCAACGCCTCCTTCACCGAGACACAAAGGCCACCTCTTCCAGTTGGACTAACAAAAATAGAATATAGGCCACGCCCCCTTCACCTTCTTTAAGAAGGTTGATAAGCACAGAAACCACGCCTGCTTTCTGGATAGTTAAAAAGGCCACACCCCTTTTCATCTTGTTCATTGAGACTCACAGGCACATAAGCCACACCTCTTTTTTTTTATTGAGATTCACAGAAACAAAGGCCACACCTCCTTCATTGGGACTGACAGGCACAAAAGCCATGCCTCTTTCAATGGGCTTTGACAAAGACAGAGGCCACGCCTCCTTCACTTTTTTTACTGGCAGTAAAAAATACATGACAGAGGCCACACTTCCTTAACTCCTTACTGGGATTGACAGACACAAAGGCCACACCTCCTTAACTGTGACTGTCAGACACAGAGGCCACACCCCGTCACCTCCTTTAAGAGGAGGTGACAAGCAAAGAAGCCACGCCTCCTTCACCTCTTTCACTGTCACTGACAAGCACAGGAGCCACACCTCCTTCACTTTTTTCAGAACACTGCAGAAGCCACACCTCTTTTTTTCACAGGGAATGACAGACACAAAGGCCACGCCTCCTTCGCATCTTTCACTGGCACTGACAAGCACAGAGGCCACACCCCCGCACCTTTTTCAAAAGAGCTGATAGGCACAAAGGTCACATACAGCAAATAACAAACACGCCTCCTTTACTGGGATTGACAGCCATAAAGGACACCCTTCCTCCACAGTGACAGTGGCCACGCCCCCTTCACTTTCTTCAGTGAGGCCACGCCTCTTTCAACTCCTTCACTGGGACTGACAGCCATATGAAGACCACGCCTCCTTCATACACAGCCTTAGTATAAATATTGAGACACAGATCTGATTAATGTTTACACCGTTACAAATGAGTGTGTGTGTGTGTGTGTGTGTGTGTGTGTGTGTGTGTGTGTGTGTGTGTGTGTGTGTGACGAGTCCAGCAGAGGAGCAGACCCTATAAAGGGTGTAAAGCTCACCATGTTTGGCACAAAGCGGAGAAATCCTGCTCCTGCGTAGGCCTGGATATCTGAAATCGGCACCACTTTCACTTCGGCGTCATTACTCGTGCATACGCGACTCTCAGTGATGCACACTGGGAAATGTCCAAAACCCTGCCAGGATCAGGAACAAAGCGAGACTAATTTAAAACAACCGGAAAAATGACAGAAAAATGGGAAATGTAGACATTTCTGACAAACGTTGTCGACAGGAAATACAGTATGAAAATAGCATGAAAATGCGTCGGCTCGGATTAGGACATTATCTCACATCTGATCTGATGAGCCTGGATCATTTAACCTGTAGTGATGTAATGTAAGGGATGTTATTCACGCTCTGAATAAACCCCACCTGCTTTATATACAGTTCAAGCTTCTCTTTAGCTTCAGCTGACAGCTCCACATCTTCGGCACCAAACATCTGCCGGGCTGCTTTTCTCATTTTATCAATCGCAGGCGTCTGAAACCAAAAAACACCCATACATCTCTGTGAATCAATTCATTTCACACACACACACACACACACAGATAAAACCCCATCGTTTTTGGGCTTGAATGAAGTGACACGTGTGCAGTCATTTCCCTGCTGCTACGTCTTTAATATTATAATCATGTGCCGATAATGAAACAGCTCCATGTCAGAGGTGATAATTGACTTTTCTCCGGTTCTCAGGGGGGAGATGGTGATAATACGCCGCTCTTCACTTAACGGCAAATAAATCGGTCTGAGAAGATTATTCTCATCTAAAATTATACGTGTCTTTGCATCCTGATGTTGATGTGACCTTTAAAGGTTTCTACGTGAAAAGCGCTGCAGAAGGAAATCCCTTTTATTCCTCTGAAAACTACTACACAATTACATAATTACACAACAGTTTTTTTAAATTCATTTTAAATAATCATTTAATTCTATTAATTAAATTAACAACATTAATTAAAAAAAAAAAGCCTTTCAGGATTTGAAACCTGGCCACAAATAACCTAAAAACAATATCAATTATAAAAAATATGAAACTGTTTTTTTTTAAAATTTGTTGTTTAATTCAAGGCCATAAATCTTAAAAGGTTTATTCTGGGCTCTTAAGTATACATTAGCACAATAACTCTGTGCTACAATTTCTCTTTTAAAAACGTTGTAAATATGGAAAGGAAGAAGTAGATCGTTAAAATCTGCAATCATTTGCATATAACCAAAAAATGTAGCAAATACCACTGCAACTATTTCTTCTTCTTATTATTATTATTATTGTTATTATTGAACATCTTATTATTCATGTGTGGGAGAGGATTTTGTTTACTTGCTTGTTTGTACTTAACAGGAAAACGTAAAAATGTGTTACCTAGCCTTCTGTGGATTGTAAACGTATTTTTTTGGATTCGTGTGTGTGTAAGTGTGCATGCGTATGTGTGTGTGTAAGTGTGCATGCAGTGTGTGTGTGTGTGGGGAGATGTGCGAGAGCTTGACAGGAAGACACAGAAATGTGGAGCATTAAAATGGAGTCAGTGGGGGGAAGAAGGTTGCGAGCTCACGCTGTACCTGCAGCTCGCAGGGGAAGCGAAGCGTGCTCTGGCTCTCGGCCGCTCTCTGAACACCGCGTGCCAGCTCCAGTGCTCCAGCGCCCCCTTCAGACCAGCTGCTGCACCGCACAGCCTCCACCGCTCCGAACCTCCTCGCCTGACTACGCACCATCTCCACCTCAGGCTCTGTGTCACAACTACACACAGGACAGCACATCAGTACACATCAGTACACATCAGTACACATCAGTACTGCTTTACCGGATGCTTTACTGTTCCCAAGCCCTGACACTGGAGACTCCTTCCATAAATGTTACGTAGAACGAGTGCCTGTGAACGAGCTGTTACTATAGAAACGATAACGTATTAGAACGAGCGCATTAATATAAAGCTGCACTACCGTCAGAGCTGCTGTTACAGAGAATTAATCAACACTTTCGGACCTGAAGGTGTTTACAGCCACCACCACTGGGACGCCGTAGGCCCTGGCCGTCTCGAAGCGCCTCTTCAGATAAGCACAACCTTTCTCCAGCAGCTCCAGGTTCTAGAAATACAGAGAGGAATCAGTATTTCACACCATCCAAGCCTGAGATCCACGCTTTTCCAACATTATATGTAAATATAAAAAATAAATAGATAAAAGAACTGGGAAAGAGTGAAGGTTCCTTGAGATATATGTATGAGATCGATTTTTTTTACCTGCTTTGAATACTGTTCAGGTAAAGGAAAGCCTGCTGTGACCTAAAAAAGAAAAAAAAAAGAAAAGAAAAAAAGAAATAGAAGAATAGGCTAATTATTCTTGCTGTCGTTTTCCATCTCTTAAACATACTCGCTGAGCCAGGAGAAGCCCAGGAGATTTTTCCACGGATGGAAAAGAGGCAAACATTATTAACACATTAACGCTTGATTTCACTGTGGGGGAGTGTGTGTGTGTGTGTGTGTGTGTGGAGTGTGCGTGGAGTGTGTGTGGAGTGCGTGTGTGAAGTGTGTGTGTGTGTGGAGTGTGTAGGATGGCTAAGCTGTACAAATTCCTCTCCTAAGCGCGGAGGTGATATGATCTCACACCTCGCACCTCTGCGGAAGTGGATTAAGGCCGGGTTTGTACTTCTGTGTTTGAGGCACAGTTGTGCGTTTGTGTTTGTGTTTGTGTTACGATGCAGAGAGCGGGTTTACGGGTATGCGCAGAGAGTTCGGTTCGCGGTGTGACCTTTCTTCCACGGCTTTTTCGAGTCATGCTGTTCCAAGTGCTGTACATGTACACAAATGTAAACAATAGCATTTTAGACAGCAAGCGTATGCAATAAAATCTTCCCGTATCGCATCTAGGACTTGATGTCTTCTACACGTGTTCTCGCTCCCCAACCCTTTTCTTCAGTGTTAAATAATCTTATAAGCAACACACATCTCACAGCAGAAACGGATGGAAAATGCTGCATAGAAATCTCAGCTGAGACTTTCTCAGACTGGTGCCTTTAACAAACTATGCTAAAGCGCACACACCAGGCAGCTGTAAGTGAACCGGATGAGCGAGCAGATCAGGATCGGTGTGTTACGGCGTGTTTCATGTTTGAATCACATACATGCTGATACGATCACAGTGTTTGCTGTACTGCGTGACGGATTTATTTACGGAAAACTACAATCAGGATATTGTGTGAATATGAAGAGTGTCAGTGAAAATAAAGACAGCCACAGTTCAATCCTGCAGGATCTCAGACTTTGCTTTCTCCTTCTTCTAACCGACTCCCAATAAAGACACAGTGTCAGTGATGTAATACCATAGCAACCAAAAAAAAAAAACAACCTCAAAATGAGTGGAATCGGTCGTTCCGTGATGGATTTAAACGCAGGTTCAACCGAAGTGCTTCAGTGCAAGAGCTGCTTTATACTGCTGAACAGAGAGCGAGAACTGACCTAGTTTATAAGTGATCATGCTTTTTTTTTTTTTTTTCCTCCTATTCTGCTCATTCTGGTGTGGTTCATGCAACACCGCCCCCTAGTGCTCGCGTTCACGTTTCGTGTTAACATGAAAGCAGACAGTGAGAGTGTGTCAGTGAGAGTCTGGACATGATGTTCTAACATGATTTCAGATATCCATTTGCAGAAATATAAACCAAGGCCACTTCTGCCCGGGAAAGGAAGTGGAACTCACCCGTGGGCCGCCGCCGCACATCTTCAGGGCTCGTACAGAGGTCGCGAACACCAGCACGTGCGGTCGCAGGCCTGAGGAGCGGCACGTGATGCTGAAGAAGTTCTCGCAGTGAGGCGTCTCGGTGACTGATTGCGATGAAAGTGGAGGAACACATGTTTATAGTGAAATATATGATTACATCATGGTTACGTGCATGAAAATAGCAAAAGTGAGACCATAAAAAAGGCAATATAGTGTTGTGAACAGTATAGTACAGAATAATACAGAATTTCATTGTACAGGCTAATCAGACTCTACTTTGAAATCTTTTTTCCTTTTAAAAATGTGTGGTTTTTTTTAATGATAACTAAATGCAGGCATTTGTGGAACTATTGGCACCCTTAAAATTTAGTGCATGGAGAAACAGTCCAAAGTTGTTGATTTAATCGAACTTGTTTGGTGCCAATCATTTTAAAACCAGTGTTTTGTAGAAAAAAAGCACTAAGTAAGGAAAAGTGAGAAAACTATACAGTGTCCGCAAATGTTTGCACTTTAAATATCACTCTTTGCTTCGGTTGTTTATATTATAAATTCAGTGTTGCTTATTGTTATTATTTTTTTTTATCATGGAGTTGACCATAGAAGCCTGACTTTGACCATAGCAATCAGACTCTATTTCCAAACCAGTGTTTTTGAAATCATTACTCTATATTAAAATTTTTGTAGAAATGTAAGCACAACAATATGCTGTCAGATCCAAAATTATTGGCACCCTTGATAAGTCCTGCATGGAGGAGTGGTCCGAAATATATCCTTCAAGGGTTTTCCAAACTTGTATTTTTTTCTCCCACCTATTAATTAATTAATAGGTGGGGATTGCCATTAATTGTGGGGGCGCCAATAATTTTTAAACCATATTTTGCACAAAACTGCATTAATTAAGAAAAATTAAGAAAACTATACAATGCCCCTATATGTTTAAGATTAAAAATATTGCTCACTGCATTTTGGCTTCGCCACTAATTAATCATGAGGGTGTCAATAAAACAAATGCCACTACTTTAGAAACCGTAAGACAAAGATACAGCATTCACTTTTGTTTTAAGCTCTATGTGTCGCTTACTGCATGTGTTATTCCTTATTTCAGATGAAGGGCGCCAATACTTTTGGGGTTGACTATAGAAAAGCATAGTCAGTGTGGAAATGAGTGCTCTTTCAAAATTCCGTTCTTGTAATTTTGATCTCACAAGCCTACGTAAAACTGTATGTGGAAATAAAGCACAACAACATAGAGTCAGCTCCAAAATTATTGGCACCCTTGGAATATTCTGCAGAGCCAGAATAAAACTTGTGAAACTGGTCCTATTTCGAAACTAGATTTAACAGCATTTTTTAGATCATATTTATCATGATTTAGAAAAAAAAAATCTAAATCCCCAGTGCTGAATTAACACCTACGCTGTTCATATGACTCCAGTCCAACTAATGTCTGTAGGTGTATAACTGAACACTGAGGATTGTAGCTTCAACATGAAGTGCACAGAAGCTGAAGGACAGCTCGAATGCAAATCTCCTGCGCAGGAGTTTGAGTGACGGAGCAGGTCTCACCCACAAAACCCTGAGGGCCGACCAATTTTAGAGCCATTTTGTCTGTCATGATAGCTGGACTGCCCCAAGCGACATCAGCTAATGGACTGATGTGAAGAAAGACAGGAGTTCCCTATGAGAGAGACAGAGAGCGTGAGAGAGAGAGAGAGAGAGAGAGCGTGAGAGAGAGAGAGAGAGAGAGCGAGAGAGAGAGAGAGAGAGAGAGAGAGACAGAGAGCGTGAGAGAGAGAGAGAGAGAGAGAGAGAGAGACAGAGAGCGAGAGAGAGAGAGAGAGAGAGAGATCAAGATAAGGCACTATAATAAAACTAACCATCATTTTAAATGAAAACTACTTATAAGGCATCATTTTAACAATTCATATTGCATAATAAATACAGCTATAAAGTGTGATGCATTTTTTAAATAAATGTGTATAAAAATGCCTTATGAATGTATTATAACATGATAAAAATGCATTCATAGGTCATTTAGCCATACAGAATATGGCCTTCATAGAGATCTTTACATATGTAATGTAGTTTAATATAATAAACATTTATACACAGCTGTTTTTTGTAACATTAGCAGTTTACACATACATGTACAATATATATACATAGTTGTATATTTCTGGTTTTTTTTTAAAGCACGGAGTTTTGGATATTTTTTTATTCCGGATACCACGAAAAATATAAAATGATGTCATATCATGACTTCATAAAGGAAGCTAAAGGTATCATTATTATACCTCCAATGTCTGCATCAAACACGGCTTCAGGGATTCCTTCAACAGCAAACCTACAACACTGCTAACACCCTGAGATGAAAAGGAATCAGGATGTTAGTCTTCTCTCTCTCTCTCTCTCTCACACACACACACACACACACACACACACACACACACATGCACAACTTAGGGTCAAGTCGACAACCTGTGTCTAAAAGTTACATCAATCTTTGTGCAGGGAAAGTTCCTCGTATTCAGAATCGGGTTATGCACCTTTAACAATATCTAACATGCTTAAAATAGCACTTGATCCAGCACATCTTATTATTTTGCATTTTAATTGGTATGGATCATAATGTATCCACACACACACACACACACACAGACCAGGTCCTCAGTAGTTATAGGCTCTCCAGATGTGCTGTTAGCCACCACTATCTGAGCCAGTCTGTCCTGCAGGTCCTCTACGCTCCTGCTCAGAGACACGACAGCCATGATCTCGCTGTCCAGAGACGCACGGTCCTGCAATGCCGAGTCATTCAGGACGCCACATCATTACCAGTGTTAAATAAACACGCTACATAAGACTTCTCTACATGCACTACGGACATGGAGAGCACATGACACTGTAACAGTAACGACACGTACCGTCTTCACGTCTGGGTTAATGTCCAACCGGACCAAGCGTCTTATCTCGTCTTGGGTCAGGGTCGAGGGGTCGGATTTCTCAACACCGAGTCTCTGCACAGAGATGATTTACACACTGACATCCTGTAGTAGCTTAATGAATAAATGATTCAAATAAAAAAAAAAAGTTAACTTTTAGTAAACAGTTTGCGGAATCAATAATGTAGCATGCATTACATAAGGAATAATACTCTCCATGTCGCCCTGTTATAGAAAAATAATCAGTGACTAGCAACATACTGTACTTTTTTATCTATTTACTGATTCATTTAATGTTGAACGTCAGTGAAACACGTTATCACGAGGACGAGAGAGAATACACATAACTGTCTAATTACACTACATAACAGTGTTATACAGCCAGAGAGACTGAAGTACGTAAAATTATTATGATTTTAAAAAAAAAATCTAGATATACTCATCATCTTTGTGTGACTCTGACATAAAAGAAGTTCGCCAAGCTACAAAGTCAGCCGTCATAACTCCCTAATGTCATCCTTATGTCAACAAAAATCTACAGTATCACCCAACTCAACTTGATATTAAAATATATTAACAATATTGATATAAAAACAGAGTATACTTAATGACAGCTGACACTTGATGGCACAAGTCCTTATAAATGTTTATGTATATATATTACGGAGGGCTTATGTAGGTGTTATGCAGCTTTATGAGCACCACCCTTATACCTGAAGCCTTTTGAGCTGGGATGATGAGAAGGCTCGATGATCATCTCTGACTGGCACCAAGAGGTCAAAAAGAGCCTAAAGACAAGAGAAGATTGAGGACAAACATGAAGACACACACACGCACACACACACGCACACACACACACACACACACACACACACACACACACACTACACTGATTTAACCTGGTCAGAGAGCTTGGCCTGGTAGTGACAGTAAGCTGTGATGGTCTCTGTGATGAGGCCACTGGATGCTGAAATAGCCTCAGAGTCTCCTGTAAACTGGAATCTGGCCTGAGACACACACACACACACACACACACACACACACACACACACATTGAAGTTCAAATCCTTTTTATATTAAAGCACAAATCTGCGTGATATTAAGAAACCTAAAATAAAAAATAAAACACACCTCCTCCATTGAGATCTGAGAATATCCACCGCCAACAACAGCTCCTGGTTATGAACAGTGTTTATAACTTATTACACACTTATTTCATTAAAATTAATAAGTGTTTTGTCTATAACTTGACATACAGTAATGACATAATCCAATCATGACATGGTTTACTGTAGCATATGAGCTTAATATAAGAATGGAACAAAAATTTGAACATATAAGATTCTTAATATAAGAATGGAACATATGAAAATATTTTACCTGAGGGCCAGAGAAAACAGGCATAACTCTCTTATTACAGCGTGATTATCACTGTTATAACTGTTCACTATGCAATAGGAGACAGTGCGGAGCTTATTTTGTAAGTAATTATATTCAATTAACCTACGATATAATAATCACCATTAATTGGAACGATTGTCACGTTACTTAAGGATAGTGTTTATAAGGCTGCATGACACCTACATAAGCCCTTCACGACAACTGAGACATACACAACGCTTATTACAACAAGTGTCAGCCGTCATGACTAATGCTTTAATCGTTTTAATGTCAAGATGATATAATACTTATGCCACTTTCCATGCTGACTGCATTAGCGTGTCATAAGAACTGACTTTATTTCTGGATTCCTTATTTCTTCTGATGATATTTATGGCACTACAATAAGCTTCACAGTACTAAAATCTAGTCATCTGTAAGGTGTTATAAAAACTTATAACAATATTGTGTGAATGTAATAGCAGCTTTATGTATATTTCATATGAGTGAGATATGTTTTGATGCTTCATCATCATCATCATCATCATCATCATCATCATCATGTGACCTTCATACCATACACTGAGCTGCAAAGTGAGCTGTCATAACAATATAATGTGCGTCAGGCCAACGAGCGTCATAAGACAAGCTTATGTCAGCAAAATGTCCATTTAAGTCTCTTTACTTAGTTGTTTTGTCGACTTGACTTCAAAATGAACGCAAGCAGTCGTTATGACAATCGTCGCATGTTAATACCAGCCTTTATAAATGTTATGTAGGCTTATGTCTGCATGATGTCAGAAAGAGCTCGTGTACACTAAAAACAATTGTGATTGCAGGTAATTGTTTAGTTTTAGTTTTTTTTAGTAAAAATATTACAGCATATAAAAAGGTTTCTTTCTTCTCTTCTTCCTGCAACAAGTTTTTTTTTTAGTTTGATCCAAGGTTCATGTTTTCAATGTAGGTGTTATATAGCCTTATGAACACTGCTATTAAGTGTATCAAAATATCTAATACATGAGGTAATAATCGCTTATAACCCATTTATTTCCTAACGTGAATGCGGTAAACTTCTCAAGGTTTTTATTTTTTAAAGGTTTTACAAATAAAATCTCTATTTTTTCTGAGTGAAAATGTATCAGCATGTTAAAGGTGTATAATGTATTTTACATTTGTGTATTGTGTTAGCTTCAGCTAACAACGATACAACAAGTCAAGTTGTGTTTATTAACTCATGCTGAGGTGCTTTGCTTTGACTGGGAAAGTTCTATATACGTGATCATTATTAATCTTTATTTAAACCCTTCACAATCTGCACTGCACCAACAGTATATAGCATTGGTGTTGCCATGGTTACCGCATTAAATACGCATGATATTTGTCACCCTGCTAGCATGAGGAATTTAACGTCCTTACCTCTGACACCTAAACAGTGTCGTAGAGACGGCTGTCTGACGCAGGCAAAGGCATTGACCTTTAAATGTCCCCCTAAAGCTTGAGCCAACCCCAGAGTGACGGTGCTCCGACCTTCAGTTAGCGGAGTGGACGTTATTCTGATCACATAAAGACAAACAAATATGATGTTATGGCTTGGAGCACACACTGGAAGTCCAGAAACGAGCTGTCAATCGGCTACGCTTGGCTTTGCAGCTGCGCTTGGCTTCTTCCCCTCTTACACCACAGCGCCGTCGGATTCTGGACTGTGATTGGTCAGAAGGTGTGGATCTGACAGTAGTGCAGCCCCAAGTCACAGGTTCGTATTAATGCACTCGTTCTAATGCGTTATCGTTTCCGTAGTAACAGCTCATCCACAGGGACTTGGTGAAGTTTTCTGTAAGGAGATGTTTATTTATTTAACACGTACGGAAGGAGTCTCCAGTGTCAGTGTCAGAGCTGTAAGTTAAAGCTTCAATTTTCCGACATCTTCAGGAAAGTTTATGAGTTCATGCTTTGCATTTTATCGGTAACATGACAAACTGTGGGGTTTTTAAATTTTTTTTTTATTTTATTAACTTCGCGAGAGAGAGAAAATAGGATGCTGGTGAGGGAAGGACTGTTTATAGCTGCTACAGCATAAGTGAGAAGAGGAAGTAACTTTTTTTTTTAATTAAACGTAACTATAAATTTCATAATTAAAAAGTATGATATGTCATTCTTTAATAATTGCTGTGGTATAAGAGGAATTGAAAAAAAACTTTGGGAACATGCCCTTATTGGAAACTAATCCACTTTGGAATAGTAACTTGAACTCCGCTTGATCACGCCGCTCATTATTTTCCCGTGAACGTGTTTAACATTCCTTACTTATTGCATTGGCGGTAAATGTCGAGATTCTGCTTTAAACAGACGAATCTTACCCGGTGACTGCCACGTATTTCCCGTCAGGCTGTTTGTCGAGTCGTTTCAGGACATCCAGGCTCACCCTCACCCTGTTCCTGTCATACGACTCCATTTCCTTCGAGAACAGCCCTAGTTCCTTAGCCAGCTGATGGATGGGCTTCCGCGTAGCCCAGTGAGAGATTCGGGCATCGCTGTGAGTGCAGATTAGGATCAGAATCATCTGGAGCATCTGGATTGACTCAGGACTTTGCTCACGGAAAACACGCAGAAGCTTAATTTGTAATGTTTCAGGTGTAAATCCTACATTTCTGCTCTTCCTATAACGCATTTGCACTCATTCTGAGCGTTCGTGCACCTTGGCTGAGGTTTCTGAGGTTTCAGCTTGGTGTACATCACGTTCCATTTCCCAGGCCTGTACGTCTGCAGGAACTTCTTAGCACTCCTGACTGTATTCTGTTGATAATATAAGTGATGAGACGACACATTAGGAATTAAAAAAAAACACCACATTGTGCTGCTGTATGAAAATAATCCATGACGATGCGGCGGATGACGAGGAGTTACTGTTGACACCACAAGAGCATGTCTGGAAGTGTTTTATTCCTTTTACACCATGATTACTTTCATTGTTTGTTTACTTTTTATCCATTTAGAGTTACATTTAATGTTAAGGTGATGTTGCTGTTTTGCACTTCTGGTTAGATGCTAAGTGCATTTTCATGCTAATTTCTCTGCTAATTGACAATAAAGTTGAGTCTAATGTAATCTAATCTAATCGAATCTAATTTTAGCACCTAGAAAAAGGGCACAACACCTCAAGGAGATCCAATATCCACAAGAGCAATAGGTACCATATTATAATTCCATTCTGAGCATCTACATACTGCAAACACACTTTTCAGTCTGTAATCTAATCTTACTTATGTTCAATAAATCACTCCTTAACATATTTGATCTTATGGACCTTATGTTATATTGGCTTGAAAAAATCCTGGCTCAATAATCCAATCCAACTAACTTAGCTTCGCATTTTTACACAGTTTAAGCTTGGGTTATGTCTTTTTCAATCTCTTACCTCCATCAGCATGGCTACAGTCATGGGTCCCACTCCTCCAGGAACCGGAGTGATGTACCCCGCCCGCTCCTTAGCTGATGGATAGTGAACATCGCCCACCACCCTCATACCTGACGGTCTGCTATCATCTGCGGAGGAAAAATCCGCTAGTTAAAATGCCCCACTGACTCCAATAGACACCCTACATTTAAAAACATCATGATGCAGAGAAAGGGATTATGGGTAACCGGAGTTTGCAAAGGCATATACTGTATACACAATGACCCTGATTTACTAAGACAACGTGTTAATTTGTGCGTGCAGCGGGATAAATGGATTTCAGGTGGTTTATTTATAATCGCGTGAATGACATCACGTGATCATTTGTTCTCAGTAGCGAAGACAAGGTTCAAGGTTAAAGGTTTATTGTCATTGTCAAAGAAGAGTCCAGAGTTTAGAAAAGGCTGCACGTGTGTAATTACATGTGCAGGATAATTTTGCTTAAAAGCAGTGAGAAGTGTCGAAACATCGTTTCAAAATACAATATAAAGACAACATCTTTGTAAAAAAAAAAAAAAAAAGTATTTTCTGTTCAAAAGGTATATGTGAATAAAAACATTATTACACTTTCTATTTAAATGGTACTGGTATATTACCAACTTTAATACCGAGGTATTAATATAATTCTTGAAATAGCATTTACATAGACATTTATTATTAGACTTAAATGGTTATTTATTTTGTCTTCAAACAGACTTCTGCAAATTTAATACCTGCCCTTCAGTCGTATACATTTACACACAACCTCTGTTCATGAAGTGATTTTCAGACTTCCCACTTCAGGTGATAAATGAATCTACTTCCATTGACTCCATTGAAACTTTATATGTTTACATAGTGTATAACCCTGCATCCCTAACTTGCCTGTTCATTAAGAGGAACGTGAAGAATGGCGACCCTCGATAGAGCTGATAAATCAGATTATTATGTGTGTTTAACAAGTTTGCACATTTTTACACACACGAAGCTTTAGTACGTCAGGGCCGATATGGATCATTAGAATTACTTGCATATTTAATGAGGAAAAAGAGAGACCTGGGATGTAATTAATGCCAACGTCAATGACCACCGCGCCCTCTTTAATCCAGTCGCCTTTCAGCATCTCGGCTTTCCCAGTTCCCACCACCAGGATGTCCGCCTTCTTCACCTTCACAGAGGAGACAAATCCTGTTAACACTTCTCTGTGGACCTTCTTTGAATTTTCTCCATGCATATTATCGCAAAGAAATCATGCACCAAATCTGAATAGGAATATGCTTGGAGTCTGCAGGGGGTTTTTCAGGCTTTTAAATGGCACCTGTGCATGAAAAAAAAAAAAAAAGCGAGAAGAAAGAAAGAAAGAAATTAAAAGAGAAGGAGAGGAAGTGGAGGAGGAGGAGGAGATACTTCTGCTGGAAGGTCTGGAGTTTTGGAGTGACAGCAGGTGACAGTGGCGTGGTTCCACATGAGGAGGTCGTGCATGGGAGCGCCGACGATCTTACTGCGTCCGATCACCACCGCCTTCCTGCCTGACACGGAAACACCTGCACACACAGGTTCAACAGCCAGCTTCTCCAAACACATTCCGATCTCAAGACTGCGTCCAGAAACGCATTCAGCTTTATATCTATTTTAATGGAACGTTTAGTACAGGTCTGAGAAATAGCTGGTTGTGTAAGGAATAAAACACACTCTGCGTTTTGCTGTTATTGGAAAATCATCGATGACGAAGCAGAGTTATTGTTTCCACCTCATAGTGAAATTATTTTCCAACGACAGCACCTCTCTGCATGGTTCATTCCTCTCATACCACAGCACTTTGCCGATGATTACAAGTTTCACTTTTTATCCATTTCTAGTTACATTCAATGCTGTGGAGCATCTTACAAAACAAATTCCTGTTCTCAGTTACGTTATAGCAGCTATAAAGAAAGTCGTTCTCTCACCAGTGGCAAAAAGACTTAAAGTTACAGCTTTCTGTTACAAAGTTCTGACACTGGAGACTCCTTCCATAAATGCTAAGTAAATCAAGAGCTCCTTACAGAAAGCTGCACCATATCGACCGTTTTTTTTCACAAGACGCTGTGAACGAGCTGTTACTATAGAAACAAGAACATATTAGAATGTGTGTATTAATATATGGTTCGCAGAAAATATTCTGACCAATCAGAATCCAGAATTCAACAGCGCTGCGGTGTACGTTATTGCTTATAAGCGAGCTGATTTTGTTGTACGGATCTCCGAAGCTCTTGTGACGTGCGCTTGGTTTCATTTGCCGTTTCTCACCCGTGTGTTTGAGGAGCTCCATACAGCCGTTAGGAGTGCAGGGGATGAAGCAGTTCTGCAGGTCACCTCGAGCCAGTTTCCCTGCATTTACACTGCACAGACTGCAGCAGGAGGGACACAGGGAGCGGTGTAATTACAGTGGAATCACAAGCACATACGTGTGGATGTTAACATCTTTGATTAGTTTTCTATCGAAACGTGATGTGATGTCACCACCCGATAAAAATACTCTCTAAATTCTTACTCCAACGGGAGTGACAAACACTGATCGCTGACGTCTAGGTGTCAGGAACATAACAACGATTTCTTTGAAACTGAAACTGTATGTAATTAACTCCTGAAACCAGTGTAACTGTTAATACATCAGTACTTGACTGTTAAATGGGTGACTATTTTACAACTATTTTAAAGGTCATGTTTTTTTTTGTATGATGAAAACATCTAGTAGAAATATCATTTTCACCAGCTCTTATATTCCAGTTAAACCCATGATTTGTTGCTATTTGCTACAGAAACGCAGTATAATCTCTCACCCGTCCACATCCTTGTCTGGATCCACAGCGTTGGTCACTTTCTCCGTGTTTATTGGATTGATGGAGTCCAGAGGTAGCTGTACGATGAGCCCGTGAACATCCGGGTTCTCGTTAAACAGCTGTATACTCTGCAGCACCTACAGAACATGTAACATATTACTGAATACGGTAGATTCAATGTGACTGACATGCAGGTGGAGGCCAAAAGTCTGAGAACACTACTGAAAATGTTTCCATTGTGCATTGTTTTCTAATTTATTGCAAAAACAAAATTAATTAGAAAGTAAAATCTTAGAAATATTCGATTGAATTTCTACATTTTTTAGTACTTGGAGTGGTGCAGAGTGAGGCCATTTTTCCCCATCACTGTCCTGCCAAGCTTGGATGTGTGTGTGTGTGTGTGTGTGTGTGTGTGTGTGTAAGTGTAAGTGTGTGAATTTTGGAAGTTTTGTTTACATTGAATTATTTCAGTTGAGATGGTTGCTGAGCTGAAAAGTCTGGACTAAAATAAACGTAACACCTCTCTCTGTTCTCTCTCTCCTCTGCATCTGTTCAGACTGAATACAGAACAATGGATAGCATGCTCGACCGATCCTCTGTCTAGGAGTATTGATGCTCTACTGCCCCTCTGTGTAGGTGAATTTATGCTCTATGGCCCCTCTGTATTGGAGTACATATGCTCTACTGCCCCTCTGTTTAGGAGTATTGATGCTCTACTGCCCCTCTGTGTAGGAGTATTGATGCTCTACTGCCCCTCTGTGGAGGAGTATATATGCTCTACTGCCCCTCTGTGGAGAAGTATTTATGCTCTACTGCCCCTCTGTGGAGGAGTATTGATGCTCTACTGCCCCTCTGTGCAGGAGTATTGATGCTCTACTGCCCCTCTGTGCA
>CM040993.1:18120294-18148356 GCA_022985145.1 Pangasius djambal
AAAAATGGGGTCACACACTGGTGTATGGGGTAAAAATGGGGTCACACACTGGTGTATGGGGTAAAAATGGGGTCACACACTGGTTTATGGGGTAAAAATGGGGTCACACTGGTGTATGGGGTAAAAATGGGGTCACACTGGTGCATGAACATGCTGACCCATTTTATTTCACAGTACAATTTGCATGTTCTTGCTTATCAGTATAGCAGCAATTAAAATAATGAACTATGAATGAATACATCCATATCATGCTAATATGCATTCATAAAGCCCTATACACATGGTTATATTCTATAGCTATCTAGCCAGCATTATGACACCTGGTTTTATGGTTTTATCATGGATTTGTACTACAAAAAGGTCATAACATACCAAAAAAAACCTTCACAGCTTTTCTACACAACTTAGTGCGAAATACAACATGCCACTGACAAAACAACATTTATGTTTAAAATATGTCACTTTATTAGAGATCACAAATATCATTTAAAGGCTATTATAATAACGCCTGTTGATAATCTACACTCACTGTAACTGTTCCATAAATAATTAATAAATTCATTATAACAAGTTATGAATGTATTCATTCATCATTATAGATGTTTCCTTTATAGAGGGTGTTGCCAGATTTTCTTATGTGAGATCGATGAAGGAAAAGAGACTGGCACGTTACCAAATGACCAGCTGGAGAAAGAAAGAAAGAAAGAAAGAAAGAAAGAAAGAGGAAAAAAAGGAAGAATAAAAGAAAGTATGTGAATCAGATCATCAGAGGAAAACAGTGTTCACCTTGTTATTATCAGAAAAAATATAATTTGAGAGAAAAAAAAAACAAATAAACGCAAGACTAACTTGTAGCACCACCAGGCCCGGTCTAAAGCCTGGAAGCTGACGGTTCATCTCCGCTACGTCCTTCTTCAGACGCTCCATCACATGTCTGCAGGGAAAGAGACCACGGACACTAACGGGAACCGTTTTTAATTCACCATTTATCAAAAAAATGAGCATAACATTTGAAAAAAAAAAACAGTATTTAAACGTGGTGTTCATAAGGCTTCATGACACCTACATAAGCCCCTTGTGACACCTACATGAACACGTAGTCCTACAAGTGTCAACTGTCACAACGCCTGCTTTCATCACTTATGATGTCAAGGTGAAATAACGATTGAGTCAAGTGATGTAGATGGGGTAAAGTTGACATAACGTGTTATGACACTTTTCGCGATATAAACCTACGTGAATGTTTAACTGGCGTCAGCTGTCACAAAGACTGCTTTCATCTGTTGTGATGCCGTGCTGAGTCAAGTGACGTAGATGATGTAAAGCTTACATTAGACCATGGTATGACAATTTATGAGGCCATTATGACATCTGACATAAACCTACATTAATGTTTATTCCAACTGGTGTCAACTGCCACACTGTCACACTGCTTTTATCATGTCAGGCTGACGTAACATCTGAGTCAAGTGAAGTAGTTGACATAAAGTTGACATTAGTTTATCTAATGACACTTTTTGGCACCATTATGACATCTGACATAAATCCACATGGCATGTCTGTTCCAGCAGGCATTCAGGTGTCATAATGACTTTATTTTCATCAACTGCAATGTCATACTAACGTCACACCCGAGTCAAATGACAGCTGACGTAACGTTGACATAAGGGTGTGTTAACATCATGACAACCGAGTCTGTAGTTCAGTGCACTTCTGACATGTCACAAAACAGTCATGATGCATCATGGCCTTTTAAGTGAGTTAAGTAACATAAATGTCATATTGCTGCTTATAAGAGTTCAACGAATACTTATAGCAATTCTACAACTTTGCGGTGACAGAGTTGGGTATATTTTCTCTGCGACTCGAGTGTTATGACAGGGTTATAACAGGTGTTATGATACATTTTCCTTATGGCTGATTGTTGATATTTTTACTCTTAAATACTTGAAGAGGTTTAACTTTACCTCTTTATGACTTTTACCCAAGTAAATCCATACTTCTTTTAATTTTAGCACCCAGACTTTTACCGAAATACAGCTTCTCCGTGCTTTTTTAACTCCTGGAACAAGAAAGCTGAGTTGTGAAAGGGTTATAACTTACATGCGACACTGACCATGTAACAACGTAACATTGCTTTCATTACATAAGGAGAATGTATGCGTCTGTTAAGAAGTTAAGAACGGTGTAATTTTAGCTTCTGGACTTTTGAACTTTGGTACCTCTTACAGAGCTGAACACACGGAAAGTGTTTGGACTCACTGTGAGATCTTGTTGCCGGAGATAACAGTAGCTACGGTGCGTCGACTTTCCCAGCATTTCACGGCTCTTCGTCGGAGATTTATAGCAATTACCGGAAACATGCTGCAGAAAACAAACAAACAAACGATCAGGAAGACAGGGTGAACGGTTTATTTAAGATTTTAGTTTTGAGGAAACTCAGACAGAAAGAAAATAAAAAAAAAATGCATGCATAATGCTACATAACATGATCATAAGCACCTATGTAGTGCTTATTCAATGCCTGAGTGTATAGAAAATCTCCTCTTCTCATCCTCAGTGCAAAGTCTTATCTCTCCGGATTTTTCCAGGTCATGACACCTCTCTCTGGACGTCCCTGGAAAGCTGTAAATAAATAAATGAAAAACAGAAAAACTTCAGTTCAGCTCCAGGCAGTTTCTGTCCTCATAACTGCACACAAACATGCACGCACACACACACACACACACACGCACACACATACATGCACACACACGCACACACCCTCGTGCCCTCGTGGTTGGGTTTAAAAAAGTTTACAGGAACAGCCAGAGAGGTTCAGGTTCAGCCTCCAGCGCTGACATGATGGAAGCGATATGGCTCGGCTCCCTCTCAGCCAATCACAGAGCGGGTTTAATGTGATCTCTATTTCTTTATCTGCTGCAGCGAGCTGTGGGTTTTGTCAGAAAAACAAGAAAATGTCTGCATGCGCAGGAAGGGCCAGGAGTGCTGGGAGGATCTTGGCCAGCTTCCAGTGGAATAAGTACTTTCTCTCTCTCTCTCTCTCACACACACACACACACACTCTGCATGCTGCACTCTTGTGAACTCTGGGAAAGTACCACCCCCAGTGCATTCTCATCCAATGAGTGAAAGGATACTTGGCTACCGTCCAATCACAAAGAGGGTGGAGGAGGTTCCTCCTTCAACACACCGCCACCTAAAGTGATGTGTTTCGAAACGTATTGCTTGAAATATCAGATCATTCGTGCTTTTTCACCCCCGTGATCTTTGCATTGTTAAAAAGGAAATGTTATAGAAGAACGAGTGAGTGAGGTTTGTTTATAAAGCACATATAAAGCACAGATCTTCAACATTGGCCCATTGTCTCACACACACACACACACACACACACACACACACACACACACACTCACACACACAAACTGGAGATGCTTTGGAGCTCTGGTGACTTCACATGGTGAAAACCTGCAACTATCATCTCTACACAAATACAGTCATGTTGAAAATTATTGGCGCCCTCAAAGATAATGGGCAAAACTGAATGTATGAAATGAACATTGCACACAATGATTCCAATTTGTGACTACTACTACTATTAATAATAATAATAATAATAATAATAATAATAATAATAATAATAATAATAATAATAATAATAATTTATCCTAAATTATCCTACGACGACACATTCATACATACAGTATTTAAAATAAATGCAAATAAATTGTCATCCATGATTTTTATCTGTTGTTAGTTTCAACCCTTTTTTTTTTGGAATGCTGTTTTATTTATTTATTTATTTATTTATTTATTTATTTATTTAACTGTCTCGATTAAAGGAAAGGTGATATTTTAATTTAAGTGCCAGTAATAAATTATTTATGATCAAGTAATACATAATTCATAGTAATACATAGTACATTATATATATATATAATTAATATATAAAAATACTGCTTTCCAAACATTAATATTTTCTCTGTTTTATTCATTTTAACATCAAGTTATTTAATAATTACTTTGTAATTATAATTATTTTATTTTATTATTAAAAATCAAACCTTTATCTTAAAGTATTTAACTTTGTAACCTAAATATGAATAAATTATACTATTTATAATTTTACACAAAATGATTCAGTAATTGCTCAACTGGTTGTAATTATCAGACTACTTATCATTTGCTTATAATTCATTTATGTCTGATTTATTAAACAGACAGTTTCTAACTACATTTATTGAAATAAATATGGACATCTTCAGAGGTGTGCAAAAGTTTTCACCCCCCATGATTTTTGAAAAGGAAAAAGGATTTTTTTTTTTTGCAGCGTGTCTTTATGTTAAAAATGGAAACCATGTATTAGAAGAAAATGACATTTCCATGATACAGATTTTCATTTTTCATCTTTAAATTAAATCCACTAGATGGCGACGCAGATCCACAGATGCACACACTGTGCGAACCCTCACACTGGCCTGACGCGTTGGGAGTAAAGTGTAAACGTGTGCACGTTGAGCCTAAGAGCCAAAGTCAAGCACCTAGTTTATTAACTTTTAACATAAATCTCCCCTCTGAAACACATTAAATCTGTTTATATTGAAATCTTTGATGCTTTTATGATTCTGAAGCTTATTTGGTGGTCGATGCGACATTTCTATAATTCCTGTGAGAAGTTAGGGGTTGTGTCCCGCGCCGATGTCACAGGGAGACACTGTTATTGTTTAACAGGAGAAAAGCATTACAGCAATGTCATTAGTAATACGTTAGCTTTTGCCGTTAGCTCCTAAAAACAAAAGAGATTGTTCTGTTTCTCGCTCATTAATGAGATATTAATGAGAAATCCAGCCTAGAAGCAGTGCAGGCACTGGCGCAAAGATGTTGGATTCGAAGTCCCAGAATGCAATGCAGCTATACTGTACAATGTCAGGGATGGTGATGGTGATGATGGCGGTGTTAGCTTGAAAGGCGAAGCTTTGGAAGCTGATGTGTTTGAGCAGATGAGGAGGTGAGAGAGCTGGACAGACTAAAGGACTAAAGTGCCGCTGCATCACTCTCTTTAGAGATGAAGTGAGGGCGAAATCCCATCTCATCAGCAGGTAGTCACACGGCATTGTGGGTAATGTCGAACAGCATTAACCGAGGTAAAAATTGAGCACTCTGCGCTGTTTAGAAACATTAGGATGGCGACTGTGATGGAGAACGACATTTAAGGATAATTTAATCACCCAGAATTTCATTTGATCTCTTTTTATCTCTTTATCTCTGATGATGGTGCGCTATCGTATTTTTCGTTTTAAAGCCAGATCTGGTTTTGAGCGCCTCGTCTGCATATAAGGCAGCGTACACTGGTCACTCTTTCAGAGCGGTAACAGAGATGACTTGCAGGTTTGCGGTAAGATGAGCGGCGTGTTTCTGGCATCAGCACTCCGCGCTCCCGCCAGCGTGGGCTCTCCACAGCACCATTAGAACCCTGTAGCCTTTAAAAGCATTAGCATTATTTCCTGCTCAATGGACATTAGCGTGTAATTGCTCTGCTCGGACTGATCTTGTTAGCCAAATGATATAAGCCTGACTTTCTCCTGGTGCACAGAGCATTTCTGTAAGGGCGTATAAATGGGGCTTAAGAATTCCTCAGAAATATTGGCACCCTTCATTATCGTATATATATCGTATAAGACAAACAATACACACAATGACCGACTTTTTTTTTTTTTTCACTAAAACCTTGTGTCTAAGAACATTCTTACTCATAAGGAGTCATATTTTTTAAAGATTAGCATATATTTCCGATCAAAACCATAGTGGCAAAAGTACTGGCACCCCAAACATATTAAATATATAAATATTTCTATTAATCATCCAGAATCTCTACTGTGTTTGACCTGATATTATAGTGGCACATGAGTAAATTCTCTTCATCACCACCATTATGGAAAAAACAACTAATATACAGTGACTTGCATAAGTATTCAGCCCCCCCCCCCCCCCCCCAACCCTAACACTAACCCTAACCCTAACCCTGACCCCCCCAACCTTTCCACATTCTAGTGATAAAACCTGGAACTGAAATGGACTTTACCGGGATTTTATATCATGACCATAATATTAAAATGTATTCCTTCCAAACCACTAATTTAGTTCAGTTGCCATCTGAAGTCACGTAATTCTTTAAACGGAGTCGATTTATATGCAATCTAAGCATCACGTGATCTCAATATAAATACACCTGTTTTTGTTAAACACACAGCATCATAAAGAAACAGGAGCAAATCCCGGAAAAGTATCAGTCAGAGTTTGGTTATAAAAAAAAAATAGCAAAATCACAAAAAGCAACATTAAATTGGAAAGAATATGACCTAACCACAACGGTGCCTAAAGGAGGCCGTCCACTAAAACTCAGTGGCCAGGTAAAGATGAGATTATTTAGAGAAACTACCAAGAGGCCATGGGCACCGCTGTGTATGGTGCTACCACCACCATGCTTCACAGTGGGGATGATGTTCACATGTTCTCAGGATGATGGGCAGTGTTGGGTTTCTGCCAAATGTAGTGTTTTTACCAAGGGCAAAACTGTTCAATTCTGGCGTCATAACGTGAAGCAAAGAAGAGCAAGAAGATCATAGAATTGTGCAGTTGTCAAGTTTTTAAAAGCTATTAGACACCACGTGAATAACAACAAGCTGCTTTGTCGAGTCGCGTCAAAGAACATGTTCCTGAGAGGAACCTAAATTACATAGACTCACTATTCATTTTATAAAGTCATTATTCTTGAAGGGTGCCACGTTTCTGCTCTGCCCTGTACAGAAGAATGGAGTTATTAATAATCGATGGAGATGAACAGTAGAAGTATATTTATATATATTATAAATAAACACAGATAATGAGCTACACTCAGGCTGTTCACTGGGAAAATTGATGCCTCAAACTAACAAGTGAAGGACCGGAGAATTTGGTTAAAATCCCGGATGGAAGCACATTCATGCTGAACAGCTTTGGGAGCTTGTCCAGAAGTGAGACATTATTAGTAACATAAAACAAACTGAAATATCTGGCCACCAGTGGGACTTTAAACAGATGGTGCTGCACTAGTTTTTTTTTTTTTCTTATGCGTTTCTGATGGTGTATGGAGCTGTTTTGTTCTTCTTTGAGAACTTTATAACTTTCAAAGAGCCTCGTTTCTCAATAATTTAGTAAAGCTGTGTGTAAATGTTTTTGTTTATCAAACTGAACTAAAAATTCCTGTCAGATTCACAAACTTTGAGCTGATTTCGTTCATACTCATGCGCTTTGTGCTATCTTAAAACATACGAAGAGTATGGGAACGTTTTTTCCCAACTAACTGGATTCTCAAGAATGCCACGTTTTATTGTGTGAACGCACCTGTAAACATTTTACGAATGATTTCTTTCGTATCCAGTTTGAGAAACAAGTCTAATATTTACCTGCAAAGATGATGCTTGATAGATTTTCTTTCACAGCATGGATACTTAAGGGGGCATCATAACTAGTGTGTAGAAAAAATATCGCAAAATGAATTATATCGCATGTTTCATTATCTTTAGCCAAAAAACGTAAACAGGAAACACCTCACTGAAGACACAAAGTGAAGCGGTTCGCTCTTTCCAGCTGTTACAAAGTACGAACAGGGACTTACCTGTTTTGTGGAAATTCATTAACATTAAATATAACTATAATTGAATAAAAAAGAAATGAAAATTTTTAATCTTCGGTGTTTTATTTGGTACGATTCAAAATTGCCAGGGACCTCAAAATTCTTGATGCCCCAGGTTAAGGCAAGTAGCCTTTTTATAGAAATGTGAAAAAAATACCCTTAAAAAAAACCCTATTATGGTAAACAACAAACAAAAAAAGTTATCAATCTAGACTGGCATGGAAAACTTGTTCTATAGCAACCCATAAAGACAAATTTTCAAAATCTTGATACAGATTTTCTAAAATAAATGATGAAGCATTGGAATGAAAATTATCCAAGCATCGAAATGTCAAAATATTGTGCCAGTTATTACATAAAAGACTATAGTTCACATTATATTCTTATGAAAAGTTGTGTATTATAATGTATTTCTCAATGCAGTATTACATTATAGAGAAAAAAAATAGAGAAATTAGAGGAAAAATATCTCCTATATGTACTTATATCCATCTTGTGTAGCATTTCTTTAACGATTTCTTTAATGGATTACAATCCTGTATGGCTGCTTGTATATTGTTTGCTGTTTAGTTTATGAAGGGTGCCATTAATAACGGACCTGGCTCAACAGTTTCACGGCTCTCCTGAGAACAGCTCCAGCTGTCTGATGTAATCATGTAGAAATGTGTTCAGTGTGCTGAGATGCGAGATGTTTACCTGCTGAACACAGCGCGAGTTCAGAGGAGCGTCCTGATCTGCTCCGGGTTCCTCACCCCAGGTTCTCGTTAGGCGTCACTCCTACGCTCGTGCACTTCCTGTGTGCTGTCACTAATGTCGCTAATCAATCTGAGCAGTGTAGGCGGAGAATCAGATTAAAGCCCTGTGATAACGAGAAGGGTGAAGAGGCTTTAGAGAGGGAGTGCATGAAGGACTCAGTTCAGCTTTTAAACATCTGGATCACGATCTCAATAAATACACTCTTTTATCTCTGTTTCTCACCAACACAGGGTGGAGTCTGAGTGAAACAGAGGCGTGTCTCAAATACGCATTATTCTGACCTTGAAATGACCTTGAGAAAGGTCATTTTTTTTTAGCAACATCGGCTCAAGCGAGAAACACTGTTTGACAGGTTTGCGTAACCACAATATGTAATGCTTAAGTTTATATTTTGGTTGCAAAAAAAAAAAAAAAAAGACAAAACAATAGTCGGTGCTGGATCAAGTGCTATTCTGTGTGCTGCTGAATAATGACTGTGGAAGCCATTTTGCTGAATTAAACCAGTGATTCATGTCATCATTACAACTAGGACTGTCCATGCAGTGCTATATACTGGAGATACACTTGACTCCTGTTATCTTTACTTCATCACTCACCATCTTCTCATTCATATTTCATCATATTAGTCTTTTTAATTCTTAATTTTTCATTTTTAAATTGGCCGTTGTCTTTACGTTACATTGCGTGACATTCGATAGCAAATGAAATGAAACAAAAAGCTATTTCCTTCTTCAGTCCATATTTTCTATATTTCTATATTTTTTTTTAATTTAAAGGCGAATGTTTGCATTTAAAGGTGGTCTGCGTTTAAAACCCCGTCTCGGATGCTTCTACTCAAGAAAAATCTGGCAACCTTGGAGGCGTGAACTACACGCAGGTGATTTTAATAATCAGAAAGTCGACTTGAGCACGCGCATGTCCCGATTCTGAATACGAGGAACTTTCCCTATGTAAACATTTAAGTCGCTGACTCTGAATAAAAGTCTTAAATCGAGGTGTTCTACTTCTTTCCAGGGTCTGAATCCCGTTTCAAAGAATTTCATTCATCTTTACACTGGAGTAAAGAGCTACAAATCAAGCTGTGCTGTTTGCTCTATCCTCATACATTTTAAACACGCTGAGGATGGCATATTGGACACTTGAAATCCTTCTTCTCTGGAACCCAGTGGTTTCTCGGTGAGTTCTGCCACACCAGCGAGGATGAAAGCTATCCCCGAGCAAGTTCCTCTGTCCCACTTACGTCAAGTTAGTCAGGACCCGATAAGAGGGTTCTAATAAAACAGGGCCCTGAGGATGCGGTTAAATAAATCACTATCAGGAGATCATAAAAAAAAACAAAGTGTGGTGTTTTACACTGAAGGCCGAGTGGCACACGCTGTATGTAGGTCAGTTTTTTTTTTTTTTTGTTGGACTGATACGTGTTTTCATATCATAAAAAGTTTCCATCCACACGTAAACATCTATACTGGGAATAGGATCAGGTGCAGATTGCACACACGACCTTGACCAAGACGTTTTTACACCTCTGTGCCAAGTGGAAATGTTCTTATCGAACGAGTCACTGAGATGAATGACTCCGTATCAGAAGGAGTCGTTCCTTTCGCTCAGCTCCTGCTGACGGACTTCACAACTGCACAATACAGCAGCACTCACTGGATTTTAGACTGAATCACTCGTAGAGCAAATCACGCAGCTGGATGAAATCAGTGGATGAATCATTGAACTGAATGGACTTCAATGACTCGAGTCATTAAAGGACGCCAGACTCCTATGCCAAGCAGTTTGATGTGGTACACGCCAGCAAATAATTCACTAATAATGTCATCCTTTTAAAGCCCATAGAAAGTTTTTTTTTTACCTTTATTAAGTTGTGTGCACAATTAACTGTCAACACAGGATATAAAAAAACAAAACTCAATAATAGGATGCGCTGGATCAAGTGCTATTTTAAATTAAACCTAGTATGCAGTGACATAAGGGGCAAGACAGCGCTAAAACTATTTATCTGTTTGTATAAAACTATTGTAATAATAACAATAATGTCACAATTTGTGAAGTGAAAATCCCAGATTTTTGCACGGATGGATTTTGAACTCTGGTATACGTCGTGTAAAATCACACTCCTCTCTCTGATGTCTCCTGACATTTAAGTCATTGTTTACTGCACAGAAATCGAACTAAGCACCTGCTTTTTTTTTTTTTTTTTTTCCTCACACTGACCTACAGTAAGATTTGAATGAAGGGTTTCTTAAAGATGACCTGATTAGCCTTTTGTTCCTCCAGGAGCTTATTAGGTAAAAGTGCAGCGGTGACCTTTAGCGAATCGCAATGCCTCGCTGCACAGATTTTATTCAGATGATATACAAATAAATTGAGTTTCAGTAAAACACGACAACCTGTATTAACCTAATTTCACAAAATGTCACCTTCCTCTTATGTCATTAGCATTTATAGAGAGTACAAGATGCTACAAGTGACCGCAAATGTTTCTGCTGCATAGATTTACGGTCAAATGCAAAAGTTTGTGCACCTTTAGTATATAATAAAGAAAAGGAAATGTGATTCGTACTAAGACATATGGTGTTTTTGATTTCACTGATTTGTTTTTCTTTTTAACAAAATGATGAAATAGCGTATGTTAACATTAATATAAATTTTTGGTCTCCAATTTTTGACTATATATAATGATGGGAGAGACAGAAAACGTAATAACTATTCATTCAATGTCATGCTTCATCTTCCATTTTCCCACAATCCAGCTATCAAAGGATGAAAATGCCAGGATGGTAAACGACGGCACAGGCAGTACACCACGCAGCTGCTTTGATTTTTTTTTTACATAAACATGTGTTAGCCTCGTTAGCCTGATGTCTGTAGCTTCACAGGAAAATAACAGATCTCTCTCTCGCTCAATGAGCAGAGAAGAATCGATGGTGTAAAGAGGGAAATCTGGTAGAAGCTAGCGTCTACAGCTGCCTCCCTGGTTGTTTTCACAAGCCAATTGAATTCTGATAAATATAAATAAAGTCCCGCCCACCAAAATATGACATTTCACAATGGTGTGGAAATAACATTTCTGTTTTTCATTGTCTTTAGCGGATAAATTGTAAAAGTATTTTTTATTTTTTGTATTAATAATAATAATAATAATAATAATAATAATAATAATAATAATAATACATTAGTGGTAGTTACATTTATACATCTTTTCACCCAGAACGCATAGGGGATGCAAACGTTTTTTTTCTCAGTTTACAATTTACAGACGTATACAGTAGCATAAATAAATAAATAAATAAATAAATAGAACTCCATCCATGTGCAGAAATGATCCTGAGGCTCATGACTGAAAATAAATCCCAAATTTCCTTTTCTATTCTTCGTTTTTTTTCCCCACCCTTTAAAGGCCAACTTTAACTGATGTTTACACCAGCATTTTATTCGCAGATTGTGTTTATGACATTCTGATTAAAAAAAAAAAAAAACCCTTGTAACTCAGAAAGCCCTCCAGCCAAACATTACATTACAGCATGCAATCACCAGCTTCTGGCTCCAATTTGACTGAACGCTGTTATTTTTCACCCTTATTTTAAAAGCTCGGCTGGACCGATAAGGCCGATGAAATGCGTCTCTGAAGTGCCGGCCCGAGCCTGAGAGAATCAGCAGCACTTTTAAGCCAGTCGAGGCTCCCTGGCTGTTTTATAATGAGGGCCTCCATTCATGTGAGGCAGCTGAAAACCCTGAGAATATGTTGACTCTTCTTTCAGCGTAATGGAAGTCTTTCTTTTTTTCCTCCTTAATGGCAGTGTCCACTCGATAATCCCTTGATGCAGTGGTCTGTTTGAAACGTGTGATGTGCGACGGGGGGCCGATCGGATGCCATTAGCAGAATGAATTACTCAAACAGTGGGGTGAAGAGAAAAGAGGCTGCTCGGATCCTATTGAACCGGGCTGATGATTATCAGGTCTGTTTTCCGAGGTGCCATAACGAAGTGAGGTCTAAGTAGAGGTCATGCAGGACGACAATACCTGCTAATCTCTAAGTCAGTCACCGCCACGCCGTTATAACGCCACAAAGTGTTTCATTCCTCTTATACTACAGCAATTTGCCAACAGTCATATTCTTTATTTATTAAAGAACAACAGATTGTATTTTTTATATCAATTTATAGTTACATTCAATGCTGTGGAGCGTCTGTGTAAGAAGTTAGTTCCTGTTCTCACTTACGTTATAGCAGCTATAAACAGCCGTTCATCCACCAGCCTCTTTATTGTTCTCATTCTTGAAGTGAAAAAAAAACACAGCTTGTTAGCTTTACCTCCGATTGTTACAATTTGCTGACACTGGAGACTCCTTCCATAAATGTTAAAATAAACGTCTGCTTACAGAAAACGTCACCATTTCTGCGATTACACACATTTTTAATCTGCTTATGTGGAGCGTCCTCCGTACAAGACCCTGGGAATGAGCTGTTACTATAGAAACGATAACGTATTAGAATGAGCAGTAATACGAACCTGTAAATAAAAATGTTTAATATGGCGGAACCCAGATGTGTTTAGTAATTAGATTCTTTTCTTAGTAATTTTTTAGTAAATTTCCCAACACATCTGAGGGAAACGTTAATGCCTCCCTTAGCATTATTCCTTTACAATACATCGTATGTCCTCGGGGTTATATAAAAAAAACACAAACACATACTTGGTGCTAGCTAGCTAGATTGCTAGTTTCAGGCATTTTGACTTTCATATTAGAGAGAAGTTTAATGCAGGAATATAACAGAAGTGAGATGTAGTGTAGTAATTATAGATAATTGAGTAAATGAATTAATAGCACTGAAATAAAGGAGAACTCCTCTGTTACACATCGATAATTTCATTATTTTTCATTGAAAGACTCGTCACATTGCACCAAGCAGTAATTAAGTAAAGTATGAAAGTAGCTAAAGTGCCAAAGCAAGCAAGTAAAGTCCATAAGAAAGTTAAGTAAGTAAAGTAGATAAGTAAGAAAAGCTTGCATGTAAATAAATACAGTGCATAAGTAAATAAATAAATAAATAAATAAGGAAAGAAAGTTAATAAGTGTATTAAGTGTGTCAGTAACTAAAGTATCTAAGCAACTAAGTGTGTATGTAATTCAGTAACTAAGTAAAGTACTTATGTAAATAAAGTATGTACTTAATTAAATAAATTAGTAAATATGTATCTGTGTGAGTTAATAAAAGTAGTAATGTTAGTAAGCAAAGTGTCTAAGTATGTAAATAAGTAATTAACATACAATCATAAGTACTGAGGTACATAACGTAGATACACAAGTAAGTAAAATACGTAAGTAGTTAAGTAACGCACTTAAGTAAGTGCATAAAATGTTACTAAGTAAAGTATCTAAGTACGTAAAATACTTATGAATGTTAGTAAATAAGTAGCAAGTAAAGTAAATAAGTAAATATAAATGAGTACAGCTTATCGCGTTCCATGTTTTATAAATAATGTCTGAGGTAGTGAACTTTTCTAGGCCTCTTTTCTACCTTTTAAATGATTGCATGATTGTTTTATTCATAATGAACGAAATTCTCCAATAAAAAGATAAATCACGTATACAGTGTGTGCACTCTAGCGCCACCTAGCGGTCGTACAGTTTACTAATGTCACACTCTGTTCCCCCCATGTTCAATACTGATGGAACCTTCTGGAAAGCATACCAGCTGTTTATGTACCAGACGTTTATATCCATTTGAAGAGTTGTCTTAAAGTCCTGTTGAATCTTTCAGCTAATTTCTTCTAATTCTATTAGACTGCTGTACTGAATAAATGATACAGGTTCTGTAGAACTGCTAGTAACTGTGGATGTAAATTACAGCTGAAAATTACAGGTGACTCATGAGTGGTTTTCAAACCTTGATGTGCAATTTTCTTCTCCTCCAGATTTCCATTTTTCCCTCCACAATGTCCATTCTGCCTTTTTGTTGTTGTCCATAATCTAATTCCAATTTTAAACACTGTGCTGTCATCAAAATAAAAATGTGCATTTATATGCTGACCTCTGTGTTACTGCTCTGTGTTATATACATCAATATGTACAATTACAAGCAATCCCATGATTCCTGTCATAGCAGAAGAGACATTCAGCACCAAATGTTTCAGATCAGTAAATGAGAACTCCCATGTACAACAATGGTGTTTATTGTTTTCTTTTTCTAACTTTTTTCAGCACTTTAATTAACAAACCGAAATCACTTCTAATGCTGAAAATAAAAAGCATTCCTATTGTTGTTGGTCTCTTCACAGTCAAGGTTGCTGTCATCCATGAGTCAAAGAGCTCACTGCAAAACACACAGCCTATAAATACACTTTATTATTAACTTCAGGACATATTTATTGAAAGAAACTTCAAAGCATTTCTGTAGGTTGCTCTGGACAGGGGCGTCTGCCCAATGTAAATGTAAAACACACACACAGGTGTAACCACTCACTCATTACCCGCTCATGCCCTCCTCCCACTGCCAGCGCTTGAGTACACCCTCGCTGTCACAACCCACTATAGAATTAAAAATGAGCAAGAATTTATAATCAGTATGAATAAAATACACAATGAGTGACAATTTTAGCTTAACATACAAGTGCACTGATTTCAAAATGATCAGTTCCACCATAGTTATTATTTGTTGAAGCCTCCCCTTGAGAGAAAACAGCACAGAATCGCTTCCTGTAACGTCAAACGTCAAAAGGTTGGGGATACTTAAAGAGGATCTTACATCCGCCTCCTTGGATAACATTTTAAGTTCCTTCATATTTTTAGGTTTATGTATGTGGATATCTTCAAATTAGACCAAATTAGACCATCTTTCAGCGGTATCTGAAGATCCAGGGTTATCCTGTTAAAAGAAGAGGCCCAGCATGAGAGACTTGATCATTTATACGTAAGTCATTGACTTCCAAAAAGGAAATTTTAATCTTGATACAGCATGCTTAAATACCTAAAAGAAAAGTCTTATCTATGCTCCTCCTCTATTCACAAAGCACCAAAGCTACACTTACTGTATCACTTCAACAATCTGGCAGAAGTGCTGGTTCTTCTAGCATCATATCAAATTAGCCTGTGATATTAGAGATAGTGCATCTGCATCAGATAACACCTCAGAGAAAGGATTCTCATTTCTGAGCCATGCATGGAGACAATATCTGGAAAACACAAAGTAGCCCATAATGATGAACAAGCCTCCATTTCAGAAGTGAAGTATATGCAGCTATTTATGCATAAGAACATCAACTGAAAGTAAAAAAAAAAGTCTCTGTTTGTGCAAGTGCCACTTTTGATGATTCACTTACTAATGAACAGTAAAGCCGAGGCACTCAACTCTACGCCAGTCGCCTCGTCCAGCAGTCCAGATATCAAAGGCGATGGACACGAGATGGATGCGTTTGGTAATGAGCCAGCGATAAAGCCTATTGCATTATGCAGAATCAACACGATAGCAGACGAAGGGAGCCATTTTACGTTCCCAAATCCCATGAATATATACATACATAAAAGGTCTATGAATTTGTTCACAAAACAGGCCATTTCCGCTCTGACAGCGAATATCCAGGCAACCGTTCTTGCTGTGCTTCCATTTCAGTCCTGCCACCTGTGAAAAGCTTCTGAACACAAGGACTAGATCTGTATATAAAGCTGAGAAATGTCCACACACACAGTTCCATACTGTGTGCACTGCTGTGGAATTCAACCTGCCACCATACATGCCACGAAATGTAAGAATGAAAATCAATGGAAATCTGGATTATTTATTAGTGCAGTGGTCCAGTTTTTCTTGTTTCACGGGTTATGAATACTCAACAAGGCTGTGGTCCGATTGGTGAGATTGGCCTCAAAATATTGAAAGAAGCGCCTTAGTATCGCATGAAGAGTCCTCGAAGGTTGGAAGGTTGGCAAGAATTGTTCACACAGATTATTGAGAAAGCAGGATAGTGCTGAAGATCATGGAAATTGAGCGTCGCGTATGATTTGAATTTTCCTAGTTGGTGTAAAAGAAGCTAGGGAAACACAAGGACGTTTAGTGGGTGGTGTTTAGGTCCTAGCAGTTTTACCCCAGGGCAGGTCTCATCCACATCTCCATGCAAAGCTGTCATCATGTAATTATACAAACACGTCTCTACTGGGAGACATTCCAGTGGTGAGATAAAATGCATTCTGATTTTGGTGATATAGATAAATTTAACACGGACTCCAACTCAGCTATACTTCATACAATATTCTGTCCACTGATAATTCAGTTTTTATTCAGTATTGGAATACAGTCCACACAATCAGTAGTGCACTGAACCAGAGGAAGCCATAATCTTCATTTCCAGTAACTCCAGGATCACTGACCGTAAATTTCATGTCGCAATCCATGTTGCATGTAGCATTGTGTAAAAAAAAAGAAAGAAAGAAAGAAATATGTGCAACATTTTGAATGATTTATTTATACAGTCTTTCCGATATTCTTCATATATCACTATTTATTTATTAACAATGAATTATTTTCATTTAGATTTTCTTTTAGAATTGTTTGTATATTGCCACATTGTATGATTATTATCATGAGAATTGACATGAGCCAGTCAGAATTAATACGAGTCAGGTCTTAATTGACACGAGCCACTCCTGAACTGACATGAGTAAGTTCTGATTTTATCATATCCTGACCTTATTCAGTTCTGCATTGACATGAGTCAGTTCATTCTAGACACTGAGTCGGGTCTTTCTAGACATGAGTCATTTCTAAAATTGAGTCGGGTCTTAATTGAAAATGAGTAATTTCAGAATTGATATGAGTCAGTTCTGAATTCATATGAGTCAATTCTTAATTCATTGACATGAATTAAGTTCCAAAAATTAAAATTAGTCAGTTCTGAATTTACATGAGTCAGTTCTGCATTAATAGCTAATCTAGGCTCAGGGAATCCAGTGAAATTCCATGAAACTCCCTGGCAACATTATCTAGCTAGCTAGTATAGTTTTGGAAATTTAGGACAGTCAGACAAGCAGTGTTAGCAGAATAGCTACTTAATATTATCTGTTCAGAACTGACTCAGATCAATTCATAAGTGACTCATGTCTATGCAGAAATGTCTCATATCAGTTTAAAACTGACTCATGTCCTCATATCAATTCAGAAGTGACTCACATCAATTCAGAACTGATTCATGTCCTCGTATCAATTCAGAACTGACTCATGTCAATTCAGAACTGACTCATATCAATTCAGAACTGACTCATGGCCTTGTATCAATTCAGAACTGACTCTTATCAATTCAGAACTGACTCATGTCCTCGTATCAATTCAGAACTGACTCATGTCAATTCAGAACTGACTCATATCAATTCAGAACTGACTCATGGCCTTGTATCAATTCAGAACTGACTCTTATCAATTCAGAACTGACTCATATCAATTCAGAACGGACTCATGGCCTCGTGTCAATTCAGAACTGCCTCATGTCCTCATATCAATTCAGAACTGACTCATGTCCTCATATCAATTCAGAACTGCCTCATGTCCTCATATCAATTCAGAACTGACTCATGTCCTCATATCAATTCAGAACTGACTCATGTCCTCATATCAATTCAGAACTGACTCATGTCCTCATATCAATTCAGAACTAACTCATGTCCTCATGTCAATTCAGAACTGACTCATGTCAATTCAGAACTGATTCATATCAATTCAGAACTGACTCGTATCAAGTGAGTGAGGAAGATTTTGTTTGATTTCACACTGAGAGTCCATGTCAGCATGTTAGATTGAGAGTCACACTGTTTTATCTGTACATGATTCCTCATTGTGTGTGTGTGAGTGTGTGTGTGTGTGTGTGTGTGTGTGTGTGTGTGTAATGAACATGACCTGACGCTGATGAACTCCAGTGTTGGTAATGAGTACCGCATTATATTCACACTGACCCTCTGCTGACCTTCAGCCTGACACGACTAGGTAACACTGCTAATGGCTAATGGCTAATCCATTCACATGTAATTACAGATAGATCAGTGGATAGTGCAGAAGTGAAGGATTGTAGTTTAAAGTCATACAAAGAGGCTCAAGCTAACAGCAAATGTTAAATGATATTGGTAGAAGAATCAATGGATCATTTTATCTGTACAGTGCCTTAAGATAAATTTATGAAATGTATCATATATGTTTCATATCTCCTTGCCATAGTTTCTCAGTCTTGGTCCTGGAGTACCCTAATTAACAAGCCGGAGTACTCCAGGACCAACAATGACAAACACTACTATAGCTAACCCGCTATTTATCTTTTAAACCAATGGTTATCTTTTAGCCAGTGGTTTCAATTTTCATCGTATTTAAGCAAATCTCTGAGATATGATTTCTAGGGTTCTTTTCTCTAAAATACCAAAATTTCTGTTTTTCTTTGTTATTCAAGCATAGATTAAAGACATATATCTTTAGCCAAGCATACACTTAATACATACATTGATTTAGTGCTTGCTAATATTATGAACAGCAGCTACGCTAATTCCTTTCTACTTGTTTCGCTTCTTCTACCCATCCCGAGGCACATAGAGATTGTGCCAGCTCCAGTAGACAGAGGCCAACCCTACGAGGATCCTGAGGCATCCAGAGATGGACCAGCTCCAGCCGGTTTCTGCCTCGTAAGGATTTGGGTATTTAAAGCAACGCTGCTAACCCTATGTGGACTTTGAGGAAGATAACAACCTCCAGATCAATATACACATAAAACGCTACATGACTATACATAAATGCAGAAAGGACATTGTTCTATCACACTCTCCAGTGTCACCCAGATGAGGATGGGTTCCCTTTTGAGTCTGGTTCCTCTCAAGGTTTCTTCCTCATATCATCTAAGGGAGTTTTTCCTCGCCACAGTCGCCTCAGTCGCCTCAGGCTCGCTCACTAGGGATCATTTTGTCTACCATCTAGGACTGTTGCATGTTTTGTTTGTTTGCATGTTTTTCTGTTTCTTATGTTCTGTAAAGCTGCTTTGAGACAATGTCCATTGTTAAAAGCGCTATACAAATAAAACTGAAATTGAAATTGAAATTATGTGATTTGGATAGATTTTTTTTTTTTCCATTTTGGTAATAATTCACATGTCTACATGATGTCCGAAAGAAAGTCCTACTTTTCTCACCCTGCATAAAATGCTGTACTGCGGTATGATATCGTAACACTTCAATTTATGTCATTAATAAAACACTCCGTGTCATGCTGTTATAGGAAAATAACCAGTGACGGGATGGTGTGTGAAGCGGAGTTACTGTTACCACCCTGAAGTTACTTCTTTTCTGATAACGGCACCTCCTCCGTGTGCTTTATTCCCCTTACACCACACAATAATCTGACAACAATTAAAATTTTTTTTAAAGTATTAAAGAACGACACATCATGCTTTCAATCCATTTATAGTTACATTTAATATTGTGGAAGGTCCGTGTCCTGAAAGATGTCAGAAAACTTAAAGTGTACAGCTTTACCTCTGACACTGGAGACTCCTTCCATAAATTTTAACTAAACATCTCCTTCCAGAAAACTTGTTTTTAATCCGTTTTTGTGAGCTGTTGCTATAGAAACGATAACGCATTAGAACGAGCGCGTTAATATAAACCTGTGATTGGGAGCATTCACTATTGTCACGCTGTAGTATAAATGCTGATTTAACCCTTTCCTAACAGCGAGTACAGAACAGAAACAAATGTGCATGAGCTTTTTTTTCTTTATTATATATAGTATTTAATACATATATGTAAATCTCCAGGATCTTCATCGCTAGAAGGTAAAAAACAGAACCTTCTCTGGCACACAAACGACCCGTCTCACACCCACTGTGAGCCGCGATAAACACCCCTCCTGCCGTCTATCCTGAGCTGAGTGTGTACTCTCCAGCAACGGCTGCTTCCCACGTCTGCTATATTTATACCTATGTTTATAGGTCACATGACGTCTACCTAAAAAAGCCCAGTGACAAAAATTTCATCAAGTCTTACTCAGACGATAAAACACTAACGACTCTCATATAACAGTGCGGATATACGGCACTGCTTAAGCACTCAGAGGATATTAAAAACGGAAACCTCGGGTGTTTTTAGCCTAAACTTTATCCACTGTATCTATAGTCTGTGTGGGATTACCTCAGACAGGAACTCATTTGTTTCGTAGACAACATTAAATGTCACTATAAAGGGATAAAAACTATGGCATGGTGTTTATTAATAAATTAAAAAATTGTAATCGTTGGCAAATTGCTGTGGATATATATATATATATATATATATATATATATATATATATATATAAGGAGAATAAAACACTTAGTCACATGCTGTTATAGGAAAATAATCAACTTTCTGACTTCATAACCCCACCCCACTGTTGATTAATTTACTATAACAGCATGATACATGTTTTATTCCTTACGTACTGTATATACGATTAAATAACTGTAGACATAGCAAAAAAATAAAAAGTTAATCATAATACACACATTTTGAGAAAAACAGAACATTTTGGACAAAGATCCTGTATTTTTTTTGCTAATATTCATCCTGACCCCGTGCATTAAAGTGACCAGGATGTATATTTGCTGCAATATTTATTTAGCTATTTGCATTTTCAGCTCAATTTATAATCTAATTCCGAGTGTATATAAAACCATGTTTTGCCTGGAGGTGCAAAACTACAGAACACAACCACGCAGTAAAGGAATAAAGCCAGACAAATGAATGTTTAAGGGAAAGCGATTGAGGCGGCGGTTCCTTATTAGCCTTTACACACAGACCCAGTCAATAAAATCCTGGCACAGTGTTATTCTTATCAATATTTAATGCCGAGGCATTGAAAGGTCCCTCGTGCTGATCTAACCCGAGGCACGTCGATTTTTTTTTCTTTCTGAAATGACAGGAAGCGAAAACGCCATTCATGTTGCGCCACTAAACAAGGACTTTTTATGGGAAATAAAGCACCTCTCCGTATTCTTCATAAGGGGTAACACCGGGTCCTGCATTGATTTAATATCACGTTGTAAAAATTATGGCCAGGTTACAGCATTTTTATTTCATATTAATGCTTCCTGATGATATTGATCCCCGACATCCTAGACAAGCTTCACCCCATCATCGTGCTACATCAGATGTATTCTGGCTCACTGTGTGTCTTTCTCTGTCCTTTAGGATTTCCCAGATAAGAAACAAATTTAACACAGTGACCGGAACATGACGTCATATCAGAAGAATACAAACAGGAAATTATAACCCTTTTGTATATTCTAGCTTTATGCTAGTTTTGTACTTTGCACTTATGCCTGTTTTTTTCCTCTGTGTTAGCCTTGAACTTTGTATACCCCACCTTTGATGTAAACATCTTATCAGCTTCCTTGTACGTATATAACATATGCTAAGCTAACTAGCTAATGAAGTGCATTGAAACAAATGAATTTATGATTACTGTCATCTTCTAACAAAGTTTCTGATGTCGCACCTCATGTTCGCGCCCACAAAATGAAGTCAGCAAGTCATTGGTGAGTGTTTTAGCTCGTGTTCTGTCCTCACGTCGTACATAAAAGCTTTCATTAGGCTCTGCCTAGCATCTTTTTCTCTCGATATACATGTTTAACCATGAGGTGTCTGTGCGCAGTACGCAGAGATTTAAATGACAGCTTTAGATTCGACAGTAGTTGCTATGGTTACAATATACAAAAATACATACCAAATAAAAACATTTGTTTTAATGAAATTGATGTCAGTAAGGAGTCTGGGTTTATTTTCGTCTTCTCTTTGCGTGAACAATAAGCAAATTGCCCAGACTGCTGATTTTTTCCTCCCCTGGCTGTAAATATCAGACATCAGAAAAGTGGTACTCTGTAATTGCTGGATATCTGTGCCCTTTATAGCTGCCTGGACACTGTAGGGGTGCCATTACTATTAGGAGCATGTCCTTTTCTTCTGTTTTTGTTTAGGTACGAAGAAAGGGAAGATCTAGTATTTGTCTTTCATTGTGTTTGCCTGATGAAGGCACTTTATAAATGGTTAGTGATAATGGTTGTTTTGTTTAATAGTTTAGCATTACTCACCCTGAAGCTAATCCTCCAGCAACTTCTTTTTTTCTCATTTTCAGTCACACCAAAGCGACAAGTCTGGCGTCTGGTGTCTGGTCTCACTTCCCAATGCTGCAAAGTAGCCTGATGTGAACTTGTTTTAGAAACAAGAGTTGTAGGAATCTACCCACTTCACCAAAAACAAATCAACGTGTTTTTACATGGCGGTCAGATGAGGGAACCATAGCACCAGGGCCTTGCATGAGTATTCACTGGGCTTTATGGCAGAGTGATGAGTGCTATGTTTGGCAGGAACCCAACACTCCCAACAATCCCCACTGTGAAGCATGGTGGTGGAAGCATCATGCTGCTTGCTCCTCTGACTGAACCCCTCTTTAGCTGAAAAATATGTGCCATATTTTTCAATTTTTAACTAACAGATTTAATGTTGCTCTGTGTGAAGGTTTTTTTTGTTTTTTGTAACTAAACCCTGACTGCTACTTTTCCAGTATTTTGTTGAGGACTTTTTTTTTTTTTTTTTTGATTCGTCTTCATGATGCTGCTTGTTTCCATACGTCCTCTAACAAACTCTGGGTTCTTCCAGGGTAGATATTGAGACGCGTGTGATACACGTGGCACTTTAATTGCACACATTTTAACTCCGTTCAACTAATTACACGACTAATTCAGCAGGGGGCGAATACTTATACAATATGCTTTTTATTTGTTTAAAAAATAGTGAACTATATTGATTTTTCACTAACTTCAATATTACGGGATATTTTGTGTAGATTTGTGATGTACTATAATCTCAATTACGTTATTAACACTACAAAATGTGGAAAACTTCAAGGGGGGGGTGAATACTTGGTGTGCACGGCACTTTGTGGTAAAGCGAAATAGCAAACTGGACAGCTTTGACTGCAACACCACAGGACAGATGAGTGTGTAGATGGCGCTCCATGGCCAAGGACAAGACCAGATGAATATTCACCAAACTGACCGGTTAATCTAATGAGCGGTGTTGGTTCTCCACACTGTCAACGTTTCAGGCCCGGTTTTTGTTGGTTTTTGCTCTTCTCCTGATGTTCTCTCACTCCGTAATTAAACCCAGTGGATCTTTTAATCTTCGCTCCACCTCATGGGCCGAGGATAAAGAGGAAGAACCCATATTTTGTCTTTATCTCTCTCCTGGGAATGAATTGACAGTGAGAATGCGAAGATGAACACCTTGCTGCCGTTTCAGATTCAGCCGCTGAGGCTCCGAGCTCCAGTGGGCAACCTGTTAACGTCGGCGCTGATGACGCCGTAAACTTTTCTAGCTAATAAACGGAGCATAACGAGGGATTTAACAGCGATATATTTCACTCAGAAGCAGTGTGAGTTCTCTCAGCTCTGAGTCACCGAATCAATGGTAACACTGCGGAGGTGTGATGGATGTGTTCGAATACGCATTGACTCACAGCTCAGGCTTTTGTTATACATATGTACGAACAACAACAAAAAAAAAATAAAATGTTCCATTGATTGGACACTCTTTCAAACTTTCAAACGCTAAAAGGGTAAAATCGATGTATTTTTTTTTTTTTTCTTGTTGTGCTTTGCGCGTGTATAACGAAGACCTGAGCTGTGAGTCAGTAACACACAACAAAGTTTCACCGTGAAATCCAGGACCCAGTTTAAGGGGAGATGCAAGAGGACATCAAAAAACACTCCCCCTTGTAAAGCTGTCTTTCGCTTTGGATCAGTGTGGACACTGTGACACCGCAACAAATCTGTTCACACGCCTTTAAAAAAAAAAGAAAAAAAAAAAAGGTGTTGATTAGTTTTCTGTAACAGCAGCTCTGACGATAGTGCCGGTTTACATGAATGCGCTTGTTCTGATACGTTATCGTTTCTATAGTAACAGCTCATTCACAGGGACTCGTGTAATATGGTGACGTTTTCTGTGACTTTTATTTAACGTTTATGGAAGGAGTCTCCAGTGTCAGCACTTTGTAACAGGCAGAGGTGAAGCTGTAACTGTAACCGCTTTGTGGTTTCTCAGTAACATGACAAACTGCATTTTTTGTTTGTTTGTTTGTTTGTTTGTTTGAAAAAAAGAGAGGCTGGTGACGGAGCGACTGTTTATATCTGTCTGAGTGATAACAGGAACGAACTTATTTCACAGATGTTATAACGTCATTCATTAATAAATCACAGGTTTATATTAACGCGCGTGTTCGAACACGCTATCGTTTCTATAGCGACCGCTCTACAGTGAACACGCTGCCAAAACGGATTCAGAAACACGTGTGATTGTTGAAGCTTCCTGTAAGGCGATGTTTATTTAACATTTATGGAAGGAGTCTCCAGTGTCAGAAAAGCTGTAACCTGAAGTTTCTCGACCTCGTCAGGACAGAGGAGTTTATGTGGACCTTCCACAATATTACATGTAACTATAAATGGATAAAAAGTATGATGTGTCGTTCTTGTGTGTTGTTATAAGAAAATAATCAACTTCAGGGCTCGAACAGCAATTTCGCTTTATCACACCACCCTGCTGTTGATTAGTTTACTATGACGGCATCACACAGAGTGTTTTATTGCCGTTATTTGGTTTTCTAAAGCATTTTTATAGCAATTTAATGACATTCGTGGAAAAAACAAAACAAAAACCACTTAGGAAGCCACTAGCATTCCATTTTTGTCCACCAATCAGCCACGTATTAAGAGCTTTTATTAGACAATACGACGCATTTACGTATGGCAGTAACTATCTGTAACTATCTACACTGTTGAGTATTGGAAGAAAACATGAATAAGACCCACAGGTCGAGCTCTCTGCTTCCACACTCATGCCTAATGATATTCCTCCAGTATCATTAAACTCAGAAAACCTGTTTCCCCAAAGGTCCACCATGATCACTGGTCCCCTGAGAGCCTGCGCTAATCAGTTGCTAATCCAGACCAGAGCGCACGTCGCTCTATACCGACTCCAGACCTCATGATCCATATTGCACCCGCGGGGAATCAGGCGTGCAAACAGAAAGCTGCGGAGCAACGGCGGATAAAGGGCTCGGCTCCGGAGGGCCAAACAGATCGATATCCGCTTTATTGATTCACATCTCTGAATGTAAAACAGGTGGCAGTTGCAGTCGCTTCACGCGAGCACTGGTGAATTTAAAGATGGAGGTCTGAGGAAAGGGAGGCGGCCTCGTGTTGACAGCTGGTGAGGCTGATTAAAAAAATATCTCCAGAAGATAAAGTGAAAATACAAGGCCTTTTAGAAAACCGACGTCTTAGGACACAGCTTTTATAGTTAAAAATGATTGTGTATTATTATTATTACTACTATAACTACAACATCTCATTAAAACCATGAACAAACAGAGCAAATCGGGAAAAAAAAAAAGCAGACAATAAGAAACTTCTTCCAATTATCCGTGAAATAATGAAACCCAAATTAACAGCCAAACAGATACTTAGACATGTGAGGAATTTGTATTTTTCTTTCTGTAACAGATATGATTACAGCTTTACGATATTAATAAACTCTAGGTCCAGTCTAGGCTTTCAGGCTACTGATTTCACCGATATAATGTCTTCTCCTTATGAGTTATTTTCTTTTTCTGTTAATGTTCTTAGGTCTTGTTAAAATCTGCAATAGTTACAGGACCTTCCACAAGACAACTTCAACAAGTTTCCAAAGCAAACATACTTTATTGCAAAACGCTTAAACGTTTCTGGTAACCCTCAAGTGTTCATAAGGCTACATAATACCTGCATAAGCCCTTGAGGACAACTGATGCAATCCTACAGAAGCATCAAGGCTTATTTCAGCAGGCGTCGCCTGACATAAAAATGAATTTTGAATATGTTCTTGTTGACATAAGGTTGCGTTATGTCGCTTGCATTAACACCTTATAACCACTGACCTTTCAATGCACTGCACTTCTAATACCTGTGAAGTCGCCTTATGTAACGTGACATAGAAACATGCTTTCAGAGTAAATATACAGAATCCATAAGCTAACATGAGCTAGCGATCACAATGCCAAAGATATTTTCAATCGTTATTTTCTAAATTAGTATTCTTTAAGTCTTCATTAACAGAACATTCATAAAGCGTAAGCATAATGTTCATAAGCATTTTTTTTTTTTTTTTTGGGAAGCGAATTTTCCTCTTCTGAATTTATGAGTATAGACTCCAATGTTCCTCAGCTGAAGTGTTGGTGTTATAAAGCCTTATTACCGTATGACATTACTTATTTATGAAGCCCATACGTCAGCCAAATAAATGATTTTCATGTCCTCAGACTAAAGTGGTATTCATGTTGGCGTTTATAACACTGCTATGACGCATTATACGTATATGAAGCACTTTACTTGTAGCAGAAGCACATGTTTCATCTAAATGAATAAGGATGGAATAGATACTTCATAGAGATGGTGTTACAGTGTTATGAATGGGTGGGTTGTTTGTAAAAATGAATAATTTACAAGACCAGGGTTTTTAAAAAAAAATGTCTTAACTGCATAAAACATCTAATGTCATTTCTTAAGTTTTGACATTAATCCTGCAGCCCTGTTTTGTAAAAGACTTATGTAATGCTTATTAATGTTTTATGAAGCTTCTATACCAATTATATCCACGTCACTTGACATAACAGGGCGTGACATAACAGTGTTATGAACCTACATAGTGCGCTCTATGCCTGATAAAACACCTATTTGAGATTTATCTGCAGAAACATTTAGCAGGAAGTAAAATCATGCTTTTATATTTTACAGATGTATCCCAGTTTATTGCCATAATTACTGAAATACTTCTTCGGCTTGCTACATCATCGAAACGAACTGTAAAGTCACAGGATGCCCAGGACTCAGTAATGAACACATCACTGGCTCTATAAGATGTTGGTTAGATTGTTGTGGAGACTTAGAGTAAAAATTATTGCGGCGTATGTGAGGCAGACTTTAATGAAGCGTAATTCTAAAGGTCAGAGGTGATGCAGATCTGGAGGTGCTGTGAGGAATGATGTTTTCCCCACACACACACACACACACACACACACACAGCTACAATAATGAGATCATGGTGGTTTAATGAGCAGAAGTGTCTTCTGTTTTTCTGTGGAGCCGTCATTAGTGGGTTCTTGCAATGACACGCAAAAAAAATGCTTTTGGTCTTTACCATCAAATCTCCTTATATCTGTCAGGCATTCCCAGGGAGTAGGATGCGACTGCAGACAGCTTTATTATGAACAACTGAAACTAACAAACAATGAGAAAAGGAACCAAACGCTCGAAAAAGTAGAGCGAGACTACACTCGAACAAGGCGAGGCACGAAAACTGAACATGAAAAGAAAAGCTATTCACAGTGCAGGAACAGAGCAACCTATACACACACAATGCTCCACAACTAAAGTGGGGAAAACACAGAACTTAGATAAGGTGACAAATTGGGAAACACGAAACAGGTGTGCACAAACAAGGAAGGAAGTGGGGCAGACAACAAAAGAAGAATTTCAAAAAAAAATATGAGTGAAGGTGCCCTCTGATAGTCTTGGGGGGGGGGGGGGGGGGGGGG
>CM040993.1:18148456-18179280 GCA_022985145.1 Pangasius djambal
GGAGGCGGAGCGATGGCCTTCGCAGAACGAAAGAAGACTTTCAAAAAATATGAGTGAGGGTGCCCTCTGGTGGTCGGGGGGGGGGGGATTATCCATAGTTAAAGCGACAATATCAGAATTGCTTGTCACTTTTCTTTGCTTTTGCTATAATTTTACGTCACATAACATCCGTATTGATATAATAAATTTGACATTTACTCGTTATATACCGTATGAGAACAGTGCATTTGAGTTCATAATCGTGGCTGAATGTTGTAATATTTAATTTAATAATTAGTCTGTTATATTAGCATGCTGGTTAGCTAGCTAGTGAGCTTCATATGGATTCACGTTCATACTATACGATTTGTATCCTTGTTTAGGAATTTCCAAAGAAAATGAAACGAAATGTGGGCAAAAGTTTGCACCCCTCCCCCACTGAGTCTCGATTCTTTTAATAAATAATCACACTGCTTCCCTTGACAATTTAAAAGCAACCTCTGGGTGTTTATAAACAGTTTATAACGCAAAAAACTCCAACCAGAAAATATTCATACAAACCACATGCTGTAGTGTGACTCATCAGGATGTAGCATGTGTTTTTCCATTATCCCGTTTCCTCCCGTCATTCCGTGACGCTACGCAGGCCCGAGTCGGAGTGGTAGCGCAGATACAGGACGGTTTGTTAATAAGAGGAATGGTGGCGTGTGTGTGTGTGTGTGTGTGTGCATTGTAATGACTGTGTGATGGGAAGTGATCAGTGAGCTTCATCTGCTGTACGCTGATTAATACCACTCTGCAGGGATGGGTTCTTTTCTGGCCTGTGTTTTCGTTTCTCCGCTGCAGGGAAGACGTGATGAATCCCATGACAGTGTGTGAGCTTATGTTGGATCTGGGACTCGCAAGCCAGAGACAGTGAGTGGAGGATGGAGGGAGGCTTCTGAGCCCCTGGTGTTGAACAGCAGATGGAAAGTTGGGGGTGTTACAGACAAAAAAGTCACATTTGTTTTAGTGTGAAGCAGACTGTTCTCTGAAATCTCTAAAATCCCCTAAAAAAAAAAAAAGATTTAAAACAAGCAGAACTCAAAGCCAGCAGCGTCCACGAGGATTCCTCCACCGCCAATAATTCTAATCCTTCTTCTGCTAATGTGTGCGAATGAAAGACCCTTAAAATATGCTTGGAACGGGAAGAAAAATGATTTCAGATATGCGACCTTGCTGTGACATTGACCCAAAATCGAAGCTACTGGTTATGATGATAATTCCATGTAAACCCTACAGACATTCGACCACTCGTTCATGAGATATAGCGTGCTAACGGGAATCTCGGATGGACGGACGCATGGACGCATGGACAACCCGAAAACATTATGCCTCTACCACTCAGTGGAGCCGGGGGGGAAAAAAACAAACAAGCATGGTGTTCAGAGTCGGGCTGAGATACCTGGTCTGATCCGCAGTTAATCGATGAAATTTGAGGATCGTTTAGTGATGGCTACTGAGGAAATGACGCACAATAAAAATAGCTAACTTAGCAGTTTGTCGTAGCTTGATTCCGCCAGTTCGTATATACGTGCCGTAACGATCGGCGTATTTTAGTGAGCTAGCAAATAAATAAATAAATAAATAAATACTCAGATCCACAAACACTGGAGAATCCTTCCGGAAATGATACATTTAAAATGCAGCTCGACTCTGTAATGACTGTTACACAGTGCTGACACTGGAGACTCCTTCCATAAATGTTAAATAAACATCTCCATACTTCGCCAACTCAGCGATTTTTAAAATCATTTGACACGAAGGTCCCTGTGAATGAGCTGTTACTATAGAAACGTTCATAGAAACCTGTGATTTGCAGCCGCACTACCGTCAGAGCTGCTGTTAGAGAAAATTCATCAACACCTGACGACCAATCAGAATGAGATGATATAACTTGGTGCAGATTTTTCACTATTTCATTCCTTTTACACTTTTCTCTTTAAGTGAAGTGACACATCTGTCCATTTTTTTTTAAATGAACAACATTATGTGCTAAAATATCCTGTGATGAAATAAACACTCCTGCGATTCTGCTTAATTGGCTGTAATTGTAACATGTAATGATATTAGAAAGGCTCTATTTTGTAATTTTGTGGATTTTGGTGTGTTAATTTGCAGAGCTGCTGATATGCCTGAGACACACACGCACACACGCACACACACACACGCGCACACACACACACACACACACACACACAGCTCCATTCTGCTTTTACTGCCTTTGTGTTATTAAATCAGGTTTTGTCTCTCTCACACACACACACACACACACACACACACACACACACACACACACTCTTCTGCTCCCCAGCAACTGGAAATTGAATTAAATCTCCTGGACCTGATTGTGGAACTGATTAAAAGTCGTCTCCGAGAGGCCAGAGCCAGCGTTTTATTGGAGCGCACCTGGCACTGCGGGATAATTACTCGCTTAAACCACAAAGCGTTTTAACCTCTAAAGACCCGGCGTTTACGCCTGTCACCCGATTCACCTGCCGAGTTTATGTACTTACTCCATAGTCCTTATCCTTACACTATTTCATTTCATCATCTGCCTTTACTAATAATGCATCATGCCATAATTCAGTCCAGTTCTCTGATCACACACACTGCAGTTAGACAGGAACAGGAACAAATAAAGCAAATGTAAAGTGTGTGTGTGCGCGTGTGTGTGTGTGTGTGTGTGTTTTCCCCAGTTCACATCAGTCTGTATGAATTATTCTGTGTATTATGGAACTGAACACACTCAGTCTGTTTAAATACTACAGACCTTATTAGCAGTAAACATTTGCTCAAATACGGAGAGAGTCATGGCAAAAATATTATAAGTACTTTTATTTTTAATACTTTTTAAAAATCATTTATTTTATATATATATATATATTTTTTTTTTTTTTCTTGAACGCACTTCAAAACTAGTTAAATCTAGAACCCATAAAGGTTCCACACAGAACCCTCAGAGAGAGTGTCAAGTCAAAGAACCACACAAAACCCTGGAAAGGTACGTTATAAAGTGTCTATGTAAGCTGTTATGAAGGCTTTATGCAGACATCCTTCACATAAACTGCAGGCTTTACTTTTTAATTCAAGTTAAATGTCACGTGGGACGTCTTTGCTGTAGGTTTTTGTAGACCTCGTTTCATTATGTCGAGTAACATCTCAATAAAATGATCCATCGTTTTTGGAAAAAAAGAAAATATTCATTGCGCTTAGTTAATTTCCATGACGTTAATGCACGCTTACCGAAGGTTTCTTTGCTTTTTTACGGAAATGTAAAAACCAACTAAAAAAAAAACACTTTTGACCCTTAGCACATGAACCTCAGCAACTAATTTTGAAAAAATTATATCACCGTTTAATTATGTTTAGCGAACAAAAGCGAAAAAAGAAACAAAGTGTGATTCTGACAGCACCTGAGCTCAGTCTAACTGGAACATGAACATGGCGCACGTGACCGAGCCCTTAGACAATTAGATTATAGCCTTGAAGAACAATTTCAACAAAACGCATCGAAAGATTTTCCGGTAGACGAGACGAACCTAACCTTCCCCATGTGACAATCCTCCCATCTTTGAAAAAGAAAACTCTTTTTTTTTTTTTACACATCTGCCTGAGTGAGATAAAGCTTCTCAATATCGAAATGAAATCATTGTTTGCCTTCGCCTTCTGCGTCCGCGATTAAAATTTACATTTCATTTTAAAAGACGTGTACCTGAGCCGTTCATTTGCGTTATTGCTTTCCCTTCTCCGCGTTAGCACACGTGTGCACGTCTGAGAAATGACGAGTTGGATTTCTTATGATAATGTGTTCCGTAGGTCTTCCTGGTGCACGACACGCCTCAGGCTTTAGCATCATGCGCACGCTGCGCTTTAATCCGAAACAACGCGACGCCGGGTGAAAAGAGGTTGGGAACATTGTTGAGCAGAAGCCATCGCCACCACAGCATTAAAGTCCATCCTGGAGAAGGATCCGTGAGTGTTTCAGTCACCAGGCGAAAATATTTATTCTGTCTAAGCACGTTTTTCCTTGCTGGTGGAAAAGTTTTGGCACCCCAATACACAGTACCAACCCAATAACCTTTAAACTGCGATCAGGAGATTATATAAACCACCAGCAGCTGATCCACGCTATAAAGCGATGTTGAATTCTGGATCGTGATTGGTCAGAAGGTGTTGATTAATCTTCTATAACAGCAGCTCTGACAGTAGTGCAGGTTTATATCAACGCGCTTGTTCTAACGCGTTGTCGTTTCTATGGTAACAGCTCATTCGCAGGGACTGGTACTGCAGACGTTCCACATAAACAGATTAAAAAAAAATCATTTATAGAGTGAAGATTAAGGAGACTTTAAGGAGAGGTTTATTTAATATATATTTATGGAAGGAGTCAGAGGTAAAGCTGTAACATTAAGTTTTCCAACATTTTCAGGACGGAGGAGTTCATGCTTTGCGGTTTCTCAGTAACATGACAAGCTGCGTTTGTTTCGTACGTGAGAAGAGGAACTAACCTGCTTTTGTTGTGACATCATGTCATAAGAGGAATAAAACACTTGCAGAGATGTTGTTGTAGAAAAATAATCAACTACAGAGCGGTAACCATAACTCTGCTTCATCACCCTACACTGTCATTGACTATTTTTCTAGAACAGCACAACACCCAGGGTTTTATTTCTTATCTTGTTTCCATTGATACTATGATGTTCAGTGTGTAATGATGTTAACGTTTTGATTCATAATTCAGATGTGAGTTTTTTTCAAAACCTTGAAAGCAGGACGCAGGACGCAAGCATGCAAACTCAATGTGTTTATTTATTACGCATTACTCACGCAGATAGAGTCAAAGACACGAGACACTCAAAAAAATCCACGATACCGTCGACAACAGGAAGGAGCTCAGAGGGTTTAAACGCTCAAAGTAATCAAGGTGAAACACGCAGCAGGTGCCCACAATCAGCGAAACAACCTGCAGACAAGGCCAAAGCGGAGGCAGGACCCAAACAGAAAGCAAAATAAAAAGCATGACGACGGTCGTTGCCACGGGAACCACGCCGCAATCTGTATGTGGGAAACCATAACAACGTATCAGCGCAGGTATCTTGTTTTCTGACCTTAAAAAGACAAACAGAGCGAGAACGAGAAATAAAACATGCCCGATCAAATCATTAGCATGACCCAGGGTGGTAGAGCTCGTTTCTGTTCATTCGCGAGTGAAATTTTAGCGACAGTATACAGATTAACCGACACAAAGCTGACAATACGCAAACAATTTCCGTTTTATTATTTTATCCTGGACATTTATAGACATTGCTGATCCCTATTCAGACCTTCACATCTGCTGTAAGATCTTTAGTGCTGAATGTGTTAAGCACACACGAGGCGCAGATGGCGAGGATAACAGTAGGAAATGAAACTCCTGGTTAACGCTCTCAGCGTTTATCAGTGCCGAGTCCGCGGTTAACAGGACGCATATTGTAGAGGTCTTGGGGTGAAAGGTCACAGGGTGAAGGAAATGAAACCAGACGTGCCGTCTTATATTGGATACAACACAGATCGACGTCAGGGTATTTTTTATTTTTATTTTTATTTTTATTTTACTTTTTTCCCCAAATTGTATTCAGTTTATAGTAAAAGGTTCATTTTCTTTAATTTCTTAAGAGATACATACTGATTAAGAACTGTAATAATAATAATAATAATAATAATAATAATAATAATAATAATTTGGTTAATATATATATTTTTTAAATTTATTTATTTATTAAAAAAGACCCAGTTTCAGGGTTCTGCAAAAAACCTCTTAATGGCTCTGAGGGAAAAAATAAAGGAGAGTGGCAGATATTTTTTCCCCTAAGCGTGTACTTTGGTAAAAGAAAATTCATAAATATAATACAAATATTATATCATAAATTTAAAAAAATATTCTACTTTTCTAGATCTGGAAAATACTTTAGTGCAGTGGTTAGATTCAGGAATTTCATCCATTTTCTGTACTTTCTTTTCCTGCACAGGGGCCTCGGGGCACAAGGCGGGGGACACCCTGCTCGGGGTGCCAACTCATCGCAGGACACAATACAGACAACTTAGAGATGCCAATCAGCCTGCAACACATGTCTGTGGACACCATGGGGAGAACATAAGAACTCCACACAGAAGCAGGAATCGAACCCCTAGCCCTGGAGGTGCGAGGCAAGCGTCCTAACCACTAAACCTCCCATTTCAGGAGTTAAAGTAAATCCATACTAAACAGGTCTGTGGAATTTAGTGTGAAGTTAAAGAGGCACCTGGATACAAAACGCTTAAGAACCTCTGCTTTAGCACCATAATAACCTGTGCAAGAACCTGATGGATGGATGGGTCAATGAATGCATGGATGGATGGATGGATGGATGGATGGATGGATATGTGGACACATGGATGGATGGAGGGATGGGTGGATGGAAGGATACATGGACACATATGGATGGATGAATATATGAATGGATAGATGGATGGATGAATGGGTGGATGGATGGATGGATGGATCAATCCATGGATATGTGGACACATGGATGGATGGATGGAGAGATGGGTGGATGGAAGGATACATGGACACATGGATGGATGGACAGATGGATAGATGGAAGGATGGATGGATGGATGGATAGATACATGGATGGATGTATGGATGGATAGATGGATGGATACATGGATACATGGATACATGAAGGATGGATAGATGAATAATAATATTTCCATTTATATAGGGCTTTTCTAACAATAAAGGTCATAATAAAAAGGTATTGTGAGAAAATATGGATATTAAATATATTACATTATAAATATAGATATTAAATATAGACTCAGTTGTGTGGAGAAATGGAGGACAGTGTGTGTGTGTGTGTGTGTGTGTGTGAGAGAGATAAGTACAAGCAGGTGTAAGTATGAAAGTTCGCATCCTGAGGGCTGTGTGACATTTTGATTCAGGACTAAATCTTTATACTTCAGTCAAGGCCAGTAATCAGCATTGTTCCCCAGACTGCTGCATTTCCTGAATTATTCAAAGGTCATGTCGACTCCACAGCCTCATACATGTTATTTCATCCTCACATCCTAACAGACCATCCTTTCCACACACACACACACACACGCACACACACACACACACACATATTGTCTCTAATTGTGAGAAAGGTCTGAGTAAATGTTGCCTTTCACTGAGAGATTAATTTTCCTGTTGCTCGAATGTAAGTGAAAAAGCCAAAGCTGGGGGTGTTTAGTCCAACAGAACTGTGTGTGTCATGTGTGTGTGTGTGTGTGTGTGTGTGCACGTTGTGTAACATTTCCCCTCCACAGCCCACGAGGAGTGTGTCGTCTTTTCACTCTTTCCCAGAATGTGTAGGTTTGAGCATGAAGGCAATAAAAGCGTCTGGCCTTGAGGGATTCACAGACAGCAAACGCTTTCACTTCTTTTCGCTTCTCCATGCTCTTGTTCCTCTACCGTGTGTGTGTGTGTGTGTGTGTGTGTGTGTGTTATAGATGTTTCTCCTCACTCATGTTTACCAGGAGGTTAAAAATTGCAGAGAACAAACATTTTTGCTTCTACTTCAGTTTCGTTTGAAATGAAATGATTTTGGACTTGGATTTAATATGAAAAAAGAGTAAAAAAAAACATATATTTTTTAAAAATTTCTTTTCTTTTATACAGACTATCTATATCAGATCTGAGCGCTGGTGCTTTCTTTATTGCATTTTTGAAAAATGGAAAAATTATTCTAGGAAAAGCTTGAAGATTCAAGAACTTCTTGGTCATATAAACAAGCTCCCTGTCCAATGAAACATCATTGCCATGTTACATAGCACAATAAAGGGGCTACAGTTATACACACTGCAACTGTGATTCAGTGCTATCCGTGTGAAACGCCTGCTGGAAACTGATTGGCTGATGCCTGATGGCAGTCATGTTTTTGAAGTAACCCAGTCTTCATTAGAAATCCACTTAGAGATTAACACAATGATGTATTACGCCAATTTTCGGCTCAATCGGATTTACTGTTGCTGAGAAGCAATAATTCAAACTTAACTCCACCCTCACACCCCGACCTTAGCAAACCGCCTCAGAATTTAGTCCTGACCATGTCAAGTTTATCAGGTTTTTGATAAATATTGAAAACCAGTCTCTTTGTGAAGATAGACCAGAAACCTTAGGACTAGTTCGCAAAGATAGGTTTTGCATATTGTACAAATGATTATAAATTTGAGTGGGCGGGGCTAAAGTAAAGTCCAGCGGCGACTTTTTTCCTGAAAACTTCGCGCCGTTTCAACAAGTTTATGTAAATTTACAATAATAATTTAAAATATAGAAATAAATAATATAATAATTTGTAGAAATTTATAGAAAAAAACAGTCTATAACGCTGCCTTTCAATGGATAGGTGATTTTTCTGTATCTCTCGGTCCTCGTGTCAGGGATCTGTAACTGATTACAGCAACAGTGGCTCCGTCACTCACAAAACGAAGGCTTTGTTCACCGGAGGAAGAGGAAGGTGTCGTGTACATCACGTCCATGAGGACGTACCGAGTCACTGTTAAGTATTAGAGTGTTTAATCTTCACGCTCTCTGAGAGAATGCTGCAGAATGTTCTGATTGCATGTTCATGGATGTAGAAAGAAAGCAAAGCAAAGATGACATTACAGAATTCATCAGAAAAGTCAGACTGGAAGCGATGAAGCTGACAGACGTGTCACTTTCTCAAACACCTCACTGACAGCACATTTGCCGGTGTCTTCATTTTCCGAACAGTCGTGATGCGCTCGCTGAGGTCAGTGATGATGACGAAGAAGCATTCTGATGGGATGTGCGAGTTCTGCTGAAATCAGCAGTGTGACTCATCGGCCATCGATCTGCAGTGAGCTGTTTAAGCTCCTCAGTTCAGACAACACTCCTACAGAACAAGCTTGATGCAGAGGCGACGTCTGTGCGGGTTGTGCGAAGATGAAACCGCAACAGATTACGCTAACATGCTCCCTAAGAGAGAGGAATTGAATCAGACTGGCCCTCCGATCAGATCTGATTACTAATAAATTTAGATAAATAAAGTTTTTCCTCAATAAACCTCCAATAAGACAGCCGAGATCTCCTGCGGTGCCGTCAACAGCCAATCACAGAGATGTGCGACTGATGACAAAATTGCCTGTTAGCTACGCTGGAAAAAAACTAGCTAGCCACATAACTAGTGACCTTAGCTGACTTTAATGGTAACTGTATTTCATTTTAAAACAGTGAATCCAGACTACCTAGATATGTTGAGCACTTAATATTTTCTCTTTTTTTTAATTAGTTAATTTTTGCGACAATGTGAAATAATTTCTAAACGTGTTAAAATTGCATACACTTAACGGGCGGAATGATAACACCTGGAAAATGTTTGGTTCCTTATAAAAATTGACCCTCAGGAAATGTCGGAAAGCCCCGCTGTGAGGATTCGTATTGAGCGCTGCGTACGAGTGCTCCGGTCCTGCAGGTGGCGCTGTTCACATTTCATGCCCATCACTTACGTTATAGCAGCTATAAGCAGTCGTTCTGTCACCATCCTCTATTTTTTTTCTCTCTCGTGAACTTAATAAAACAAAAAAAAACAAAAAAAAACACGCAGCTTGTCGTGTTACCGAGAAACCGCAAAGAAGCGTAAACTCCTCTGTCCTGAAGATGTCGGAAAACTGGAGACTCCTTCCATAAATGTGTTGAATAAACGTCTCCTTACAGAAGACGTCACCATATCAACGATTACACGTTTATGTTATTTACGTTATTTTTACAAATCCCTGTAAATGAGCTGATGCCATAGAAACGCTAACAGATTAGCATTAATACAAAGCTAGAAAATAAGTTATGGGTCGTCCTTTCGTGAAGGTCACAGTTCTGGCCAAATATTTGCGCTTGCCACAGTTCTGTCATGTACGGAGCAGCGTGAGGCGCCAACCGACTCACCTGTACAGTGCCTCGTGGGAAACATCGTGGCAGAATGAGGGTAGACCTGTTTAGAAGTCGGATTAGCCCCTGCAGACGGATCGGCACGCTTCCAGCACGCGCAAACATGTGGCCAATTTCCAGTGATGGATTACGTGTCGGATGACATCTTGCGCCTCTTCAACATTCAGCGCAGAACCTTTTTCCTCCATCCTGCACAAGCAATTTATAGTGTTTTAGCCGTTTAGAGCCATTTACAGCTGCTGCAGCTGTTTCAATTTGTGTTAAAAGCTTCTAAAAGCCTCCCCGAGCCGTGACGCGTGTCATTATTCAGGTCTGATCACGCACTTTTACTGAGCAGCTGGAACTGTCACGGCGTGGAAGCAGGCCGCAGGGTTTCCTGTCTGCTTTTGGGTTTCACGTGTCGCTCACTGACATCTCAGTTCTTACAGAGGAGCTGTGGGAGAAATACCCACCCCGTCACCGAGCTGACATCCGATCTGAGGAACATTACAGGTTATTCGGCTAGTTAACTACTAAATACACACCGTATTTACTGTACACATGCACCTTATTTTAGTCAAACAGCCTTCCTCGAACAGAGAAACGTTTTGCTGCTCCTTTCCTTTTTTCTTTTTGTTTTAAATTCCAGGAAGCATTTAGGAATTTTTGATTTGTTTTAGTAGTTGTAAAGGGAAATATTTAGAACGTATATTTGTATGTGCAGTCATGTGAAAAAATTAGGACACCCCATGAAAGCCTGTGGTTTTTTTAACATAGTTAAACATATGGACATTTGATCTTCGTTTTAACAATATTGGGAGATTCAAGTAATAAAACTAAACAGATAAAACCAAAGAAAAGTCTTTTCTAAATGATCTGTAAAATGTCATTTAAAAAAATCCAATTTCTTGTGAGGAAAAAGTAAGGACACCCCCACATTTATTTGTACTTAAAATGGCTAAAATGACCTACAGGTGTATCACATCAGGGGCAAATTATTAGAACATGGTTACAGAGCATTTTGAAGGAGGCGTGTCTTATTTAAACCTCAGACATTTAGTTTGGTTTGCTCTTAATTATTGAAGTGAGAGGAATCACAATGGTGAGATCCAAAGAGCTCTCTGAGGCCTTCAGAAAGAAGATTGTTGATGCTTATGAGTCTGGTAAGGGATATAAAAGATCTCAAAAGAATTTGTAATCAGCCATTCCACTGTCCGGAAAATCATTTACAAGTGGAGAACATTTAAAACAGCCAACATGACTGCCAGGTCAGGCCGTCCAAGCAAATTCACCCCAAGAGCAGACCGCGAGATGCTTAAAGAAGCCTATAACAACCCTAAAATATCATCACGGGACCTACAGCAAGCTCTTGCTACAGTTGATGTCGAAGTGCATGAATCTACAGTCAGAAAGAGACGCACAACTTTAATTATCATGGGAGGTGTGCAAGGAGGACCTGTCTAAGAAAAACATGAGGGCAAGACTGAAGTTTGCCAAAGAACACAGACAAAGATCAAGGCTTCTGGAATAATGTGCTAAAATGTGAGTCTAAAATTGAATTATTTGGACACCATGACAGAGGGCATGTTTGGCGTAAAACAAATACAGCATTTCAGCAAAAGAACCTCATACCAGCTGTGAAACATGGAGGTGGAAGTGTTATGGTTTGGGGCTTTGCTGCAGCAGGACCTGGCCAGCTCACCATCAGAGAATCCACTATGAATTCTACATTGTATCAGAAGGTGCTTGAGGAACACGTGAGAAGCTGAAGCGGAACTGGACCTTGCAACATGACAACGATCCAAAACATACCAGTAGATCCACCAAGGACTGGCTGAGAAGTAAAAAATGGAGAGTTTTGGAGTGGTCAAGTCAAAGCCCAGATCTAAATCCTATTGAGATCCTGTGGAGTGATTTGAAACGGAGTGTGCGTGCAAGAAAGCCCTCGAACATCACACAGCTGAAAGAATTCTGCACTGAGGAGTGGGGGAAACGTTCTTCCAGTCGATGTCAGAACCTGGTCGATGGCTACAAGAAACGTCTCACTGAGGTTCTTTCAGCCAAAGGGGGAAACACTCGCTCTTAGGGCATAGGGTGTCCTAACTTTCTCTAACTTTGTTGTTGTTTACATGCAACTACATCACTTTCATCTACAGGTACAAATGAAAACAAGATCAGAAATTGACATGTTGACATCTCTTAATAAAGAACTGACTATTTAATGGGGTGTCCTAATTTTTTCACATGAGTGTGTACACACACACACACACACACATTATAAACAATAGAACTGAATATATAATGAATTCTTCTTCTCTGTAATAAGCAGCTGTTGGCGAGCCATGGTCATGACATTTATTTTCTAAAAAATTAAATAAAGTAAGAAAAAAAAAAAATTAACGATTGAGACCGAGGTTTTCTTAGAGCTTTTTCGTTTCACAGTTCAAAAAATATAACAAATAAATAAAAACTAAAAATGAATTTTGTATTTTAACAACAAGCCGAAACAGGAGGTTTTACAGAAATTACATTTAAATGTTAACATTATTTATTTTTAGTTTTTTTCTTTCTTTCTTTTTTTTTGTACTGAATTTGTTTTTCTGACTTTAATCTTCGGTATCTCAAGCTGCGTCGTGGTAAAATGAAACTTTTATTTAAAACGTTCTTTCTTTGTTGACGTGAAGATGCGAATATAGGACGCAGATATGCGATCGCTGGTGCACGGAGATCACGTTTATCTATTTGTTGCCATTTTTTTATTCATCGGCTTTTATATCATAAATTCTCTTGATTCATCTTTTAAAAGGTGCTCCATGGGAAAACAGTTTTATTTTGAACTATCATGTGTTATAGTAATGTGTGTAGCTGTTTAACAGCGGGATGGAAAGCGAGTAAATCTGTTCCTCGGCCCCGTGTCTGCCCCGATGGTTCATTGCTTCAAGGACACGTGTCCATCTCCTGGCTGATGCAGATGCCAACGTGGTGCATTAGCATAATGGGTGTGAAAACAGCGAGTCAGAACAGCTGCTGTTCCTCCTTTCCCTCCGTCTCACCCACTGGGCCTCTCCTCAGCACTACTAATGTCTTTGTGAAAGCTCTGCCAGGTTCATGGTGGCCTGTACTGAAGCCACGTTAGAGTGGTTTTGTCTCTGAATAAATCCCAGCATGTCAGATGTCTAGACACCTGACTGAGGGGAAGTCACTCAGAGACGAGGCGCATGATGACATGAACAGCATTGGCACAGAAATTCTGAGAGGAGCCCGGGTCATGTGGTGAAGTTAATTTTCTCGAAATTAATGACTTTTTTATTTTTTATGTAATTAATTGAAATGACTTTTAATTTACTTTTAATTAAACGTAACTGCTTGATACCAGTGTTTGTTACCGAGCCCCCGAAGAGACTTTTGCAAAAAAAAAAAAAAAAACGTTGCAAAAGCAGAAGATGATCGTGTGCATGTGAATATTTGTCGAAGAAAATGAGAACGTAAGTTCTGTGTATGTGATCATTACTTTTTAAAAAAAAAATTACACCATTTCCTTTTCTTTCAGAAAAAAAAAAAAGCTTTTGAAAACAACAAATTTTCATTTTCACAAGCAAATTCGCACGAGATTCTGAATTTTATTTATTTATTTTTTTTGTATGTAAATATGTTTTTTTTATTATTTTTATTGCAAAGGTTCCGTTCAGGGCCTCGTTCGTTTATTTATTAAGTAAACGAAACAGTAGAGAGAAGTTTACCTTTTCACCACTGTCAGGGGGTACGGTGTACACACACGGGGTACACACAAGTGCAGGTACACAAAAGGTTTATTAGAAAAACACGCACACAAATCCAAATCCTAGGCAAAATCAGGAACAGGAAACAGGGGAAGGTCAGGTGATGGGCAAATAGTACAGACTAGGCAAGGCAAGAATCAAAAAAACAGAAACAGGATGAAAACCAGAAGACGGAGTGTGTTCTTCTCAAAGGGGGTTGTGTGTCTACTACTCCATCCAGCTGTGTGATTAAGATGGTGACTGTGAACGTGACAGATGTTGTAGTTTGCTTCTCAAGGTCTAGTGTATTATTCAAAGATAAATCAGTATTTAAAATGTTATTTGGGTTTGAACAAGAATCCAAAACAAGATCCATTAAAAAAAGTCGATCGATCAATTTGCCAACAATAATGCGTTCTATTCACGTTGTGGCACATTGTACTTTTTATCAGTTTATAGGTACAGTTAATGCTGTAGACATTCAGCAAAACGAGTTATTTCCTGTTCTCACTTGCGCTATAGCAGCTATAAACAGTCGTTCCCTCGCCAGCCTCTTGAAGTTAATACGATTAAAAAAAAAAAAGCAGCTTGTCATGTTACGGAGAAACCGCAACCAGCATTAACTCCTCCTAATAAATCGAAACCTCCGCTACTGTTATAGAAGATTCATCAACACCTTCTAGCCAATCAGAATCCAGAATTCAGCAGCAGTGTGGCGTAGGCTGCATTAAGACGCCTGGCTGAGGGGCGCTTACTCAGAAAGGCATCGAGATTTAAATACGAAAGCTCAGTGTAAACGAAGAGTGTACAGAAAACTATTATCTATCATCACAGCAGGTGCAGGCTGAGCGCATTACGTTACGAGTGTTACGTTACCGCTAACAGACATCGTCTCCTACAGAGTGTAGAGCTCATTTTAGATGATTTTTACCCGCCACAGATTCGCTCCTGCTGATTTCACCACGCAGCCTGTTACAGTAGTGTACCAACAGACGTGATAGATGTATGAGCAAGTGTCGCTTCTGTCACCACTTCTCCCTTTCCAGAGAATCAGAGTGTAAGTGTGTGTGTGTGTGTGTGTGTGTGTGTGTGTGTGTGTGTGTGTGTGTGTGTGTGAAGTGTGTGTGGAGCTCTCTCCGAGCCGTGAGGCGTTACAGGCCCAGCGTGAGATCAGAAAGTCGAGTGTACACACGGCGATCAGACAGACTGAAAGCAGTTTGAGCTCGGACGAGCAGAATTGTTTCCTCAGGGCGAGGAGACATCCTGAGCACGTGACTCGCCTTTGTGTGTTTGTTCAGCTGTTTGTCTGATGTGTGTGTGTGTGTGTGTGTGTGATCTGACCAGGTGAAAGAGTGGAGATCAGGCTCAAGGAGTAGGCATTTCAGTGTCTATTGTAAGACATGGCAATGTGTTTACAGTTGCCACACTTCTTTAAAAGTGCTCTTCTACAGGAAGCCTTAAAGGTTGTGTGTTGTAGAAAGCCAAGACGAAGAGGCGTTTGTGGACGCTGAGAGCTCCTAATGAACCCCCAAAGAACCCCTCGAGAGCTTTTCTTTGAAGAGTGTGTGAATTAAATGGGTAGGTGAGTGGTACAAACTCCAAATTATTGCTCACGAATGTCTTCTGAATATCTAGAACCTGTCCGGAGTTTGGTTCTTCAGGTTGGTTTTGAAGGTTACACTGGATAATTAAGGGCTCTTAGCTTCCAAAAGGGTTCCCTTTCTGATAGGGAAACACTTAGTTATTAATTAAGTGAACATTTAATTATTAATTACTGTATTTGCCTAAAGTAAGTACCCCCTGAGATTTCAAGCAGGCTACCATAAGGTGAAACTTTTGTTTTTCGCTCATTGAACTCATCTGATTTTTGCCGTTTTAAGCTACACAATCTTACCCTGAAACATTCGACTTGGTTTTGTAGTCACATTTCAGTTTTTTCTGTCTTTTTAACAAAGCAGCCTTGAGTTAGAAAGTTCCTCCAAACGTATCACACACTCGGGGTTTGGCCTTGTTACTGTCCCTGGGGCCTAAATTTAGGTTTAAAATTCTCCTTGCTGCACTTACAGAACGCTTCCTTTGGGGTGTTTGTTGTCAGCTTTGTGCTTGGATGTTCCTCCTCTTTTCGTTCTCTGTTTACTGACAATATAAGTGTCCATTTTAAGAGATCTTAAGGAGTTGAAAAGATGAAGGCATTTTTAGCTACAATGAATGAATTAGCTAGCTAATAGCTCTTTACAGGTTAAGAATTATCATCACATGAGCAATTCAGTCAACTTCTAACAATTTACTTATGAGGTTACAATAAAAATATTAGAATATCTTGGTTTATAGTGTTGCAATGAATTAAGTTTTTCGCTTAGTTTTAAATTTACTTAAAATATATTTTAAGAGAATATAACTTAAGTTGACATTAACATTTCCATCACAAACTCACGAACCCCCTGCGGTGCCGCCCCGAAGCCCCGAATTCCCCAAACTGCAAAATGGACAGATTTACTGCATAAAGTACAGATTTAACGATTATTTAAATGGTGGTTCCTCACGGGTGGATGGTTCGTGGATGGTTACTCTTTATTAACCATCTGCTGTAGGGTTCTCCCAGAAGGACAAGCTAAAGAACCCTAATTTGTCTCAGATTATGCTTCACCGCTTTTCTCCGCTTTAAGCATCCATCCATCCTTCCATCCTGCCTCGCTGCGTCACGTTATTCTTCTAGACTTGCCCTTACAGATAACCCTCGAGGTTTCAGGTATTCTGTCGTTGAGAACCATGAGTGACAGACGTCTTTGTAAATGTAGTATTAGTACTCTGTTTTATTCCTTCCAAAAAAAAAAAAAAAAAAAACAGCTCTCGACAGTGTATTCAATAACGAGGAATAAAACAGTGCGTGGGTTGTCCGCATTGTAAGGAGTGATGAAGCGGACTTCCTGGAAACACCCTGACGTAGATTACTTTCCTATAAATAAACGTCTCCTTGGAAGAAGAAGATTTCACCACATCAGTGATTCCACACATTTTTTAATTCATTCAATCCGTCGTGCAACATTCAACGCGCAGGTCCCTGTGAACGAGCTGTTACTATAGCAACAATAATATTAGAATGAGCGCATTAATATAAACCTGTGCTGCTGTCAGAGCTGCTGTTATAGAAAACTAATCAACACCTTCTGACCAATCACAATCCAACAATCCAGTGACCCATTAGGGGTCGCTACAGAAGATCGCTGGTCTTATAAACCCAGGTTTTATGCCCGATGCCCTTCCTGACGCAACCCTCCCGTTTTATCCGGGCTTGGGACCGGTACTGAGAGTACACTCCCAGTGGCTGGTTGGTTCCCTGCCTGGGAATCGAACCCGGGCTGCGGTGAGAGCGCGGGATCTTCCGCCGCTAGTCCACCAGGGATCCTCCACAGCGGATCACTGGTCCAACAGCGCTGTGGTGTAAGACATTTTACAATGTGTGTTCTCAAGATCTCAGGTGCATGGCATCATTCTTCAGAACAGAGGCTGTTTTGGTTTAAACACACTGTTTAATATTTCAGTTTAAGATTAAATTGCATGACTCACTTCAACTTCGCAGTAAGAGCAAACGCTTAGGACATATGCGTCACACCAAACCTACTGCTTTTAGTGCTGAAGCGCTTTTCAGTCTGATTATAGGATATTCTATGAGTAAGACTTTATTTTGTTTATTTTTTTTTTTGAGGAGAATATCTACCGAGCATTCTCACTAACACGTTTTCTCACATTTCAGCATGAATAATTTAAAAGGCATTCCGTTCTGACGAAGTTGCTGAAGGGCCAGCATTACAAACACTGAAATTAGATTTCATCACTGCAGTTTATATTAAATTATTCATCAGGTTGTATACATTAACTGTGATTGTGTGCTGCTAATAATGAAACTGTAGCACAGAGATATTAGCATTAATCTGAATATTGCTATATGAATAAAAAGGCTACATGATGGCGGGTCAGTCTTTTATCGGCTGCTGAAATGCTGTGATTTCATGATTTTAATATCCTGCAGCAATGAGAAATATAATCCATCAAATCTACTTAAAAATGGAGGTAACGATTTGCATGGAACTGTTTAAATAATCGCAAGACATGATAAAGTAAATCAAGTAAGGCTCTACATAAATGAATTTGAAAAAAAAATTGTAATTGACAGACAGATAGATAGATAGATAGATAGATAGATAGATCATTTTATTCATCCCTGAGGGAAATTCATCTATTACAGCAGCACAGAGAGTTAGAAGTATACTAAAATTTGTTTAACATTAACATAAAATAAGAATAAATATATATAAAGAACAATGTAAGAGTGCAATGTGGTAGTGCAGAGGGTGTGTAAACATTGCGTCAGGAACTGTAGAGGAGGTGGATGCAAGTGCAGATTATTTATTACGTGAAATATAAACCAACAACCAAAAAACTGGAAAAAAAAAAACAAAAAAAACAAGAACCATAAACCTGCACTGTGGATACAAGACAAAAACAGCCAGACTACACACAAGACTGTAGCGCGCGCGCACACACACACACACACACACACACACACACACACACACACACACACACACACACACACACACACACACACACACACACACACACACACACAGAGAGAGAGAGAGAGAGAGAGAGAGAGAGAGAGAGAGAGAGAGAGAGAGAGAGAGAGAGAGAGAGAGAGAGAGAACACACAAACAGCGTAACAAAAAGCTTGACAGTGAGATGCTGAGAAGCTGGAACTTAAAGAGTGGTGCTAATTAAGGTGAAACAGGAAACAGGTGTGAGTGTTTAGTGACATGTGATGTGCTGGGGCTGATGGGTATTGTAGTTCTGCCATGACACACTGTAGATATACGGAAGTGGGAGCCTTGAGTGGAATAAAAGGGCAGTGCAGTGCAAACATTGTCAACAGTGTAAACAGTGTAAACAGGAATAAAATGAACAGGGATATACAGTGTTGTATAGTGTGAATATGAAAGAAAGAAAGAAAGAAAGAAAGAAAGAAGTGGAAGTGCATATGGATATGAATAGTGGATGGTGATAAAGTTCAACTATCGTCCAATTAGCTTATCTTAAGCAATAGTTGATACGGTGAAGTTTTCTTGAAGTAAGGAGATTTCATTTAACATGTCTGGAAGGAGTCTCCAGTGTCAGCACTAAAAGGGTAAAGCCGTAACTTGAAGTTTTCCGAAGTCTTCAGGACGGCTTTTTTTGTGGTTTCTCGGTAACATGAAAAGCTGCGTTTTTTTTGTACTATTAAATTTATGAGAGTGAAAAAAGAGAGTCTGGTGAGGGAACGACTGTTTGCAGCTGCTATAACATAAGTGAGAACAGGAAATTGTTTCAACGGGGTGCTAAAGGTAAGTCTGCTTCATCACACCACACCATCGCGCAGTACTTTTAAATCCTTCATTATTTTTAGGATATAGTTTCAGTAAAGTGGGCATTAAGTAAGGCTTGGGTATGGGAAACAAATGAGGATAAGAAAGAGGTAAATTTGCAGACGATGTATTTTTTCATGAATACACGTATTTGTGTTCATGTATAAACACACAACTAAATGTAAAAAAAAAAAGGAATGAAGAAGAAAAATGAGAAAAGGAATAAAGGAAAGCAAATAAAATAATTCAGTACAGCAGTTAGCTTGTACTGCATTGGATACCTGGAGAGAAAAGATTGAAAAAAAAGCACACAGTTCATTTTTACACTCGTGTAAAACGTTTACATTAAGATCTGGATATGAACGTGTGGTCTGAATCCTAATAAGCCCAACTCCACACACACACACACACACACACACACACACACACACACACACACACACACACACACACACACACACACACACAGACACACACACACTCAGACTCCTGCTCATGAATATTCAAACCCTCAAGGTACAAAGAAAAAAGAATAGCTGCAAGCTATTTAAAGAGAGCGCTGTTAATTATTATTCCTCAAAAAAAAAAACTGTGGATCATATGCTCGTCCCTTCCAGTGCTGTCTCGCACCTCTTCCCAGTGTTTAATTACATTCACAAAAAGAGAAGCAGCAGCCGAGTGCTGTATATCATGAAGCTGCAGCACTCTCGGAAAGGGTGCCATTACTTTTGTGAAGTTGCCATTGAGCTTTTTTCTTTTTTTTTTCCCCAGAAATGACTGCACAGGAAAGAATAAAAGTTTTCCTAATCCCCGTATCGTTATTCTAGTCACTTCCTCATGAAATCACATATTCTCCTCAGCGCGCACACACACACACACACACACACACACACACACACACACACACACACACACACACGCACATTCCACTAATTATGGATTTTATTCTTCACAAGAAAGCAAAGCGAGAGTAATGATTGTTTTTGGCCTTTTGTGTGTCGAAAAGATAAACGGCGATGAAATGAATGCTGCCAGAACTTCAGAAAGAGAGAGACGTAATAAACAAAGACGTAATCAGGCGTGCAAACGTGACAGCACTGTTTCATGTCCCTGCTTTCTGCAGTGACGTGATGAGGACGCTGATTTTTGGTGGAAAGTAAGCCCAGGATTTAAATTGATGATTAAAATGATCGTTTTGCTGCAAACATAAGAAACATAACAATTATGACGTCTGGCAGACTCCCTTTTCCAGAGCGACTTCCAGAACGCTTTGAAGTCTCTATCGATAAAGACTTCACTAGGTCACGGACTAAGAATACCATCAGTCTAAAAACCCTCATGGGAAGGTAATATAGTAACTAAAGCATACAGACAACACATTTTTTTTTAAATTAAAGTGCTAGTTGAAGTACTTCAGGAAGAGGTAGGTCTTTAGACATCATCTGAAGACTGCCAGTGACTCAGCCGTTCGGACGTCTAGGGGAAGTTCGTTCCACCACCGAGGCACCAGAACAGAGAAGAGTCTTGATGCAGGTCTTCCTCGTACCCTGAGAGATGGAGAGACCACTCGAGCGGTGCTAGAGGAGTGGAGAGAGTGTGGTGTAGTGCGGGATGTGATAATGCTTTGAGGTAAGTGGGTGCTGGTCCGTTTTTGGCTTTATAGTTGAGCATCAGTGTTTTAAACCTGATGCAGGCAGCTACAGGAAGCCAGTGGATGGAGTGCAGCAATGGGGTGGTGGGGGAGAACTTCAGAAGGTTGGAAATCAGTCGTGCAGCTGCGTTCTGGATCAGTTGCAGAGGACGAATGGCGCTCAGAGGCAGAGCTGCCAGGAGCGAGTCGCGGTAGTCCAGTCTCGAAATGACAAGGGACCGAACAAGTACCTGAGTGGCCTGTGTGGATAGAAATGGACAAATCCTTCTGATGTTACAAAGGAGAAGTCTACATGAGCGTGTCAGATTAACAACGTGACAGGAAAAGGACAGTTCATTGTCCATGGTTACCCCGAGGTTAAGTGCAGTGACCGAAGGTAAGATCTGAGAGTTGTCCAAGATACTGACGTGGGGATGAATCACCTGAGATGAGCAGCAGTTCAGTTGTGCTAGTTATTAAGTTTCAGCTGACGAGCTGCCATCCATGCTTGCCCTGCATTGGAGAGCAAGAGAGTAAGAGGGATGTCTGCCAGACATGCTGAGATCTGAGTGGAAACATGAGTGTCTGAGGGAGGTAAGGAGAGGATGAGTTGAGTGTCAATCCGCATAGCAGTGGCATGAAAACCCATGTGAGGATATGACCTCACGCAGAGATTGAGTACAGAGGGAGAACAGAAGAGGACCAAGTACTGAGCCTTGTGGGACACCAGTGGAGAGTCTGCATGGATTAGACGTGGATCCCCTCCACATCACCCGGTATGATTGACCTTCCAGGTAGGAAGCAAACCATTGTCATGCTGTGCCATGAAATCCAGGCTGAGTAGTGAAGAAAAGATGTTGTGGAGCTTGCAAGGATCTTGTGCAGAATTTTTTTTCAGCTTTTCCTTGTATAAGGCATTCTTAGCAGAAGTCACTTGAAAGAATGAGCATTTGAAACAGTGCTATTATTTATAGAAATAAAAAAATGTAATGAAGTAAATATTATAAACTGGCCTAAATGGGACTTTTTTTGTGTGACTCTTTAGCAAAAAAGTAAAGCATAAGGTATTAGGCTAAGCTGTTTTAGCTAATCAGCACGGTGTTGGCTGTATAGGAGAAATACTGTGATATTAACACGGTTCTACAAGGTTCCCGACACATCACTAAAATGAGGTTACATCCTCTGTACATGAGTCATCCTAAATAAAATGAACAAGAAGTTCAGTTATCCGAGACTGACCTGAAACAGCGGCAGGGGCCGAGGAGACAGAGGGACACAGCTAGACACGTAAACGAGGTTAACATGCTGCAGCAGCCACGTCCAATCAGCTGGACATCACCTCATTACTTCTCGTTAACCTAATAATCTGGATCTGAGCCAGGTACGTTCATTATTAACCCTGCCTGGAACTACTATGTACTCTCTACGTTATTCGTTTCAGTTAACTTCTGAATCTTGGATCGTGATTGGTCAGAAGGTCTTGATTAGTTTTCTATAACAGCAGCTCTGACAGTAGTGCAGGTTTATATTGATGCGCTTCAAATGCATAGCAACAGCTCATTCACAGAGACTTGTATGGCAGATGCTCCACTTAAATGGATTAAAAAATTGTTGATATGGTATAGTTTTCTTGACAGAGATGTTTATTTAATGTTTATGGAAGGAGTCTCCAGTGTCAGAGCTTTGTAATAGTCAGAGGTTAAGCTGTAACTTAAAGTTTCAGGACAGAGGAGTTTACGCTTTGCCTCTAACAACACAGCAACTTGCCAATAATTACAATGTATTTATCAATAAAATGGCATGTCATACGTTTTTTGTCCATTCGTGTGTGTGCTTTATTCTCAGTATTTGCACCACAAATGAAACCCATGGAGGAAAATAAGTTATCAGTATATTAACCATAACACAGTACTGGGATTAAAATAATATCTCCTATAACTGGCATGCATACCAGATGGACACATAGATATTCTTCATGGAAATGGAAGCTGGCGTTTTTATTTAAGCCAGAGGTCAGATTTTCCAGGCTGGAGAACATAATGGTTGATGTGATTGGGGACTTGATTAGATTCCACCATCCAATTACTTTCCATGTTATTATCATTACATCAGCCTGCTCTGCACTGAATCGCTCATTTTCCTCATTATTTTTCATGTCTCAGTTGATATAAATGAAGCTATGAGTAGTCTAGCACGATGTGTTTCACTGTGGGTTTTTTTTCCCAATCTGCCTTTATAATGAGCAAATAATAACGCTGTCAAGCCGATTCGTTATCATTCAGTCCACATGTAAGACAAATTTACCTGAATAAATAAATGATCTATGATTAACAATGATTTTTGATGTTTTATGATAATTCAGTACATAATTCAGCGTCGGTAGAACAGTGGCCTGAAGTGAACAGTCTTAATAAAACAATCCTTCAGCGTGCCAAAGGAGAACACAAGTAACCGATTGCCCATCACTTCCCATTAACCTCCTCCGGTCCACAAAGGATCAACACGTCACCCCAATTAAACTCAGCGGAGTGAGCTGAATGATCAGAGTCGCATTAAAAACACAATCGGAACCAGACAAACACTGGAAGTCATTTCACTTCACATGTAACAGAAATGTAGAGTGGAAAGATAAAGGGAGCTTTATAATGGATTAAATTATAGAAAAGTAAGGCAATTAAATGAACTTTTATGGCAAGAAAAATTATCACTGATCCACTGAATCGCAGATCTTGTGGCCATAATACTTTCCCTCGTAACAGTAGGCTTGTGCGATATCAATATTGAGGGTTTTTTTTAACCATTTAAAAAAGTCACGGTAAACAATTTAATTGTCCAGAACCAGACGGGAAAATGAGCATTGGGAAAATGTGCAGTCGGGAACTGCTTGCTGGCAGTGGCAATTATGAAAACTCTAAACCAAAAGCAGCCAAAGTTTTCTTCTGTCCATAAAAATATATATTTAACTGTTTTTAACTCCGAATACAGGCTTACATATCTAATGAGTTGAACGTACACTGATAGAGTTTATTTCAAATGAATGGACTCAAAATATTTTCTATTTACCTCGACAGAAAGCTAGAGTAATCTGCAAATTCCCCCCTCAGTTTCGCTTGTTTAGTTCGCCACGTGCTTTTTTTTTTGGCTTTAGGCTTTTAATCCTCATATTATTTTTTTTTATAAATGAACTAGATTTCACGGCATGGAATTTCTTTTCTTCAAATAGATGACAGTTTAACAGGTTTAAGGAGTCACTGTTTAGGATAAAATCACAATTTTTCAGTATTTTTGGTTAATTTCTCAGCAGCTGTCACCCATGAGATGCCTCAGGGCTCCATCTTGGGCCACTTTTGTTTTCATGATACATGCTGCTTCTTGGTTCTATCTGCAGAAAGCACAATATATTCCACCACTGCTACCGCCAGAACCCTAAAATCTTCTAAACAGTTGCCTCCAAATTGGAGGACGAGGTCTACCATTCCCAAGATTATGAGACCGTCATCCTCCACAATAGACCCAACTTTATAAACCCAATTATAAAACATATTTATTTCCCTGGGCTTTTAATTGCTCTTATTTTATTTTGTTTAAAAGAGCATGATTTATTCTTTTGCAGCAATATGCATTTTTGAATGTGTTTGGGATTTCTGTTCTAGAAACAGAAGACAAGCAAATAGATTTAATGCCTAATTACTATGTGCTCTCTGTGATTTGTTTATTTTATTTGCATTATTAGCTTTAAAAATGTGTACTAGCACATTCAGATGCTAGATTCTCACATGCTTTCTTCCAAACATGGTATGCGTTTAAACCCAAACTGAACTGAAAAATCTCTTCTTCCTATATCCACACCTTGGCACAAATACACATATACAATGACTCTCTCATGCATTATTCAGCGAGCATTCCTAAACATCCTCTGCATCAAACCCTCCACTGCTTCATATAACCTGACAAGTCATGAATGGGGAGGGTTACAAATGAGCAGGCTGTTACCAGGGCTATTTTTTACTGGGAATTTTTGTTAGACTGCACCGTGGGGGCTTCAGGACTGATGCTGAATCTGTGAGCAAGCTGTCAGAACTCTTACTTAAGCTGTGTACTGAGATCATAGACTTTTAAAGACCGGAAGGATGATCGGAAACATGGTATAGTCACCTCAGATAGCCATACTTTCAGTTACGACTGCAGTCGACATTATTAGCACTGTAGCTGGCGGCTAATTGCGCGAGTGCAGAGCTGACATTCAGTAAATTGGATGTGGCTTGAGGAGAAGGGTGAAAGCACTCAGAGACATATGGCTGGACTTCTACTCCACTTCTACTTTTCACTTCCTGCAAAAATTTGTAACGAACACAGTAGTGGTGAGTGAGGAATGCACTGTCTAGCAGGAAGAAGTTTCAGGCACAGTCTATCCATTGTTGCATAATTCCACACGGCATTAAAGTAGCAGTGCGTAAGATTCGTGTTTGATTATTGTACCACAGAGCAGCTGAATTCTTAAATCTGATCTGATCATCAGCCTGAGAACAACATCCCCACGGTGAAACATGGTGGTGGTAGCATCGTGTTGAGCGTTACCAGTGGCCTCTTGGCTGTTTCTCTGATTAACACCCTCTTTACCTTTACTTTTAGTGGACAGCCTCCTCTAAGAAGGGTCACGGTTGTATCATCTTCTTCCCATTTGTCATTTCATTAATGTTGTTGTCCCTTTGTCAGATTCAATTCGAAAACAAAAAACTCTAATTTTCTCTCCAGTATGTCTGAAAACTAAAAAGGAAGTTTTAATGATTAATTTTGGTGAGGATTCCAAGATTTGGATTTAATTCCCTATATTTCTTGTCTATTTATCTATTATTTCTGACATGGAATCTAAGAAAGCATGCACCTAACCTTTCAAAAAATAATGGGTTAAACCATTTTAGGCAACAATGTCATTTTAACAAGGTTTCTTTGCTGTCATTTTGCTCTTAAATAAGTGACAAGGTTGCATTTTTAGCATAGAATTAGCAAATACGCAGATAGTCGGTGAATCTGAATTGTTCGCAGAAATGTTCAAGATGACAGTTTCCCACTTTCCCTCTCTCAGCCGGCCTGCTGCTTTTACTTTCCCACTTGCCTTATGTAATTAAGGTGCAGGCGAGATGGAGACAGTGGGAATCTATTTCACCCAGACAGCGGGCGGAGAGGACGTGAGGATGGATGATAATGTCCTGAACGCAGAGAATCTGAAATGATTTATAACCCGAGACCGGAGTCTTATAGAGTCTTATCTTACACTGACTGAGTGTGAGTGTATCCTCGGCCACGAGGACGTTTAACCTGGATATAACAGCGTGTTTGGAAGAGGATCTTCTCCGCTCGGGAAGAACAAAATAAATCCAGGAATAAATTCACTCTTTTCTCTCTCTGTAGAAGAACAAAAACAAAACAAAACAAAAACACAGCTTGCCATGTCACTAAGAAACCACAAAGTGTAAACTCCTCGATCCTGAAGATGTCGGAAAACATAAAGCTTTACTTCTGACACTGGAGACTCCTTCCAGAAATGTGAACTAAACGTCTGCTTATAAAAAAAAAAACCAAGCATCCAAGCGTTTGCTGTACAAGTCCCTGTGAATGAGTTGTAACTATAGAAACGGTAACATATTAGAACGAACGCATTGATATAAATGAATGTAAATGAATCAACGCCTCCTGACCAATCAGAATCCAGAATTCAGCAGCACTGTGATAGTTGAGATAGCATTAGCATTAGACACAAAGCAAAACAAGACAAAGAGTGCAATGTAAAACATTTTAAAAGCTTCAGTGAGACAGTGATGGAAGAAAAGCACTTCAGCATTGACCTTGTTCACTGAGACGTGTGTTTTTGCCCCTTTACAATCCAAGAAATGCGGATTTTCCTCTTTCCATGTCCAACCGAGCATGTTTATTTCCAGAGAACCCCCCGTGGACCTCGACTTGATCGCCGCTTTATTCTAATACTAAAGACATTATCTCAGCAAATGGACTGGAACAGGACTCGTCAACGCTGAATGTCACGTGACCGAGAAGGATAAAAAACAGGTCTATTTTCTGAACATTAGGGTTCTAGGACATTCTGGTTCAAAGAGTGTTCAATCTTTCAGAGAATGTTATTTATATAACTTTTTCAGAATGCGCTTGCACCATTTTTGGTTGGAGGAACATTAACCATAACATTTCCATGATGTGGTTTCTTTCAGTCAATCAGGAAAGTCTGTCAGTGATGTTTTACTAAGATTGTGGAGCAAACCATTTGTAGAGCATTGTACAGTAGGAACGCCATTTTGGAAAATAACAACCAAAAGAACCTGATGGAAACTTATCGAACCCTTAGAAAAAGCTTGTTTGGATAATTAAGGGTTCTTAGAGGGGAAAAAAAAAACACAAAAAGAAAACACAAAAAGTGTAGATAATGGAAGAAATACAGTAAAACTAAAGTATTTATCTAAATAATTGTCCACTTCGTTTTACATATTGTGAACGTGTAAAATATACAGATGGAAAATGTAAAAAAAAAAAAAAAATTGGTCTAAATTAGAGATAAATATTAAAATAAATCCGATGAGTGTATCTACAGTAGAAGCAGATCTTTTTTTTTTTGCTACGAGTCTGAGCTAAAAGCCCCGCTCACGCCCTAATTAATACCCAACATTACAGCTAAATCACAAAAGCAATCACAGGGCATAGTGCTAATTAAACAAAACATAACTGGTCACTATTTCATGCGAATCCAATCCTCGGTAACAATTACGGCCAAATTTAATTAAAGGGAAGTTTTCACTTCCAGTCGCACAAAGAGGAGTCGTAAACACAGCAGCCGGCTTTACGAGCACGACACAGCGCCTCTTTGTGTTTCCCAGATCATTTTCACCGCCTCTCTGTTTTTTTAATCAAACAAGGCACCGTGCCAAACACTTATCTGAACTGGTTTTATGACTGTGTGATTTACACACACACACACACACACACACACACACACACACACTTCTGGCACATTAATGATGTGGTTGAGACACAAGCACCCTCCATACTGATGTTCAGACATTGAAGGTGTAAAGAAAAGGTTCAGGTTAAGGACCGATTTTTTCTATTTTCTACCAAAATATTTTACATATGGCTTGAGCACAGAGCTGTTGAACTCTGCGTTCTGATTGGTCGGAAGCTCTGGCATACGTTATGGTTTCTATGGCAACAGCTCATTCACAGGGACTTGTACGGCTCCACATAAACGGATTAAGAAATGTATAATCATTAATATGGTGAAGTTTTCTGTAAGGAGATGATTATTAGTGGAACATTAATGGAAGGAGTCTCCAGTGTCAGTTAGAGATAAAGGTGTAAATTGGACGACACCGGAAAGCAGAAAAGAGAGAAAAAAGAGAGGCTGGTGAAGGAATGACAGTTTATAGCTGCTATGATGTAAGTGAGAACAGGAACTAACTTGTTTCGCAGAACATGAAATGTAACTATAAATGGATAAAAAAAAAAAGCAATGACACGTCGTTCCTTAATGAATAAACATTTGTCACTGAACTGCTGTGGTATGAGAGGAATACAACACTTAAAGATGTGCTGTTATTGGAAAATAATCAACTTCAGGCTGGTAAGAGTAAGTCCATCACTCATTATTTTCCTAGAACTGCACAACACGGAGTGTTTTATTCTTTACATATTCGTATGGCGAGTGGTTTTATCCAAAGTGGGACAGAATGTAGAAGAGAGAGGTGTTAAAGATTCAGACAGTGACATGAGTGTCAGAAGATCTGACTTCACACCAACTGACAAGAAAAAAGTGCAACACAGAGAAACACAGAAAGTGGTGAGTGAAGGGTGAGTAAAGTACATGAAGCCAAAACGCCACTCAGACTCTGACTGATGCAATCGTACAAGTCTGACGCGCAAACGCCTCGGGCACATACGCTCAAAAAAAACCCCTCATATTAGAGGAAATATTACACTTACAGTCATGTTCCATTGTGTTTTACTGAATGTTTTAAAGGTTGAACTGCGTTGACTTTTATTGTGAACACTAATTTGATCGAACAATGGAGGAACGCCTTCGGTTTTAATATGGAGTACATTTAATTTATTCAGAAAATTAAAACTAGAGTTTCCTTACCAAAAGAACAGACGAGACAGATGGCAGTTGATCTGCGCAAGTGGATGAATAGATAAAAAAAATGGGTCTGTACATAAGCAGTTGGAAATTCCCACAGAATTGACAGAATCCGAGTAAAGCAAAGACGACTCCAGAGAGTACAGTCTGGGGATTACGCAGTTCGACCGAGTCATGACAACTCCAATTCCCAGAATTCCATGCCGTCACCATCTACTTCCATATCGAACTCCATTTCCCAAACACTGAATGAACTACAAACTCCACCACATGACCGCTCACATGATCACAGACACCAGCTCACTAACCCCACACATCTGTTCATCATTATCCCTTTAATTAACTCAGTCTTTTATTCTTTCGCTGTGAAACCTTCGTCAGAAGTCGTTTGGTAATTGATTGATTTTTTAAAAAAATTTTGACCTCCATTTGTTTGATCGCTTTTTTTGTTGTCACATTTTGCCCAGCCATGATGATACTGGATTGGTTTGTTTGTTTCTGTCATAGAAATACAAGTGCAGCTCCTGAACATCACTAAGGCAACATACACATTAATCCAGATAGATCTGAAAACTGCATTTTTGTTTTAAAATGTTCTTCGTCTACTCTGGCGTTTTCAAACGTTTCCCAAAGATTGCTCGTCCGCGCTCAAACGTCTGAAAACGCTTCCATCGCTATACCGCGCATGCGTAAAAGCATAAGAAGCTTCGGCTTGTGTCATTTCCGTCAGGTGTCTATTTACTTTCTGTCTCTGAATTTTCGTCAAGATGAAGACTTTAACCTTTAAATCCAGATCAATGTAGAAATAGTTGTGGGGCAGTTGCCTCTTTACGAGGAGGTTAATGTCTGGATCTAAATGGGTCTTCCAGCTAGATAACGACCTCCAACCTCCACCAAAATAAGCACGGAAAATATTATGGGACAGTTTCCTCTACCAGGAGGTCAATATTTGTCTCCACCTGAAGCATTCATCAAGATAATGGCCCCAAACAAGCATCCAAATCGAAAATGTAATATTTTGTGTTGAACATCTCAGTCTCTGGACTTGAACCCTGCTGTAAACACACGTTCTGAATTGACGAAGACGTCCGCGTGCACAAACCTGAGGAATAAAGTGGATTCAAATATGCGTGGAGGAGAACCAAGATGCTCTCCACCCTTGTTAGACAGCACCTTTATTCTGTAATGAAGGGTGCCAAAAGTTTCCTCTCCAATTCTCGCAGAGGTTTGACCCCAAGTCAGAGGATGACTGACGGGATGTTTAATAGAGTCAAGTGACGAGGTTTAATTAAGACGGTGGATTTGGGCTGATGCCTTTATGAGGGTGAGAATGGAGCAGATTTGCTTCAGGCTAGCTGAACATGGGCTAATTTGCTCTCAGATGAATCAGCAAAAACCATCTTATCTGAGTTACTGAGGGTTTTTTTTTTTTTTTAAAAAAGTGATTAATTTTCTTCTCAGCTGTAGGGAAAGAAAGAAAAAGTCTTGTCAAAGCTGTGTCTTGTTTCCAAATAATTTCTCAGTTTATTCGTTTACTATTGGCTTGCAGGTAGCTCCTCTTTTACAGGATTCATATCATAAGCATTAGGGGTGCACTGATACTGATACATTGATACGGGTATTGGGTATCGGTCTGATATCATGCTAGTAAAAATGCTCTAATATAAAGATCTGATACCAGGTGATACTATGTGACATAACCCTAGCGTACGTCATAGCAGCTGTCATCACACGCGACACGTAATCACAGAGATCTGAACGTATTTCACAAACAACGATGACACTCAAAGCAAAGCAGACCGCAGACTGCGTTCTGTTTAAATATCAAGAGGAGGAACTTCAGCGTCTTCCTACAGCACAAGTGATAAACCATCTTAAACATAAAACTCAGCACTAGCAGCAAATGTTAGCTAGAGGAGGGGAAACA
>CM040993.1:18179380-18215283 GCA_022985145.1 Pangasius djambal
AAAGAAGGAGTCTAGTAGCGTAAAAACACAAACAGAGCTAAAAAAATCCTGTAATGTCACTGATTGATTAATACTAAGTCAGTTGCGCATATCACTATTAACGAGTACCAAAAAACATGTAGTCCTACTCACTCCGGAAAAAACTGTTATTGATGCATCGCTAATCAGAATAATACGTTCCCTTCATTTCTTTTCTGTTTCTTTCCAATAATGTATGGCTTGCAATGCTTTGCAGAACAAAAGTCGCATAAAGAAAAGGGACAAATGAAAACGTCCTTCATCCCACAAAAGAAAACGCTTCACTCGTCATCAGCCATCTTGGAATAATAACAACGGGAGCAAACACAAACACACACTCCTACAAGGCTTTAAAAAAAAAAAAAAAAAAAAAAACGCTATATAGAAGTCAGGTCTTTTAATGGAACCACAATGCAAACGGTTGCCATGACACTACATTGATGGGATTAATGTGTAAGGCGTGACAGACGGCACAAAGACAGCCCCCTCTATACACAGTATACACACACACACACACACACACGCACGCACACACATACACACACAGCAACGAGAACCAATTAACCCCGTCACTGTCAGACCCTCCACTTCATCACAAGAGCAAAGAAACAGCATGGCCTGTCACCACCGCGTGCCAATCATGCCGTAATCTTCACCACCCTCACACACTGTCCGAGGACATGTAGCCGTCCGTTCACAAATGAATGACTTCCCATTGTCCTCTGTCCTTCTTCCTGCACTTAATCAAGAGAACAAAAGGGAGAACCGCACAATAGATGTTGCTGAAACCTTTTTATCCCCCATCATTACTGCTTAAATGATCCCTGAATGTCATTTTTAAACCATTACAGTCATCTTTGCAGAATGAAAAAAAAATAAAAAATGATGTGCCTTTTATGAAAATACTTTCTATGTATCATTTATTCATGACACACAAGCTTGTATAAGTGCTTCTGAAATAGCTACGGAAGGGATAAAACACTCAGCGTTGTGCTGTTACGGGAAAATACTCAACGATGGTGGGGCGGAGTGATAGTGTGACAGTGTGTATTATCGAGACCATCCCAAAGTTGATTATTAACATCCCAGAGTGTTTTATTCCTCTTATAGCGCAGCAATTTGCCAACAATTACAATTTTGTTGTTTATTAGAGAATACTTTTTGTCCGTTTATAGTTGCATTTAAAGTTTAGCTTAAGGCGGCAAAACCGCAGCTGGTCATTTTGGTCCTCCTGACCAATCAGAATCCAGGATTCCAGTGTAGTCGCTTAACGCTTGAAGTCTTTCTGACTTCATAATGCCAGGCCGCGTAACACATTACAACATTTGTTTATTTATTTTTTTTATTATTTCAAGAGAAAAGAAAAAAGGGCAAGTGTTTATAGCTGCTGTAACATAAGTGAGAACTTGTTTTCATGGATGCTCCACAACATTAAATGCAACTCTAAATGGATAAAAAAGAACGACGCGTCGTTCTTTAATGAATAGAAAAAATGAAATCGCGGTCATCGACGAATTGCTGTGGAATAAAAGAGGAATAAAACACTTCGGAATATGCTGTCACAGGAAAGTAGTCAACTTCGGGGTAGTAACAGTAACTTCTTGTTGATTATTTTCCTACAACAGCACAACACACGCTATCCGGGTTGTGGTACAGAAATGGAATATTTTATGATGACCTTCGCGTTTCTGGATGTGAAATGAAGAAAACGTCCGCATGCACAAACCTGAGAATATAAACCAGCCTCAAACCTCAAAGTCTTTCCTTTGTGTCAAATCTTCACCACGGTAATATATATATATATATATATATATATTTTTTGCTATTTTTTTTCCTATTAACTCCCCTGGTGCGTATAAACGCTGAATCTCTCTGAAGCTCTCAGCTGGTTCATTACAGAAACACATTCCTGTCAATACAAGTAGACAGTTTGGCTGCAATCAGCAGCTTTCACAGAATAAAACAGCAAAAAAAAAAAAAAAAAAAACCTGAACCATACGCTCTGAATGAGGAATTTATTTCTCTACTAACACGCCGTCCTGGCACTTAGGATTCAGAACATTCAGGTCAGTTCTATTTAATTCTGTAATGAACAGAGTGCTAAAACGATGGCACCATAAACAAACATTTAGGGCTTATGAGTGGCACAGGAAAGCGAGCTGTAATGCTGTAACTGTACCACTGCATACAAAAAGGAAATAATTGCCGCTTCTTTTTTTCTCATTAACCTCGTGTGCTTAATTCAGCCCGAAATTTCACACTTCTACCGTGTCTACTGTCAGAGCTACACGTCGTGTCGGAGGTCAGAAACGACAAGCCACAGAGCGCTCCTGCATTTCCTCCACGCCGGCACATACTCAGCGAAAGAGAGGACTCGATTACGATTTCTAGCCTGAGGGGAGGACTGCTTTCTTCTGAAACTTCCTTCCCCCCATTCATGAATGAAACCGAGAGAGGGAGAGGAAAAATCTGCTGCTGCAAAAAAAAGGATGCTGCTGAAACCTACACATCTCCATTTTTATTAGGATAAAAATCTAATAATAATTAGACTGCATTTGTCAATTACGTAAAGACACTCTGACATCAGCTACAAAGTCAGTTGTCATAATATATGTTGTCTTGTTATAACCTAAGACAAGCTGTGAAGTGTTATAATATAACCTTATATCAACATAAATCTGACTTAAATCTGGTCTTATGTTGAACTGATATCAAATTAACCTTTATAAATGTTTCTGTAAGTTTTATCAGTCATCAAAAAGGACCTATGTAGGTGTCATGAAGCCTTATGAACACTGTCATAACATCAGCTTATGAAACTGAGTCAGGTCTCAGATCAAACTTCATATCAATAAACGTTTAGAAATGTTTCTGTAGGATTTATCAGATGTCAAGGGTGTTATGTAGGTGTCATGAAGCCTTATGAACACTGTCATAACATCAGCTTATGAAACTGAGTCAGGTCTCAGATCAAACTTCATATCAATAAACGTTTAGAAATGTTTCTGTAGGATTTATCAGATGTCGAGGGTGTTATGTAGGTGTCATGAAGCTTTATGAACACTGTCATAACGTAACCTTATGACACTTGACTCAGGTGCTATGGTAAACTTGCTATCAAGATTGCCAGCTAACGGCTGATGGAATAAACCTTTATAAATGCTTCTGTACGTTTTAACATTCATCACAAAGTGCGTATGTAGGTGTCATGAAACCGTAAGAACACTGTCATAACCTATAACCTATAACTTATGTCACTTGACTCAGGTCTTCAGGTCAAAACTGATATCAAGATTGAAAGCTGACAACTCAACAAGCCTTTATAAATGTTTCTGTAGTTTATATCAACTGTTATGAAGGGCTAATGTAGCTGTTTTGTAGCCTTATGTGTACTCAGTGAATTATTACCAATATTTTAACTATTTGATTTCAGTCATATTAAATAGGAGTAATAATGATAGTAATTTAATAAATCTTTTTTCCATAAAATAATCCACATAATCAGCAATTATGCTACATATTTGTGTGTAGGTGTGGGCAGCTGGTGTTTGAGGGCAGTTGGTGTCATAAACTCATTCGTAGGTGATCACAGGAGTACACAACCGTACACACAGGTGCATGACTAAGACTCTGGTTCCCTCCTGAACGATCTGGATTCATTAGGTGAACACGAATCAGACATAAATGAATGGCTGTCTTCTGACTAGTGTCTAATTAAAATAGCTCATTCTATTTAACAAGGCCATCTGCTGAGGAGAAGGAGACCAGGTGGACTAGCATGCTAGCAGATACACTCATAAACCGAGGTTCCCCTGTAGGTCTATAAACCTCTCCGGGTTCCTATTTGTGTTTAATGATATTTTTACAGCCACAGCGCTCGAGAGTATAATTAAATAACTTAATTCAACGACTGTTTTTTATTGACTCGCAAGCCGAAGAGTCCATGGTGTAATTTAATTCATGACTCGTATCAGTGCTGGCCGTCTCTGTCGTCGCATCATTTCACCAATCCTTCGTGTCTGGTAACTCATTAACAACTCTACAGTGGGTGATTGGGCTGATTTTATGCTGTCATTCGTTTACCCAATCTTATCCCTGAGCAATGCAAATCATCAGTGACTGATGGGTCTTAAAGTGCTCATCTGTTAGAAAGCTGGCAAGCGTGCACTGTCTTTAAAAAAACATTTATTTTTCTCCAGCAAAAATACCAACTGTCAAGTCCAATACAAGACCAGGACTCACCAAGGTCATCAAGCCCGAGTCTTAAGGGGGTCAGGGAGAGTCAAGCCCGAGTCTTAATGGGGTCAGGGAGAGTCAAGCCCGAGTCTTAATGGGGTCAGGGAGAGTCAAGCCCGAGTCTTAATGGGGTCAGGGAGAGTCAAGCCCGAGTCTTAAGGGGGTCGAGGTCAAGTCAAGCCCAAGTCTTAAGGGGGTCGGGGTCAAGTCAAGACCGAGTCTTAAAGGGGTCGGGGTCAAGTCAAGCCCGAGTCTTAAGGGGGTCGGGGTCAAGTCAAGCCCGAGTCTTAAGGGGGTCGGGGTCAAGTCAAGCCCGAGTCTTAAGGGGGTCAGGGTCAAGTCAAGCCCGAGTCTTAAGGGGGTTGGGGTCAAGTCAAGCCCGAGTCTTAAGGGGGTCAGGGTCAAGTCAAGCCCGAGTCTTAAGGGGGTTGGGGTCAAGTCAAGCCCGAGTCTTAAAGGGGTCGAGGTCAAGTCAAGACTGAGTCTTAAGGGGGTCGGGGTCAAGTCAAGCCCAAGTCTTAAGGAGGTCGAGGCCAAATCAAGATCAAATCAAGACTTAGTCTTAAGACAGAGTCAGGATTGAGACAGAAAACCATCAAATCATTTTTGAGGCAGATCCTTTACTGCAACTAGTTGGCTTCATTTTTGTATTGCACCAATGATTAGGCTATTTTCTAGGAGAAATTCCTTTTTCACAAATTTGTTCATGCAAAACTTTATTTTTGCAAAGTCTATATTTAGTGAGACCAATGCCCAAGACCAAGGCAAGTTCGAGTACAAATGGCAGACAAGTCCAAGTCAATACAGAAAATGTCTTGAGATCGGATTCAAGGTCTGTAGTCCTATGTATCACTTTATAGAACTTGATTTTTGTCATTTTCTTCATCTTCCTTAACACACACAATCCTCTGAAGCATCTCGATGACCTACAGATGAATCCTACACTGGAAGATAAATGGTTTTAAATCTAGGCATTCCTCAAGGTTCAGTACTGTATCCAGTTCAGTTTTTAACAAAAGAAACATACACATAGCAGTGATTTGACTCTAAACAAAAATGCAGACACTCTGGACGGGATGCTCTGCTGAAACTGGGAAGCCAGTGAATCCACATACTTGAAATTGCTAGAGATTGGGTATCAGTCTCTGGTGAAATCCTACTAATGCTAATGCTGTGTCATCTGGATAGTTGATTAGTGTCAAATCATTGCTATGCCTGTGTTTATTGTTACAAATTAAAAGCTACGCAAAATTTGAATCCATAATTTTTATTCATGCATTTTTATTCTTCTTTAACACATATGTCCTTCTAAAGCATCTGGATGACTTTTAGATTAATCACACACTGAAAGATATGTATAATTAATCTTAAAACTAGGCGTCCCTCAGGGATCTGGCCAATGTCTGGTTTAGTTTTTAATTTAAACACACACACACACACACACACACACACACACACATACAAATAGCAACGATGTGACTCTAATCAAATATGCAGATGACACAGCATTTGCATTCTGAAAGAGATTGTAAAGAGATTGAAAGAAATGTAATATGTTCTGGTGATTTGGACTAATAGGTGTGAAAGTGCACCAAGACTTCTTCTTTTCTCTCTTTTATGAAAAAGACAGAGTCAGATACTACATAACCCATCAGCTTATGGGTTTTGACATAAGCCTTACACAAATCCTTTAACATTTCTTTATTAAAGCTTTACACCACGCTGAGTTGCCCTTCAAATAAAGTGTTACTCCATTTGTAATCCCTTTTTGTGTTTAGGCAGTTTCCTGACCTGCTAGACTGCTCAGCAAACTGGATTACGCTAAAACAACTACCGTGACACAGACAACAAAATCTTATAATGGCTTATTACTATTCATTACGGTAGTGCAGAGGTGAGAGCAGGCGGGCTGAAACAACACTCGATATGCAAATGAACAACACTCGATATGCAAATGAACAACGTTCGATATGCAAATCAGGATTGTCTTTCTGTAAGCAGTGTGTAGCGTAATGGAAACACTTCTCGGTGCAAGTGTGCAGATTTAGCTGTGGCTGAATTTTGGAAAACTGTCAGAAATGATGAAACATCAGGTTTTTGCCACATTTTTTGTTTTTCTGCCTTGTTTTTCATTCTATGAATATGAGCTAATTTATTCATAAACCATTTACAGGAGCATTTATTTAAACAAGAGGTGTGGTATTCACATAAATCCGGTTCAGTCAGTTAGATGTTCATGTCCTACAAGAGTTTGTGTAAATGTACGTAAAACGGGATTCGCTCACTAACGTGAACCTTGATTGAGTGGCTTCAAATGACATAATTGTTGATCAATTACTGCAATATTATATATGGAAGTTTATATAGTCAAGTTTACTGTCAAGTAAATCACTTATTTTATTTCAATTACACACAAATAAGCTAGGAATTCAATTAGGACAAAACTAATGGCGCCCTCTAAAATGAAGAAGCGTTAATGTGGGACTATGGTGGCTGATCAGCTGCAGTGGCTGAGCTGCATTACTGGAAGTTTTTTAGGAGGCGCATTTAGGAGGCGCTATTTCATAATTTATTGTCATTTTGCCTTTTATGGAGTTTGGTGAACATGGCTAAATGTAAATCAGCTGTGAACACACTTGGTAATTTACAGTTGTTTGGAGTTTGCACATGAGTATAAAGAATTACAGAAACTGTTGTAAATCTGGCAGGAACTCTTAGATCGATGTGGTGAAAACACTGACAACTTTACTAACAGCTTAAGAAATGAATACGTTAAGAAAACATAAATATATCGCAACTAAATAACCGTATATTTTTTATTTAGACTACTTTATAACCTTGCCGTAGCTGTCTTCCTAGCTAAGTGTGATTTCCTCATAATTCTTTTCAGGTTGTTGGATAGTTACGTGTCACAGAATAATGGATCCAGTGTGTAATCAGATGTCGGCTGTCAAAATGTCCGCTATGCTCCTGCTCAATCACATCCTCATCAAAACAGAGAAGGTGATGAGACAGAGCCCGATGTGCGTGATGATGTCTAGATTAGGTTATAAATGTAAAAGTAGACGTGGTGTCTTTCAGTGGAATTGTGGACTGAAATCCTTAAATGCGATTTTATCTGTTTTCACTTTTGTGGGAGTTAAAATGCTAGAACTTTCCCGCTGCTTGAGAACCTGGAAAAACCCACAGTCCTAAGAACTGCACTATATATGGTACAAAATAGCAAAATAATAAAAAAAAAACCCCAACAATAATCGTAAAGATAATTCTTAAAATATCAGTAGCTTTTTAACTGACATAACTTTTTTTTTTGCTCTATAATCCAAAGCACTCAATAACTAAACATCAGATGAGAGAATGGCTCAGACAGCGAGCTACAAAGTCGAAAAATTGTTTTTATTCATAATCATGTACTGATGCATATGGAAGGTTCTGTACATGTTCTTACAAAGCGTTAAAAAAACTGTACAATATAAAGCTGAAACACTGAGAAGGTCTTACATGTCTGTAAAAAAAAAGCACTCTTAAAAACTCATAAAATAATGTAAATAATTAGCTAAAAATAAGAAATACTAAAGCATTAAATAAAGATAACTCACACGCTCAGGTTTAAAAGCCTGAGTCTTTTTAAATAAGGATTTATTTGAAGTTAAATGTTAATTTTTTTTAGTGTGCACTCTGCTTTTTTTTTTTTTTTTTTTTTTTTAATAAATTGGGCAACACATTTCCCATGGGAATTTGTTTTTTTTCATTGGAATACAGATCATAAAAGATGATCAGGAATCAAAGACTCGAGAGCAAACCAACAGACCGAGCCGATCTTGATTATTTTTGTCTTTTGGCTCATTGAGCAACATCTGAGCAAAATTACTTTGAGTCTTCAGAGGCAGGTTCTGAGCCAGCAGCAAAAATATTAATCAGTGTTTCATCAATTGATGAATTTGTTAATTAAAAGACGTCATGTGTCGCATACAAGGCTGCTTTCATGCTTGGTATTCATTCAATCTTGGGCATGTTTTCTTTATCGCCAAAGTTGGCAAATTTTTGAAGAATTAAAAAAATGTTCTTTCGACTTTACTTAAGAAATCTGAGATTAACTAATCAGGATAACGCTTATGCCAATCCACATATGGATCTACACGTCTCTTATAGATATAATGCAACTTTCCAAAATTGTTTGCGCGTGAATACTCGCTGGGTTTAGTGGTTTAATGTTAATATATTAAATAATAAAAATTTGGCAGTTAAATAAAATAAACACAATAATTAAGCAATGCAGAAAGTTTAATAAAGATGGGCAGCTCCACAGGAGGTTCTGGGATTGGCAATAAATTACCTTATTGCTTTTTCTCCCTTTTTTCAATTTCATTATTTGATTTTTTTTACACACTACATTACAAGGCAAAATAACTATTATCTCCCAAAAGAAATCTGCTAACAGGTTTGCTTAGGTACAGTCGTGATCTCAGCACTAGCACCGATCAGAAACAATGATTTTTTTTTTTTTTTCAAATCAAGGCACTTCCTGGTATCATAAATAAATATCTCAGTAAATATCCACTGATGTTTTATCTCCTCTTGTTGTCTCCTCATCACACCTCCAGCTCCTGGCCCGGGGATGTCGGTGCCAGAATGTCGAAGCAGGTCTCCATCATGACGCGAGACTTGCACAGATTGACGCAGAACTCCAGATCTCCCGTGGCCTGAACCAGAGCCTCCAGGTAGTCCTGCGACTCCGGGTCCAGATCCGGATCCACGTCAACTGAGGGAAAAAAAAACGACAAAGATGGTGAAACAGAAGCCAAGATAATCCATGCAAGTGTTATTATCTCATACTAGCTGGCATAAACACTAAAAAAGGACCATATGCCTAACACACAGTGACCATAGAGAGTTTAAAAGGACAAAAAAAGATGGTAAAAATTAAGGAATAAAAGACTCTGTGGAATGCTGTTACAGTAAAATAACAAATGGCTCTGATTTGTTTAACCGAATACGGAATTCTGTTTAATAAACTGTAGAATAGAGCTACATTTTCACACGAAAATAAAAAATAAACCATGCGGATCAAGGATACGCCAGGATCAGCATTAAGCCGGTGGTGCTGTGTAAGATAATGATCCTCTTTAGGGCTTTAATTTGACTCTTTAAACTTGTACGGTGCTTTACAGGAGAACGTCGAGCTAATTAGAACAGCAGGTTAGCCCTTTTACACAAAAATCCTTTTCGAGTGATTTGTCCTTCAGGGATAAAATACACACTGGATAAAAATGGTTCACTCCTCTTAAACATCTGACTCTATGGTTGTATGATCTATACAAAGTGCCTGAGTTCAATTTCCTCATACAGTGAAAAAAGTCATGTTTTTCCGTTTAAAACTGATTCGGGGCGGGGCTACGACTGAGCTAACCTCGCGTTGTGATTAAAATAGGATTTGGGAAGTTTGTAGATCAGTCCGTAAGACTCTCAGCCGATTATCCAGTTATTCATTTCAAAGTGAAACATTTAGCACGTACAGTGAGCGATTATAAAAATCAGAACTCCCTGATGGATGCTTTTTGGATTTAAAGGTTTAAAATGTGATTGGATTAGAAACCATCGATCCTCTCTGACAAATCTGATCTACATGTCCAACTTCTTTCTTAACTTTATTGACTTGACATTGGATTTTTAGCCAACAAGGCAGGCTTGGAATGAATTCCATTTTAGAGGAAATCGTCCGCTACATGGGAACGAATCAAAACGTTTCAATAAAATGGAGCCAAGGAACTTTTTGCACTACAAGCCCACGTTGACACGAGCAGGCGACATAGCGATGTACGAGCGTTCAGTTTCTACATACGTGTGCGACACAGAGACCGGGTTTCACCAACAGCGAAACATCTGAACTGAGATTTTCTCGCTTCTATGCGAGGTATGTCGTGCTAAAGTGACGAATCCAAATGATCAGTTCAAAAGATTCCTTGGACCAATGTGATGTGACGTTTCTTCAGTTCCCCACTCACAACTTTAGTTCCTACCTGCAATTAGCTCCCGTTTACTGTTTGCCAAAAAATGGAAGAAAACCTAAGAACCGTGCTTTAATTTTTTTCCTGTAATATCCGACCTAAATGTGTACAGAGACATTACAAAGAACAACAAAGCTTTGAAGGAAGTAGCAGAAATCCTTAGTGATTCTGATGGGTGTATGTAGCTAGCAAAGTTAGCTCGCTTTGCTAATCTAGTCTGAGAATAAAGCTAGTACGAATCTGAGCATGTAGCATGTCAATCAAACAACCAATTTTCACACTGATTACTGATTTATTTAGAAGCTACATACAGTGTACTGTATAGAGCTACTACAGTTTGGCATCTGAATAAAAAAAAAAAATGCTGGACAGGCCACGCCCATGAATGACAACAGCCTGCTAATGTGAACGCAGCGTAATGCTATGCTGCAACGTGACCAGCGGTTGAGATCAGTGAGTTCAGTCTGTGTGGGTTCAGTGTCTGTGATTGTACAAAGAAAAGCTAAAATATTATTTGTAAAAAAGAAAAAATAACAAAAAAAGCAGGGCTGTGACTGAAATTGCACTTGCAAAGTCAGTGAGAGAGTGAGTATGAGAATGAGAATAAAAGAGCTTGTGTGTGTGTGTGTGTGTGTGTGTGTGTTTGTGCAGCATGTCCTTGAATCAATAAGCCGTTATTTTCCCTACTGCAATCAAGGTGTTTCAGCTGTGAAGCCGTGATGGTGTCTGTCATGCTTTATAAATCATGGCCCTCTTCAGTAAAGAGTCAGATGAGGGCTGTGTGTGTGTGTGTGTGTGTGTGTAAGCCTTTCCCATCACCTCCTCACATTTAACTCTACATCAGGAATTGAGACTAGTGCTGCATTTGTCTAAAGCTCATAACTTTTCTGACCTCCGACTAGGAAAAAAGAAAATAAACAAATTCCTCTCAATTAAGAATTCCTGCTTGGAAACTTCTCCGAGTTCAGCATGTGATCTTGTTGGTTTCACATAAGGGTGTGTAAAGTTTTGCACTTTTTTAAAACCATACTCTTAAGACACTTAAGGAAGGGAACTCACACTCTCCCGTCCACTTGTCGGGGTCGAGCATCAGCCGAGTCTTGGCGTCCTCCAGTTCACCCCTCAGCCTCTCGTGCTTGGCCCTGAGCTCCCGGATCTGCTGCTGCCTCTTCTCCAGCATCCTGAGGCGAGCGCTGAAGTACTGCAAGCCCTGCGACGAGAACCCGAGAGAGCAAGCCGTGTTTATCTGTCTGCAGAGCCAAACGACTGCCTCGCACAATCCCTCCTACATCACAGCACGCTTGCATCTTAGGTTAAATTGAGTCAGGAGTAATCTGTGTGGTGCCGCTCTATTGGCTGGATTAATTACAGCCAAGCTAAAAATAAAAACACAGATCTCGCTAGGCCTAAATCTCCTGGGGAAAAGAATTGTTTGTCCAGGATGGAGGAGCTTTAAAAAAATTATAAAACAAGAGTACAGATTATTGCAAAAGTAATCAGCCTGAATTTATTACCTAAGACAGTTCTCAAAGCGGGGTCCGGATCTGTGAAACGTGGCCAAGGGGTCGGTGATTGACTGATTGATTGATTGATTGATTTACTTACTTACTTACTTATTTATTCAGTTAGTTAGTTAGTTAGTCAGTTAGTCAGTTAGTTAGTTGCAGTGGTGGAAACCCACTTTAGCAAACTTATTATATTTAGGTGTCCAAGCACCAAAGTCAACTCGGAGCGAATGTGTTCTATCAGTATCGATTTCAGGAATAGAAAGCTCTATAGATCCAAAAAATATTATTTGAAAAATTTTAATAATGTTCATGAAATCAATCCATACTGAAGGGGTCTGTGGAATTTCTAATTTATTTACAGTTAACGGAGTCCCTAGCCACAAAAATGTTTGAGAGCCACTGATCGAAGGCACAAACCACTCCGTGTCAGTGGAGATAATGTTTCCACATCTCCTGAAGCGTTTTATTCCTCTTACACTACAGCAATTTGGCAATGATTGCAATGATCATAATTTTTATCCATTTATAGTTACTTTTAACGCTGTGGAATGTCCTGTTCTCACTTACGCTATAGCAGCTATAAACAGTTGTTCCCTCACCAGCCTCTCTTTTTTCTCTCTCTTGGATTTTTATGTAACAAGAAAAACACAGCTTGTCATGTTACCGACAAAACGGCAAAGAAGCCGGAAAACTTCAGGTTGCAGCTTTACCTCTGACTGTTGAAAGTGCTGACACTGGAGACTCCTTCTACTGTTACAGAAAACCTCACCATATCAGAGCTTACACGTTTTTGAAACCCGTTCACGTGGAGCGTCTGCGTCTGTACAAGTCCCTGTGTATGAGCTGTTACTACAGAAATGGTAATGTACTAGAACGAGCGCATTAATATAAACCTGCCCTATTATCAGAGCTGCCGTTACAGAAAATTAATCAACACCAATCAGAATCCAGGATTCAGCAGTGCTGTGGGATAAAATATTTTACTTTAATTAACATGCCTTTTGAGCATTGTGAAACGGCTGACAGGAGACAGATGGGTGGAGGTTTGCGTATGCTAATGAAAATATAATTGACACGCACAGATGAAAAATCTCTCTCTTTGTCTCAGACAATCGAATAAGGTAAATGAGAATAGTCTCTCGGTCATAAAACAGCTCCTCCCCCTCGACTGAAGAAACTATTTCTTACCCTGAGCGGTTGAGCTCTTTAAAGATGAACTGAAGCTTATTTGAAAATAAATCATTCCAGCTTCCACTGGCGATGCGGGTCAGACCAGCAGGAAGGGGTAATGATCCATGGACATGCAGCACAGCGCTGGCCGTAAAGAGCCATCAGACAGATTGCAGATTGAAAGAACACACCTCGTTCATCACAAGCTAAAAGTGTCTGTCATATGCAGATGAGACGTCGCTAATTGTTCCTGAGATCACCTCTACAAATGCAAATTCCTGCCACAGTCAGAGTGGTCATAGAGAGAGAAATATTGAGGGACCACCACAGGTGCTTACGGTTTTTAATTAACATCATGCTCAATTAGGAATGATGAGCTAGCCTGGCCCCTTCAGGTCATCCCGCCGGGACAGTGCTGGAAGCTTTTATTCTAGCATGCCATCTTTCATGCCCACCTCAATCCACTTTCTTCTTTTGCTTCTCTAAATCGATTTCCTTTGAAACAGACACTATATTTTGCTTCTCTGCATTTCTTGGGCTTACTGACATTCTCACAGCTCATCAGTGAATTAATTGAATCAGTCGCAGATGTTTTATTGATCTTTCAAAGAAACAATCTGGGAAAATGGAGTACGTTTTCCCCTAAACTATGGAGGCAGCGATCCACTAAAATAAAAAAATATATATTTTCTTTTCTATAACAGCAGCTCTGACAGTAGTTCAGCTGCAAATCACAGTTTTTTTTTTCATTAACACAATTATATATTAATAAAGAAGGAGTCTCCAGTGTCAGCGCTTTGTAACAGTCAGAGGTAAAGCTGTAACGTTTAGTTTTCTGACATCTTCAGGACAGAGGAGTTTACACTTAAATATAAATATAACTTAACTATAAATAAAAATCAATATTTAATATATTATATATAGCTGTGGCATTATTATATTTAACTATAAAAATTAAAGTTTGATGTGTCATTCTTTAATAAAGAAAAATGATTAATGTCGCAAATTGTCATGATATAAGAAGAATAAAACATTCCTGGGGTGTGTTATAGGAAACTAATCACAACACCCCATCATATTATTATTATTATTATTATTATTATTATTATTATTATTTTATATAACAGCATAACACAGAGTGTTTTATTTCTTATATAATTTAATTAGATTTTAATGCTTTTCGAAACTGAAAGGAATCAATTAAAATTAATGAATTTATTCATGAATTCATGCTTAATTTAAAAAAACACAAAATAATAAAAGCATTCTATCAAAAAGGACATTACTTCGCAAAACTGTGCAATAATCAAAACTTTTTTTTTTTTTAAATTAAAATGTGGAACTGAATATAAAAAAATATCTTTGAGTAAGACTCTTTACTCTTTCACACAATAAGACAAACAGTACAACCCATGCTCTCAAATTTCCACACAGCTCTTAGTGACCACGCTCACAGCAAACGTTTAAAATCAAGCATGAAGTCCGAGCGCTCTCACCTCAGCCACCATCCCTTCCTTGCATCTCTGCAGTCGCTCCACGTCGTCTATCTCGTACACTTTAATCTCAAAGGCATCCTTCAGGGAGCCCCCCAGTGGAGGCAGGTCCACCCACTGGCCTGCAGCTCCAGCCTTCCTGCCAGGGGAGGAATTATCCGGCAGGGGAGCAGGAATCAGCCGCCGCCGCTGCAGGCCTGGAGAGGTCAGACAGGGTAATGCTCTACATCTGGGCCGTAGGTGCACACCAGGAATATCCAAGGAGTTTATAGGCATGCTTTTTAAATATGTATGCGGCTTGAATGATGTTACAGCATTTAATAGTAGACGCAACATCAAAGTAGTCCAGCGTGGGGCTGATACATGCTGATATATATGCATTAAGGGCAAGATGGTATGATTGTCTCTTTGTGCAAGCTATATAAAGATACATCCTTCAATTAAACAAAGATTTCTAATAAGAATACAAAGCAAAAAAAGTCCATGTGTAAACCACAATGTGGTCATGAGTCTTGCAAATGAATATTTTTGACTTTCAGACATGCATACAGTAGTATAATGTGAGTACTTCTGGTGAACACAGAATGCATGCATACACTATTAACATTACACTTCAAATTAGCAACTCTAGACAGAAAGGTCTGAAGAAGTGATGGCAAATCAGCAGTTTTGTCAGTGACACATTGTTAGCTGAAGCAACCTAGACATGAGAAACTGATGTCCTTGAAAGTAAAAAAGTGTCAGGCTCCTACTCAACCCTTCATGTAAACAACCAAGTAAGTTTTTCAAACAATGGCTGACAATTCCTGGTATCTACAACAGATATCATTTCTTAGGAAAGTTCAGAGAAAAAGGTATTAATTCCTGGGTGACTTGGAAGCGAAACCTACCATTGGCTCTCTTTTTGGGAGACTTTGACACCTTGGTTCGGCTGGAGGTAGACACTCCGCTCTCGCTCATGGAGTCGTGGGTGGAAGATGCACTACCTGTGGTTTCACTATCCCTGATCATGCTTTCATAGCCACTGCTGCCTCCACTGTGGTAGAAGAGAGCAGTGCGGCCCATGGCTGGGGGTAGCTCCCCACTAAGAACGCTGCTGTTGTCACTACCATGGCCGCTGCTGTAGCGCTGCGGTCGTCGAGGAGCAGTGATCTTGCTGTACGGTGATGGCAATGAACAAGGCAGTAAAAGCTCACTTTTTGGAGTTGATCCAAAATCACCAGAAGCACTTGCCTGATCATCAGTTCCCTTGATGTGTTTCTTAGGGCTGCTTGATGCTAGTTCACTGACCCGGCTATTAGCAGCTCTAATGGCTTGCTTTGTGCCCATGAAGGTGCCTTTACCTGCTTTTGCACTTGCTCCCATAACTGAACGAGTTGATGCTTTTCCACTTGGAGGTAGGTTGGCAGTCCGTACACTTGAGGTGGAAAATGATTTTGTGGCACTCAAAGGTTTGGAACCATTGTTAGACAAGGACTTTGTTTTGTTTCCATTGCCAACCATGGCTCTAGGACTTATATTAGCTTTGATCTGCCCTAATTTGCTGACTCCAGGGGTACTGGTCAATGGAGGAGATAGGGGTGCAGAGGTGGAGCTGGTAACCCCAAGTCTTGGTACCATCCTATTAGACTTGCCATTACCACCCAGGTTAACACTACTGCTCTCTCTCATCATTCCTTGTTTAGATCCAATTGATGTCAAGCTGTCACACCTTTCAAGGGAGAAAAGACTCCCAAAGTATCTTCCATTGTCTCCTTTTGCACCTCGTGTCTGAAGACTGGATCCTGTCTTTAAGCTGAATGATTTAAAGCTAAAAGATTCCCCTCTAAGATGAACATCAAAATCCTCTTCAGAGACTGTTGCTTTGGATGATGAGGATCTGGCTGCATCATTGCTCAATGACCTTAAGGCACTAGGAGACACCAAAACACGTGTCTTCTGGTCCAGGCTAGATTTTCTGATGGGTGGGGCAGGTGGTGACATGCTGCCAGACATTGGGAGCAAGCTGCTCTTCTGCCCATTTGACCGCTTCCCTAAGGATGAGTATTTCAACGTAGTACTTGTTTGCATGGCATCATGGCCCCACTTGGACTCTGAGGAACTTTGAGGCACCGTGATCATGCCAAGTGTTGTGGCCCCTCGTCTAAGCTGTGGCATTCTGCTCAGACTCTCTCCTTTTTTAACACTGGATTTTTCACAGCCATCCACTACCCTTTGGGAGGAGGAAGATGGAGGCATTTTTGGAGACCGTGGTCCACTGCTGCTGCTCCCGCCTGTGGTCTTTCTGGACGGGATTCCACTCATACCAGTTTTGGGTGGCTTGCCTGCAGAGATAAATTCTGTACTTCTTGAATCTACCTGGCTACTAGTGGGCATCCAGTGCTCGTCTGTCCTGCTTCCTTGCCTCTGTAATTCTCGGTTGAAGCTGCTATTTGGCTCAACAGATGAGGTAGGTTTGTTTTTTCTCGGGAGAGTAGACTGGTTCATACTAGGTATCTGTACTGATTGTGAGGAGCTAGTGGTACTAGATTTAACTGACTTTTGACCTCTGAAAGATGTTTTATTTGTATCAAAAGTTGGTGGGCACTTGGCTATAGGAATTTTCTCAGAGGTCCCTGATTGGTAGTCTAACTCTGAAAAACATATCGCACTGTCACTGAATGAGCTGTTTGTGCTTTGCTGGGAGGAAGACTCCATACATAAAGCACCAGGCATATTCGTTGTTGAAATATTATCACGTATGGTCACCCCCTTTGATGAAATACTTCTAGGCAAGTATGTGGCATCGGTATTCACCGTTTTTCTGAAATATGAGTCTTTGGAAGATAGAGCTGTGCTGTGGTCAGATGACGTTTCTTCTTTTGACCTTGCAGGGGTTTTTTGTGCACTGTCTACTTTTGATACATAAGCATCAAACTCATCATTGATGCTGCTGATTATACTGACTGGACGTGATCCAGAGGATATAGCCTGCAGGGAGCAATCGCTGTTAAAGCTGATTATGCTGGAGGGTCGGCCGTTGTCTGGAATTAGACCAGTGGGCAGCTCCTCGACCACAGTAAACACTAGTTCATCCTCCCCATTGAGCTCCACAGGTTGCTGAAGAGTGACAGTAGTTCTTAAAACATCTCTCTCAAGACATCTGCTCTGAAAAGTTGCCCGGAGGTGGCTCACTTCCATTAGGCTCCTACTTAGATTATAAGGTACCCCTTGTCGGAGGGCTGGTTGGCTCATACCCACTGGAGGTGTCCTTGTGGCTAAAATGCTATCACTGGTCAAATTTGAGGTCTTTTGTAATGAGGGTGAAGGTCCTTTGTCGAGGAAGACCTTCTCTCGTACAACTGGCTCAAGTTCTTGAGCTGAAGTTTGACCAGATATAGCTCCATCTGAGGGCATTTTGGAGTGTTCCGTGTACGAAGGCTTTTGGAAGGAGGATTTAATCATCTTGGTACATGCAAGAACCCCATCTGTAGCTTTCCCAGCTCCACCTTGAGCCTTAGGGACTGTCTGAGGTCCTTTTCCTTCACCGATAAAAGTAGCTGTGCTCTCACTTCCATCAATACACTCAAGCCGTTCTTGTAACTCTGCAAATGTGTTGCACTTTAGATGATCCCCATCTGATTTGGGAGCCTCTTTTGCACGCTTTTTGTTCAGTGAAGGAATGATGGGAACGAAGGCTGGAGGGCCCTCATTGTCACTGAGTTCACGGTCAGAAATATGGGCTCCTCCGGGACCTACATAGATAACTGTATCACATGAGTGTTCACTGCTGGAGGAGTAGTCTGGATCACTGGACAGAAGTGCAGGGTGGTCTGGGTCTAAAGCCACTGTCCTGGGATGAAATGGTCTTAAGTGAGGCGGTCGTCGGGTTTGTCCTTCCTCACAAGAGCTCTCCCCTCCCGAGGAACTGGAGGCATACTGAAAAAATAAAAAAAAGACAGTGATCAACATCAGGACATAGCTCTTTCATGATATACTAACATTTTCTGATGATACTTGTCAATAAGGGTAAAAGTACACACTGTATTCAAATCAAATATTAGTGTCAAGACAATATATTGAGTTGACGAGATCTATCAAATATTAATAAAATCTGTCAATATGTCACTGTCAATTGAACACCTGAACTATTTTCCTTCTGGACTACACCATTGATTACCACTGCTACTGACTGATGCTCTCAGAGAAATCGATCAGTCCACCTTTAGTTGACTGCTTTTATAGATGTTTCCATGTGGTGATGTACACAATTTTAATGCTTTCTCCATTACTCTATAATGCAAAAGTAAACATACCTGCATATGCACATAACAGTGAAACAGACAAAATAAGCTATCATGAATAAGAGATCCTGCCTTGGATTTCTTCTTCCTCATGCGATGAATACGAGAGGCTAGCTGCACAGTAGAGAGTGACTCGGTAAAACTGGCCGGTGAATCCGAGATGTGGGCGATCATGGTAGTTCTGCAGTTGATGTTGCCCAATGATTCCCTCAGTAGCATGGTGAGCTTGCTGTCCCTGAATAATTCATCAAAAAATCCCTTCGTTAGACAAAAAGGAAGCCAGAAATCCATGCTCTTTCCCCCCTAAGATCATAGGAAGCTGATTTTATTGCAGTGCACATGCTGGTTGTGGATATGAACCTGAGCTTTCAGAAATTAATATTTATGCTTTCAACTCATTCCATTGTTTCTACTGGGAGGTACATTTGGCTTCTTACACTTGAGTTGTTGTTTTTTTTAGTAATTTTAATAATATGGTGTAAATAAATTTCTCCAGGTGCTCTTAAGCCATCGCCTGGACTGAATTCCTGACAATAACATTTGTATCTCGCTTAGCAATCTTCCCTTTTCCAAAGTAGGCTAATTGGTCTGATGACCTGAGGATGTGCATGCAAATCAGAGTGTCTCTGGTTCTCAATGCTCTGCAACATACCTTATCACCTTACCTCATTAAAATAATCTGTCATACCTGATTAGCTTTGCACTAAATTGGATATTTGACATTGTTTCACATGGACATACCTATAAGGAACATGCTTGGCACCATTGGCTAAAGCCAGGACGACGTTCCCCAGAGCGGCCAGCGACAGACACTGGCCTCCACCTCCATCCCTTGTTCGAGTGACGTCAGATTCACAACTGCCCAGGTCCAGAAGATGCAGACGACTCCGACCCCCAGACACTGCACCAGAAAGAGGATACATGTTTACAAAAGCCACATGTGTGCCAATATAGCCCACTCTGCAGCAGGGATCCTGCTGAAGTAGCCTCATTCTCTACAGCAGTGGCCCAGGACACATCAAAGTGTCAGCCACAATGTGCAATCCTTATTTAAGTTATCTTTAATAGAATATTGATTAATATAGCATTAATATAGCTATATTTAGATGCTATCTTCGATTAAAAACACAAGCAGAGCTTGTAATACATCCAAAGTACTGTACAGATGGGATAAGATTCCTAGACAGTATACAGTATAAACCTTAAGTAAAAGGATGTCTGTATATGATCGATTCGCACAGGAAAAGCAACCTATGTAGATCCGTCCACCCACCCAAGAGATCGGTTCTCTTGGTACACTGATCAAGGGAAACAAAATTCAATACCGTTACTTGCAGTTCAAACGACCTGGCAATGGAAATAATGACCAAATGTGGGATCGCAGTTAATAACCAAAACTGTACTGTACTGCACTGTCTGGTGGATTCAAGCACTAACGCACACAGATAAAGTAGTGATTCAAAAGGCACATTTCACACCGCTATTCATTTAAATATGGTGCATTTACTGTATATGTAGGTCACTAACCTAAAGAGGTCCAGTATCATTACAGCAGATAGATGAGGCACTTATTTCGGAAAGAGAAGTAGACCATTAATTTTGCGTCAGCAGGATTTAAATCTCCGAGCTGAGAATGCAAACTAGCTTCTCACTCTTGCCAAGCTCTATAAACATTCCACAGGACGAGACTGCAGCTCATTATGTATTGAAATTTATTCTGGCAGTGGCAGAAGTACGTGGTCTGTAGTCAAGACAAGAGTGAAATACGAATGATCAGTTAAATGGCAATTTGGTATCTAGGCCGTGTCTGGACATAAAAATGGGCTCCCACTATTAGGGGTGCTGTCATTTAGTCATTAAGAGCAGAAAGACATTTGGAAAAATTACATGCAAATGGAAGAAAATGGTCTTTTTTAATTACTAATGGTACATTGAAATCAGGCCTTGACATTCCTTTATTATAGGCCCACTTCACATTCTGATCTACAAACCCAACATGCCAAGCTTTATTAGTTTTGTGTAAGAGCTCTGCCTTTTAACATTGTTACGCTGCTATACACTATCATTATCAAAAATACACAAAAACTTTTTTCCTCGAATAAAAACGGCAGATGAGTCACTCGCCATATGAATCTGGAATGACTGACAGTTGCATAGGTGTGCTGAAATCTCTGAAATTAACTGATACTCTAGAAGCTCTGCCTCCTTCCTCCCATTTCACAATAGTAATCTTTTGTATCCTCTGGATTTTCCTGCTTGTAAGTCGGCGTCTTTGCCTTCTGTCATAGTAATCAGACAATGTTCTGAGTTCATTAATGTGAAATAAAATATATCAATGTGTGTCCGACTCAACATTAGACACATATATATGGTTAAAGTCAGTTAACTACATTTAATAAGGATGCTGCAGGAGAATCACAGCCAAAAATAGTCAAAAGCGACATTTATTTTGGCTGAAAGAGGCACTTTTGAGAGTCTCTACACCCCCAATGATAGATTTGGCAACTCTGTTAGTGCCAAAATCTGCTCCGAAGTGGTCACTGGAGAAATAATCAAGAGGCATGAAAATGAACGTGTGAACGTCTCTCATTAGACAAATGACACGGATAGTGTAAGGGACGTACTTCCTGCTTTGGCGCTCTTCTCCATGCGGTACTGGGTGACGTGGAGGGTGAAGAGCATATGAGAGTTGCACTGCTGCTCTTCGGCATTTTCAGGTCTGCTTGTGCTCCGTGCTGCTAAAGCCGAGTCCAGAAAGAAGGCAGCTCGCTCTGCAGTAGATGCTCTTAGCTCACTCTGATTCTGGAGCTGGACGGAAAAAAAACAAGATCTGTGAGCATGATGAGGAAAACAAGGAAAGGAGACAAGAACGTCTGTGGTGAAGCTGGATCTCGGATCCTGGAAGCTGGATATTCAGTATGGAGAGCTGGGCTTCCATTCAAAAGCTTGGCAAAGGAAAATTTACATAAACCTGTGGCCAGTGGAAAATCCTAAGCCGCTCAAAAATACATTTTTATGTGAAAAATCATTTTAGACATCTGTATATTCTGTGCCGTTAAATTTTTTTAAATTAAAATTTATATTTCTCTCAGGCCTCACAGATTTTTATATTTATTTTCAAAGGGGAAAAGAAGCCATATCTACACCACAGGTAGAAAAATGGAGTAAACACACCAGACAAACCCAACCCAAGTACCTGTGAACCGGAGATGGGATCCTCTTTCAGGTAGACGCCTGCACCCTGGACTTCCTGGAGAGTTCCTGTAGAGAAGTCGGCTAGAAGGTCCGTCAACACTTCGTCCCTCCCGCTGATCTCCACGGCCGAGACGCGCACAGAGAACCGAGCACCAGCCTTCTCTTTCCTCTCCTCGATGAGCTTGAAGAGCCAGGAGATGGCACACGGGGCGACGCCCAGGCTCTGAGAGGAACCGTCTTTACCAATCATGGTGTAGGTTTTACCTGTAAAGAGCAGGTGAGAAGAACAAATCAGTACAGGTTCAGAGAGGACGCTGAGGCCCGTGAGGCCAAACAGAAATGTAAAGGTATAAAGTTAAAAAAAAAAAAAAAAAAAAAAAAAAAAAAAAAAAAAAAAAAAAAAAAAAAAAAAGCCTGAAATATAAATCAAAACATAAATGGGGAGAGGTATTTATAAATTATTTATATTAATATTTAAATATTTCAAAATGTCAATAAAGCTGACATGCCATAACTAATAAAATAAAAGACCCAAAACCTAATTTAACCAATTTATATCATGTTGTATCATATTGGAATGAACCACGTAAGTAAAAATCTGCCAGCATGCAATATATGATAATATTATTCATTATAAAATTTATTCCTAAGAAAACTGGAGTTGCAATATGGATATAATCGGATTTGTGATAATTAATAAGATATAAAATGTCACGCTGTGACAGGAAGAGGCTCACAGTGGGGGGACTGATGTAACACAACAGGAGGCAGACACTTTCACATAGTGTGGAAAAGAGAAAGACAAAAAAAGGAAAAAAGAGCCCGGAGTGATTTCTAAACCAGAGGCACAAAACCCTGTGACCAACAAAGTCATCAGGACTAATTAAGCCTGTAATTAACCACATCCAGCTCTCCTTGTTTAAATATGACATCAGAACAGTGTGGTGTCTTTATGTGTGATTACAGTATAGAGCTCGCGGATCAAGCAAATGTGTCCGTTTATCTCACTACAGCTTTCAGTTCGAATTATTTCTTACTGTAAGGAATGAAACGCTCAGTGTCGTGCTGTCGTGATGAAATAATCAGCGGAGTTACTGTTGCCACCCTGAAGCTGATTCTTTTCATGTAAGAGCATGTGTTTTATTCCTCTTATACCACAGCAACCTTGCCAACGTTGACACTTTTTCATTTACAAGTCCCTGTGTTACTATAGCTGTTACTATAGAAACGATAACGTATCAGAATGAGCGCGTTAATATACACCCGTGATTCGTAGCTGCACTACTGTCAGAGCGGCTGTTACAGGAAATTCATCAACACCTTCGAGTTTGAGTTTGGATCATTTTTCACAGGATACAGAAATGACTCCGATGGATTTATTTAGACCTGGCGCGGATTTAAACGTTAAAACAGAAGTGGATTTTTTTGCACAACTTAAAGGCGCTATGGAGAACCCTGTGAGGAATCATGAGGAAGGGTTTTTATGGAAGGACATTACTTTTCAGTTGGTTGTAGCAATAACACAAAACAAAAAAGAATAAAAGATGAGCGCTGACCGAGGTTGGCGTGTCCGAAACAGAAGATGCAGCCGTCTGCGCCGTTGACGACAGACTGAATGACCTCCGCCACCGTCCCTGAACACACCTCCGCCTGTGAATATTCAATGAATATGCAAATGAGTCTATGACATCATCTGGTGATGTCTAGCAGCTTTTTGGGCATACATTAGCTACTTTCCCCTGAAAAGAGATGGCAAGATACAGCACCAAAGAGACTGTTCATTACATCTGAACTTCATCTAAAGGACCAGACAGATGAATGATGAATGAATGAATATTTAATGAAAGACATTTCATGTGTTGCATCACATGTCGCGAAGGCTCTGGGCTTTTACTGATGATCTCACTGCACCCCATTGAACCACACGCACAGCACCTTTGCCTTCAGGGTGACAAACATAAAGAGACAGGAAATACAAAAGCTCACTGATGCTTTTTTTTTTAATTATGCATTTGTGTAAGTGTGTGTGTGTGTGTGTGTGTGTGCCTGAGGAACGTATTGTACTGCCTCTGATGTTGGCTTCATCAAAGCCTTCTCTCTTCTGAACAACGTGGAACCGGCGCTAATCGTCAGAGCTGATGATGTTAAGACAGGAAGCCGTGGAACCATTTGTGATTAGATGTGTATCTACTGCTTCACACAGAAACAACCGATTTCTCCTCAGCAGAGCAGTTAATGCTTACGTAACCTTTTCCTTGAGGGTGGTGTTCATAAGGCTGCCTGACACCTGCATACGCCCTGCAACATCTGACATAAAGCTACATAAACACTTTTTTAAAGGCTTAGTCCAATAGGAAGCTATAATAAGCTATAATAAAGACTCAAGAGTCAACTGACCAATGGTTGTGCTATCACAAAGTGCTTATGAAGGTGTCATGTAGCCTTATGAATACCACCAATGACCAATTTTTGCTGACATAAGGTCATTAGATATCTACAGTACTACGTTAAAGATAATGAACTTATCAGTATCATGGAATTGTCATAGGCTTTCATTAAAATCTTATAAAGGCCAAACGAAAATGTATATAACTATGGCAATGACATACTGACATAGGGACTCAAAGAGCCGTATAAGTAAAAATATTAAACTGACTTTATACAAGATTGGTGTTCATAAGGATACATGACACCTAAATACTGAATACTGAAATAAACCTACATAAACATTTTGATGGCTTATTCCAACAGGAGTCATCTATTATAAAAACATAAAAAGTCCTGCGGTATAGGTTTTTGTTGAGATAAGACTGTTATAACACTTTCCAGACTGACACCATGGGGTTCATAAGCCTACATGAGACCTGCATAAGCACTTTGTGACAAGTGACATAAGCTTATATAAACATATTAAAGGCTTATTCCAACAGGAGTCAGCTATGACAAAGACCAAGTGACAGATTTTTGTTGACATAAGGTTGTTATAACACTTTCCATGCTGACACTGTGGGGTTCATAAGCCTACAACAGGAGTCATAGATCTGTCATAAAGACCATGTTACTTAACCTGAGTCAAATGACATACAAGAGATTTTTCCTCACATTAGATTGTTATAACACTTTCCAGGTTGTCCACACAAACAATATCTCTACCACAAAACAGTTCAAACTTAAATAACACTTTACTTAAGGGTGGTGTTCATAGGGCTACATGACACCTACATAAGCAGTTTCTACCAAGCAACAGCAATCTACATAGGCATTTAAAAGGCTTATTCCAACAAGAGTCAACCATCAAAAAGCTGAGTTAAATGACCAATTGTTGTTGACATAAGGCTGTTATAACACTTTCCAGGCTGAGTTATGTTAGAAGATCATGACAGCTGACTTCGTAGCTCAATGTTACTTTATGGTGATGTCAATTATCAAAAAATGTGAAAAAGCGAAAGTAAACTGTATATAATATAATATAATATCATTAGAAGTATCATTGGTTTTCCTTAAAATCTTATAAGCATAAATAGAAACCTCACATTAACTATGTGCCAAAGTATATATACAGTACATAGCTCATTATATTACATTACAGTGCCATGGCACTCACATAGGTATTCATAAGATCTTATAAGCAGAAATATTAACCCCACTTTACTTACTGTCCAGAGAAAATATACACTTAAGTCAAGTGACTTCTGTTGACATAGGGTTGTTATGACACTCTCTGCGCTGATTTACCTTAAAACATCATGACAGCTGACTTTGACGCACCAAAAATATACAGTGTGTTTATAAAATAATTACAAAGTGAGATGTCTGATATACAAATAACTGTTATTATAGTGTCATGTCATTGGCATAAGCATTTATAGAAGCCTTATAAGCAGATATGGGCCAGGGAAAACCAACATCACTTTGGCATTTTGGTGTAATAACTGTAACTCTTATGTCACTTGATGCACATGTTATGTCAACTTTATGTCAATAACACTACCCTTAAGTAGTGTTACTTTAAATTGTATCTGACATAGAATGACATAATAAACATTTATTATGGAAAAAAAAATCCCACGAGAAGAACACAAACATACTTGTGAGGCATCCTGGGTGAAGATTGCATCAAAGTTGAAGGTCTTCGGGGCCGTGGTGGAGGAAAAGCGTCTCTGACCTGCAGCGCTAGTTGGAGGCTCGCAGAAGGTCAGCTGCTTCTTATGAGCATCCACCTTCAGGAAGGACATGGACTCAGAAGTGTCCTGTTCCCCTTTAGCAGGACAGATGCGCACCATCACTTTAACCTGCGAAGCACACGAATGCAGGAAATATAAATTCTATAAGAATATGCCACTCGGATTAAATAAATATACCTTACTGTAAAAAATATCAGTATCAATTACTCTGAATCGGAGAGAATGTGATTTTGTTTGGTTCGTTTGTTATTTGGTTTGGTTCGCTTTCACACTGTGCATAATCAAACAACCCAAAAAACACTTTTCACAGAAATACAGCAGCGGTTAAAGCGAAACAAGCCTTTACCAAGCGTGCATAGAGATCCCAAAAATCACCTGTGTATGGAGTACATAACTAGTTTGTTTATTTTCAAATCTCCAGAACACATGGCATTTGTGTAAAATCATGCTATCATGACAATCCTGTTTAACTCCGAATGATTTAAAAGATCCATCATTGTTAACTTCATACAATCCCCTTCCACCTACAAGGAATTAAATGGTAATTAAGGTGATGCACATTTCCACCTCCGTGGGCTGGTAAAACCCCACCAGACTGCGTTTACCGTTTGGATTGTATAGTCCTTCCAGGGACGGCTTCAGAGCGTGGAGCTATAAAGACTTCCACCTGCTTTACTAGACGATAAAGATGAAAGAATTCATTTGTCAGAAAGTGAATGTCTCGGCTGGCCGAGCGTAACACTCACACACACACACACACACACACACACTTTGTTCAGCTTCTGATAGTGAGGTGTGTTTCTTTTTATTTCTGATTAAATTCAAATTTTTCTCCCCAGCCCTAAGGTTTGAATTCAGATACAGTATGCTTTCAATTTAGCACATTCTTTCCACTATGATAATTAGCCTGAACATCCTGTTAGGTGTTGTGTATTTGCGTGTGATATGAAACGTAGTGTTTTTGCCAATCCAGTGGAACTAGACCAGCTCATGGGAACATTTATTTTTCTATCAGATGACTTAAACTTAAAATTTCCCCATTTTCTGCATAAAACATGAATCACATTTTTTTTTTTTCGCCACCAGCTGATTATGGTATAAAACGCGATTAACCAATCAGGATCGTGCGTTTTCCTGTTTCTGTTAGGAGGCCACAAGACATTGGGATATTCAGATGACGGCAAAATGATGAAGTACTGGTGGTCAACTGCAGGAGGAGAAAAAGAAGCATGGATCTGGTTTTATGAGGTAGAATGTCATTTCCACCTATAACTAGCATGTTATGTTAATAATTTATAGCATGAAGACATGTGGTAGCTTGCCTCACATGTGTCAGAGCAAGCAGGGGATCGCTGGTTGGTAGCTGGGAGAATGATGCGGTAAAAGTGTAATTTTACTGCGAGTTATGTGAAGATTCGACACATTTGTATGATAAAATTTATGGAGTGATGGCAATAAAAAAGAAAGAAAATTCACTGGATCTTTTGCCAGTGAGGTTTTTTTGATTGTAAATAAGTAGTTAATAATTAAAAACTGCAAGGACTACTGGATTACTGGGTAATTCTTAACACTACCACTGTTTCTACTACTACCATCAGGCATCCACCTAAAATACATCAGAGAATCATACTTATCGCTAATTGTATTCGTTATCTGTTCTGAAATTAATTCAAGGCTATGCTATTGGTTATATCTTGGCTGGCCATCAAACCAGGAGACAGGCGGCAAAGAGCAAGGCGTGATATGTGAAAAATTAATCTGAGAGTCTGGATGCCGGCCCACACTTCATCCTTCCTCCACCAAAGACGCAGTCAGAGGACAGACAGGAGCTCTTCCAAGGGGCCATGCCAATTTCTCTGGCTGGCTGCCACATCACACACTAAGAGGGAAAGGTGATCTCAGTAAGCCTACTAGAATACAGTAACATTAACCCTTAATATTCAGCTGCGTCTCCTCTGACTGCAGTATGCATGGCTGTCCTGATAAATCCAGCTGAGGAAGTAGCTACGAACATCTACAATGACAACAGTAGCATCCCAGAAATGTAGGAAATATAAGGTGGTTGCTGGAATTGCCTCGTTTTGTTTATTGACGGTAAAAACACTGTATTAACAGTGGCTTAAGAAATCTTAAGAAAGGTAGAGAATTATGCTTTACGTTTTAAGTAGCAGAAAAATCACACAAAAAATATTTGAGAGCTTTATTTATCATCCGGATGTTCATAATCATATACCACGCTTACATTAACCTTCAAAACGTGAAAATGAATAGGCGTAGCAGTGACTAGGCCTGCTTTTGGGCCGGTATACATAAGAATGGCTAAATAATTACTGTCCAGTGGTCATTGCTCACAAATATTTTTTAAAGTATTTGCTACATCTGGCGTTGCTGTGACTCAGCTATCCCTTGGAGCAGTTGCTTTTTATGTAACTGCTCACCCAGATGCTATCTGAAATTTTTATCATGCACCGAAAAGAAAACCGTAAACACACCCATAACAAACCTCACAAGTCATTATGCCTTCCCACTCATCCCAAAGTTTCTGCTGCACTAAGCACGGTACCAAGCTAACCAAGCTGCTTGCAGTTCGTAAGTATTCCACACCCAGCTAGTGTTGATCGGAATCAACTAGAATGCATCTAGAATGAGAAAGTGGCTTATAGTCATACCACAAATGGGACTGAAACCTGAATTTCCAGCTAAAGACCTCATCAAATTAGCAGCTAATGTACTGGGTGGAGAAATTGGGAAACAAATTTATATCAATATATGTTAAACTTTTTTCTTGTTTACACCATTTACAGAACAATTACACTGCCCGTGTTCTAATATGCTCTCACATCCACTCCAATTACCTACCACAGAGACACAGCTCTGAATATTTCAGCATGGTCTGCATTTTTTTTTTCCTCAGTGCAATTGCACTATCATAACTCAGTGGACCTCATTAGGAGGTACTTCACTCAGCCTTGATGCAAAGCTCATTAGGAATTTGCAGCTGCCGGCTTGTAATGCCAGCTGTCCTTTTGTAAGACAATGCACAAAACACTTTTCTAGTACGTAGGTCTATGGAACAGGTAGGTTTCCTGCCTGTGCAGGTCTCAGGGGAATCAACAAACTAATCACAAGGTCCTGCAACAGGAATCCATTTCCTACACCTATAAATATGTGCTAAACTACCAAACATCCAGTTCTCTGAATTCTAGCTGGGACACTATTGTCCACCATTGATTTGTCTTGCATCGGGGCAACACCATCCACTGGTACACATAGACTCCATCCATTGGTACAGGGGGAACAATTCCAATTGTACTGAGGATGGCTTTCCTTTGTACTGAGTGATGGCACCCCCTAGTATCAAGGGGTCTGTCTTTCCTTATTGGGGGATATCCCATGGTACCAGGGAAATGGCTTCCCTTTGTATCAGGGGAAAAGCAGCCACTGATATAGAGGGAACACTTCCATAGGTATCAGAGGATGGCTTTCCATTACGTAGTCCCTTGTAGTTCTGTGTTGTTCTGTGTCGTCTTATGTAGCACCTTGGTCCTGGAGAAACGTTGTTTCGTTTCACTATGTACTTGTGTATGGCTGAAATGACAATAAACTCCACTTGAACTTGACCTTGAACCATGTATTGTGTGATGACACCTCCTTGTATCAAGGGGTGGCTTTCTCTTATATATCAGGGAGATGGCATCCCCTGGTCTCATAGATGGTTCTCCCCAGTGGAAGGGACCGAATCCCCGTGTATCACGGCACTGCGTCCCCTAATTATAGAGGACACAGCAGCACAGATATTCTGAAAATGGAACTGATATTGTGAAATGCTGATGTACTGTATATGTAGCTGATGCCACTGCTTAGTATGCTCTTGCCCCACCTTTGCTACCTCATGCTGTGCTGCCAGCCAGAGGTGACATTTAGGTTCTTGTACGGACTTGTCTTTGAAGGTGAGCTGAGGACACGTGCTGCACCTGATAGCGGGATTTAGGGGGTCCCTGAAGGTCTCCTTAGTGAAGCCCGAGATGGTGATGTCATTGTCCTTGGTGGAACAGTTGTGGGAAACCATCTCCCTGGAGAATTTCCTGCACAGTGATCCTGCACCATCTTTTGGTGTTTATAATTTAACTGGTCTATTGCTCTACTTTCTTCGGGAGCACACACACTTCTAAAACTGTGTTATGACACAAATCAGCTGCTGTTTATTTGGTGTAAGCCTGAAGAGGGTCTGAGGGACTGGTGTGAGTTTGTTATTCAATAAAAGATGACTTAATGAAGCAGAGCCTTTAAATAAACCAGGATGATGTAGGGAGTTTCGCGCTTTTAGACAGAACGTGGATCATGTGGCATGTCATTCGGCTGACACTGCTATAAATGTAGATCAGCAGATGTCTTGTCAGTCTTGTTCACACATCCTGATGCTAGCTGTGAGATGTGTATGAAGATGGCTGGCAGGGCTATATTAGAATAATGTTTAATCATTTTGCACTAATATGTGGCAGACAAAATCTCCAAGACTCAGGAAGACACTGGACTGAAAAACAGCCAAGACTGAAAGCACATTTCCACTGGATAGTAAACAAATAAGGCTACATGATCTGCACAAACATGGGATATTGCAATAATATTCCTACACTTTCCGTTATGTGACATATTTCTGTTCCTGTTCTCGCTTACGTTATAGCAGCTATAAACAGACGTTCCCTCACCAGGCTCTCTTTTTTTCTCTACCTTGAAGTCAATACGAGGAAATGCAGTTCGTCATGTTACCAAGAAACCGCAAAGCGTAAACGCCTCGGTCCTGAAGATGTGGAAAACCTTTACCTCGGACTGTTACAAAGCGCCGACGCTGGAGACTCCTCCCATAAACGTCTCCTCATGGAAAACTTATCAACAACTATATGTTTTTCGTGTTAAATAACATGAAATAATGTTTTTTTAATCGATTTATAATTAGACTGACACTATGGCATATTATAAAAATAATCAACATCTTCTGACCAACAGATTCGAGAATGTAACAGTGCTGTAGTATAATATCGTAATAATTTAATTTTAGCCTCACACACACACACACACACACACACACACACACACACACACGTAATGACACAGTCAGTATTAAAAGAGCATGCAAAAATGTTTGCATGTTGTGGGAATATTACAAAAATGACAAAAATATTGCATATTAAATGATCGATTCTCATATATGGTTTAAAAGTTGGTCAAGGATATGATCTACCATCATTAAAATAAGGACCACTCTGATTTGAAGCATGTTAAAATTTGCTCAGTTGTGTTGGAGATCTCATCTGCGTATTCCGGCTTGTGCGATATCAGCACCACAAACACCAGTAACGTGATAACAATTTACAAGGAATATAATTTTCAGTTCTATAAATACCTCTGACACAGTAATTAACTCGACTGGTTATACTGCTGAGATGAGCATGATAACGGATCAGTAATTCAGCACAAATGGTAGTTTAAATCAAACTAATCTGATTAGTGAGTTAATGAATAAGCTGACTAATTTAATTACAGCTCACTTTAAGTTGTGGCGTTCATAGTTCTCTATTACGGACCGAGACTCTTTAATCAAAGTGTCCTTCACCATGGGGACGTGCTACTGAGACATACGCAGAGCTTTCGCCTCCTAATGTGTTATGATGAATAAGAATATTTTAACAGCAATCCCAACGTTGATAAAAGTTTGCCATTTTTTTCACAATATGTGTTTTATTTACAAAAATTAATTAACATTAATTAACATTAAGTAAACTGTAAATTTATTGGGAATTTTAATGCCAAGATATAAGATATATCAAAGCCATTGGAAATAAAAGCAGTTATAATAATAATAATAATAGTAATAATATAGACAATTATTTCTTCTAATTATTATTTAGATTTTGAATCATATATTCAAAATATTCCTAATTTTAAAAAGAAAAATAACTTTATTAAAAAATTGTCTTTACTTCTTTTGGTTAGTATTATTTCTACTTTTTATTGTTTAAATGTTTACTTATTTTATGGAAACTTTTCTTGTTGAAGTTGAATATTTTTTAAATTTATCCTGCTTTTGATTTTTAAATGCTATCTGTTTTCTTTTGCTTCGTTTAATGTGGATTGGTTTGATTTAAAAGTCACGTTTTATTTGAAATTGGTCTTTTTTAGTTTTTATTTGAAATCAGCTCTTATACATATAATTTTTTTTATTAAAATTGTTTCTCCACTTACTTAAACTGGGCTGGAAGATGTCTGCTTATCGGCTGAATCCGTTGGGATTTTTTTTTAAAGAATGTGATACAGCCAGCTGAAAGCCTACACAAGTGAAGTATGTGTGTACATTATGATATCATGACCCTGATTTATTACTTTATGGCCTTGGTAAACTTTTCACGGTCTCTCCAGAATAAAAACGTGCTCTTTTAATCCACCTGCCCCCTGATGTGACCTCTGACCTGTCCAGTTTTTCCCACTCCCACTGGCTGCTGAACCCTCACATTAAGGAATGCTAGCTGGTATTCCCAAATAGCTACTTGGAATTCCATCACCCTGGGAATTGGGACAACTGCCCTCTCCCGAGCCATCACACACACAGACGTCTTTGATGGTGACTTGGCAACTGTCCAAGATGACATTCTTACAGATCAATCTTCAACTCGAATTTTTTTTTTTTTTGTCCCATAACAAAGACATGCATTGTTACAGTCCAAAGCAAATGTTGATGTAAGCAGCATTACATCATCACTATGTCCTAAATATCACAGCAGCCTCAGATACGTGACCGTACCTTGCCCATCCCGGGGCAGTCTTTGACCTTTGACCCCGCCCTGAGCAGGCATGGCGGGACAGGTGGGGGCGAGAGCTGCAGGGCGGCGCTGAAGCCGTCCGTGTAGAAGAACGGTTCATCGGGGTCAGGCGGGGACGGAGGAGGAGGAGGCTGAGGCTTCTTCCGTTTGGAGAGGTTCAGCTTCTGAGCAGCCCTGAGGAAAATAAAAGCATGGAGCAGATGGAGGTCAGAGAGAGGTCACCACTGTGGAACAGAAATGGAGTAAATAATGAACTGTGCTCTTTTTGTCTCTAAGGATTATTGTTTAATACTGAATAATCTGCTTTTAGCACTTTATTTTATTTTATTTTTTTACAAGAACTCTACAGATGCTCATCTTATGTCATTAAACTACTACCCAGCAGACACACACACACACACACACACACACACACACACACACACACACACACAGAACTACACATACTGGTAATACTTTATTTAAAGGTGATGTTTGTAAAGCTACATAAGACCTACATAAATATGTACAGATCACCTGTCAATTGATCTTTATATATAATCTAAAACATTTCCATTATATAATTTCCACAGTTTCACAGATAAACAGTGTGTGTGTGAGTGTGTGTGTGTGTATGTGTGTGTGTGTGTGTGTGTGTGTGTGTGTGTCTGTCTGTCTGTCCGTCTGCCTCTTTGCTTCTATGAGTCGGTCTGTCTATACATATCTTTCTCTCTGTCTATCTCTCCATCTATCAATGTGTCTGTCTGTGTCAATCTGTCTGTCCATCCATCCTTCTGTCTGTCTGCCTCAGTGTGTCTGTCTGCCTGGTTGTTTGTCTGTCTATCTGTCCTTGTGTCTAGCTGCGTACCTGTCTGACTGTGTAACTGTCTGTCTGGCTGTACACGTTTTTGTCTGCCTGTCTGTCTGCCTGTTTGTCTATCTGCCTGTCTAACTCACTGTGTGCATCTGTCTGTCTATATGTGTCCATCCATCCATCTGTCTGTCTCTGTCTTTCCGTTTGTATGCATATCTGTTTCTCTGTCTGTCTGTCTCACTCTCTGTCTGCCATTCTGTTTGTCTGTGTGCAGTTGGAGCTTTGTATGAAACTCTGTGTTACATCTATGACACACATGCAGTGGCAGAGCGACACACTGATCAACGCTAAAAGACAAATAAAGAACGATGTTCTGCTGCACAGTGACTCATTTACACATCTTCAGTAACTGCTTTTGATCTCTGATCTTTTATTCTACTGCTACGCCTGCAGTCATGTTGCTCACGTGCAGTACATCAAAAGCCCTACGACAGAACACTCCAAGAATTTAATAATGTTGAATTTTGAGGGGTTTGATATTATTGTTTTCTTACATCACAGAGACTGGTACAGTGGACGCACCACTAATAATAAACAGATTTTAAAACATGTGTGGAATCGCTGATATGGTGAAGTTTTCTGTGATTTATTTAACATTTACGGAAGGAGTCTCCAGTGTCAGAGCTTTGTAACAGTCAGTGGGAAAGCTGTAAGTTGAAAAGGGTAGTAACAGTAACTCTGAGTACTGAGTAAGGAGCAGAGCCTGAGCTGATTAAAAACTTTGGCGCACTTCCTTTTTCTCCTCTTCCTCTCTTTCTTTTCCTTTCTCATGGTCTCTCACTCGTCCTCATTTTTCACTCCACCTTCTGTAGTGCAGCATCTTCAGGAGTGCAGAATCACTGTGTAATTACAGCCTCCGTGAAGGACGCAGAGCGAGACAGTCAGGGGATTCATGTGTGTGTGTGTGTGTGTGTGTGTGTGTGTATGATAATGACCCAAGAACAGATCCTACAGGGTTTTGAATAAAAAAAAAATACACTGTTGGAATCGTGTTATTATACATTCGCATTAAAAATTTAGAAACGGATTGGATGGAGGGTAAACACATCCCAGCAGTCATGTGCCAGTTTGTATTCTCCGTGGCAGGAATATTGAATTTCCATCAGAGGCGTGAAGGAGCACGGCAGGCCGAGGAGGAGGGAGGCCAATCAGACGAGAACAAGGGTAGAGAAAAAAGACGAAGCGAAAGGAGGAGGGCTTTTATTGGCATGTAGACCCATGTCTGGGGACAAAGCCTTGTTCTCACCTCTCATGCATGCACATGCTTTCAATGAGCCTGAAAAAACAACCTCTCTATAAATTTTAGGAAGAATTGAGATATCTTTCAGGAGCATATCATGTTCACCCACTACATGTTAGGCTAAGCTCTGACATGCTACACTGAACTCTGACAAGATGCAGCCACCTGTTAAATCTCTTTTCCCTGTAAGAACTCACACTGGAGAACTCCTGAACCGCAGATGCAACTTCAGCAAAGGATAAAAAAGGCATAAGGCTCGATTAATAAACTTAGCGATGCTACAGAGTTAATACTGAACCCCTTCTGAATATGGAGCTCCGAGAGACGTGTATTCACGACTGAGGTTAAATTCAACAGACCAATTTGCACTAAAAAGCATGTTTCATCAACCCACTGTATGTCCTAGCTCTGTCACTGCAGAGTTAGATAATACTGAACATAAATCTGCGCTATGCAGCTTATTTTTTCTTGAGAAGAAGCTCAATTTGAGGTGAAGACCACAGATCTGGCAACCAAGGCACCTATCGCTACACATTTCACAAACATTTCCATTTTAGCCAATATTTCGATCTACACCAGGAGGATCATATTCAGATCTGGCGACTTAAGTCCAAATGTTGCGTGAATATTTACATGGGGAAGGTTCCTCGTATTCAGAGTCGGGTTACGCAGCTGCTTAACTCAATTTTCTAGACTCCTCATTCAGATTACTAAAATCACCTGTCTGTATTTCACACCTCCAAGGTTTATCACATTAATCACTGCAAATTTGGTTTAATTGAACAAAATGGCTTCCACACTCATTATTCAGCAGCACGTAAAATAGCACCTGATCCAGCACAGACTATTATTTAGCATTTAATTCTTTTTATATATCGCGCTCCTGACAGTTACTCG
>CM040993.1:18215383-18226944 GCA_022985145.1 Pangasius djambal
AAATAGGATTTCGTTAAGTAAGGATTAAAACGTTGTGTGTCATGCTGTTATAGAAATATAATCAACAATGGGGTTGTGTGATGAAGCAAATTTACTGCTATTTTCTTATAACTGCACTAATATCAGAGCTGCTGTTATAGGAAATTAATCAACACCTTCCGACCAATCAGGAGGTGTAGCGGGTGGAGACTAGATGGATCAGGTGTTGGAGAACCTGAGTGACTCCCTTGGGGGGAAAAATGCTGTTGCAATGTCTGGCACCCGGCAATCTCAAAGTAAACGCAACAGCTCAAGTGTAAAAAAAAAAAAAAAGCCCTTCCATTAACACTTCCAAGCAATCAGACAGTGCATAAGCGAGGATGAGGATGAGGATGAAGGTTGCTTGACGGGACAGAGATCTGTGAATGAGTGTACTTACAGTTCTCTCCAGTCCATTGTCTCGTCTCAGAGTTCATAACAGCAAACAGATGACAGAGGTTTATTCTTCCAGACCCTTATCTCTTCCACACTTTCACACTTTTGGTCCATGCTTTCCTGCAGGTGGGAGGAAGTGGATGAGTGAAGAGCGTCGGAGATACCAGGGGTGTGGAGGATGAGGATTTCATCCGAGATTCAGATTTTCAAGTAAATACGAACCTCAGGTATAGGAAAGGATAATGAGGCAGAAATGACAGTGAGATGTCAGAAAAGCTCACAAAAGTGAGCCCGGAAAAGTTTCCTGGCACGGAAAGCAAATCCGATAGACTCCGGATCATAGAGATACACCATTCCTGGGCAACTCCAAGGTAAAGATCTCTTCTATATCGTTGTCCACTTCTCGAAATCACCCCCTCTCATCAAAAAGCTCTAAAAAATATATCCATCTTTGATCTACGCCAAAGTCTGAAAAGAATTCCGAAGATTTACTTTCTTTCCTTCTTTTATCCGTGTCTGTTCCCCTTTTGCGCTTGTTCCTAATTGGGGCGCGTCTTCCCCTCTTCACTCAACTCCACACCTCTCTCCTGCACTGCACTCTTGTTCTCTCCTGCTTCCCTCTCTTCCTTAGAGCGAAGGATGACAAGAGTCCGGGATCAGGCAAGAGGGGCGGAATACCACCGGGAATTCATCGGGAGGTTGAATCGGAGGCGATTCTTGCTCCCCCTGTTGCTGGGAAACCCTGGCAGAAGTCCAACAGTCCCTCCTTTCCTCTCTTCTCTCTTCTCCACGTCTCTCTCAATCTGTGCGCCGCTCTCACCTCTCTCTCTCTCTCTCTCTCTTTCTCTCTCTCCCGTTCTCCTCCCAGCCCAGCCCCCTTTCACACACTTCTTCAGCCGCAGCGGCGGTGCATGACTGCTGCGCCAAGAGGTTCTCGATGGACGCCTCTGACACGCAAAAAATACCCACCCACCTACACACACACACACATACACACACAAATACTTCCCTCTCGATCACACACACACTTCAGCCACACATCATACGACATGAATACTGCATGAGCACCGACGAGCCCCCTCCACTCATTCTGCTGGACTTCAAAGAGATTAGGATAGTGTGTGTGTGTGTGTGTGTGTGTACGTACTTACACCACTATGTAAATCTACTTCCTATTACATACTTACACGTATTTAAAGTAAAAGCATGTCATGAGAAAACAAAGAAAAAGAGGTGAACCCACAAATGAAATCTGCTGAAATGGACGAGAAGGTGAATAAAGGTGCTGATGGACAAATCAATGTACAGACAAAGCAAAGAAGGGAGTGTGTAGAAATAATAGGGATAGATGAATTATGACATGTTATTCAAGGCAAAAACAATAATAAATCCCTTAATAAAATTCATAATGCTTAATATAGTCTGTTTAGAAAAATTAGGTTTAATGGAGGAAAATTACAGCAATTTTAATTGACTAAATTTAAAACTATTAAAATATCTCTCAAATCTTCGCTTTTTTTCCACACAGTGCGGAATTCTGGATTGTGATTGGTCAGAAGGTGTCGATCAATTTTCTATAACAGCAGCTCTGACACAAGTTTATATTAATGCGCTCATTCTAATACGTCATCGTTTCTATAGTAACAGCCTATTCACAGGGACTTGTATGGTGGACGCTGCACATAAACGGATTCAAAAATCGTTGATAGGGTGAACTTTTTCTTAGGAGATGTTTACGTGTCATTTATGGAAGGAGTCTCCAGTGTCAGCGCTTTGTAATAGTCAGAGGTAAAGCTGTAACTTTAAGTTCTCCGACATCTTCAGGACAGAGGAGTTTATGCTTCGCAGTTTCTTGGTAACATGACAAGCTGTGTGTTTTTGTTTTTTTACTTTTTAATGTAGAATAAAACAAAGGTAGGGCAGGCGACAGGGCGGCAGGTGACAAGGCAAAGTGCGCACATGAACAGAGAATCCACAGCCACTTCAAGGCCAGTGGAGACACGTAGTGCATGTGGCAGGGCATCAGGCCATCACCAACTACAGGACAACACCACCTGCCTGTGATAATGATGCCTCCCTTCAAGATGCGCTGAACAACAATGACCAAGTGCTGTGTCTGACCACGGCTGATGTGAGGAAAACTCTACACAGAGTTAACCCACGGAAGGCTGCTGGACCAGACAACATTCCTGGCAGAGTGCTCAGAGGATGTGCAGACAGCTGGTGGATGTTTTCACTGACATCTTCAACACCTCGTTGAGTCGCACCGTTGTTCCAACGTGCTTCAAGGTCACCACCATCATCTCCATGCCGAAGAAATCTTCAGTGTCCTGCCTCAGCGACTACCGACCTGTTGTACTCACACCCATCATCATGAAGTGCATCGAGAGGCTCGTCATGAGGCACATCAATACCCTGCTGCCCCCCTCACTGGACCCCCTGCAATTCGCATACCGTCCCAACCACTCAACAGATGATGCCATCAGACCACCCTCCATCTGGCCCTCAGCCACCTGGACACACATGTTCGAATGCTGTTCATAGACTTCAGTTCAGCATTCAACACAATCAATCCTCAGCACCTGACTGGAAAGCTGAACTTGCTGGGCCTGAACTTTTCCCTCTGCAACTGGATCTGAGGGAGACCTCAGTCAGCCCAGACCGGGACACCACCAACCTCCAACACCACCACACTGAGCACTGGGGCCCCCCAGGGCTTTGTGCTCAGTCCACTGCTGTTCACCCTACTGACTCACGACTGCATAGCAATGCAGAGCTCGAATCACATCATCAAGTTCGCCAATGACACGACCGTGGTGGGTCTCATCAGCAACAATGACGAGTCAGCATACAGAGAGGAGGTGCAGTGGCTAATGGACTGGTGCAGAGCCAACAACCTGTCTCTAAATGTGGACAAAACTAAAGAAATGGTTGTTGACTTCAGAAGAGCAAGGAGTGACCACTTTCCGCTGAACATCGGCGGCTCCTCCGTTGAGATAATCAAGAGCACCAAATTCCTTGGTGTTCACCTGGCAGAGAGCCTCACCTGGTCCCTCAACACCAGCTCCATAACCAAGAAAGCCTAGCAGCATCTCTACTTTCTGCAAAGGCTGAGGAAAGCCCATCGCCCACCCCCGATCCTCACCATGTTCTACAGAAGGACTATGGAGAGCATCCTGAGCAGCTGCATCACTGCCTGGTTTGAAATCGGTTTGCAAGCCCCTTCAGCGGATAGTATGATCATCGGGGTCTCTCTTCCCTCCATCACAGACACCACACGCTGCATCCACAAAGCCACCAGCATTGTGGATGACCCCACACACCCCTCACACAAACTCTTCACTCTTGCCGTCTGGCAAACAGTACCGAAGCATTCCAGCTCTCATGGCCAGACTGTGTAACAGTTTCTTCCCCCAAGCCATCAGACTCCTCACTACTCAAAGACTGGACTGAAGACACACACACACACACACACACATACACACACCCCAACTGAACACCATCACACTCTATTTGCAATTTTTGCACATCTCTATATTTACTACTAATTATTTTTATGATAAAATGTTTTATCCTCTACAAAGACCTGCTTTCTGGTCTTCTTGGTCTAATGATTGGTTACATTATTAAATAACTTACATTATTTTGCACACTGAGTCCCATCTCTGTCTTACTTATCGTTTTGACATTTTCATATCATTTTGTTTTGCTGAGAAAATGTTATTACATTCCGTAATGGTTTTTTGAATTAGTTTTTAATCATTATTTTGCTAGTTTTAAACTTAAAAAAGGTCATTGATTGACTTTTTTTGTTTTGGTTTTCATCAACAAAATGAATCTTGCAAAAGTATTCATTAAAAAAATAATAATGATATAAATATGGCTAGCAAATTCTCCAAAATAGCAATGAAAATTGATCTAGTATTTACAAAATCATAATTCATCTTAAATAACAGGCATGATGACATGATTTGCGGATTTCATCTCTAAACTGGTTGTTTCCTTAGACAAAGCATTAACTTTAATATTCATGTTGATAATCCAGATGACCCTCTAAGAACAGCAGTTGTGTCCATTCTTGATTCAGTAGGGGTTAATCAGAATGTAATAGGACCCACCCATAGTGGTGTTCACACTCTTGATTTAATACTAACATTCGGATTAAATATAGAAAATATAGTCTCATTTCCACAGTCTGAAGCTATCTCAGATCATTACCTCATCTCATTTAAAATGTGTCTTAATCATAATATATGCACCTTGCCACGTCACAGTGTCAAACGTACGTTCACGTCAACAACTGCACAGAGTTTTATCAGTAATCTCCCAGATTTATCAACCATGATTGGATCACCATCTGATCCCAAAGAACTTGACCAGGAAACTGAATGCTTAGAATCAACGTTCTGCAACTTGCTAGATAAGATAGCTCCAGTAGTATTCAAATAGCATGGAAGGAGAGCCTTTTGAGCTATAGAATAGCTCTTAGTACTGCTAGAACAATGTATCTCTCCATGCTAATTAAAGATAACAATCTGTAGATAACAATTTAAAACTGTAGCAAAATTAACTAGGAATAAGACCACAACAGAAACATGCACACAATCATTATATAGCAGCGATGACTTCATGAATTTTTTCAATGGTAAATTTGAAAATATCAGGCAAAAAATTCAGTCTATTAATTTAAAACAGGATAGTTTTATAACTAACCCTGTAGATGATAATATAATAATATCAGATCAACAATTACAATGTTTTACTCCCCTTCAAGAGACCGAACTAATTTCACTAATTTCATCAACCTCAGTTTCATCAACCAATTTCAAAATCATCAACCTGTTTACTAGATCTTTTGCCTACTTGTTTCTTCGAACAGATAATTCCTGAAACAATCAAACCTCTTTTAAAGATAATCAATTCTTCCCTTAGCATTGGCTATGTACCTAAATCTTTTAAACTAGCAGTTATCAAGCCCTTGACTAAAAAACCCTGACCTTGACCCCTGTCAGCTGTCTAACTATAGACCAATATCTAACCTCCCCTTTATCTCCAAGATCCTAGAAAAGGTTGTAGCACAGCAGCTATGCTCATACTTACATGGGAATAACATTCATGAAATGTATCAGTCAGGATTTAGGCCTCATCATAACACAGAGACAACGCTGGATAAAGTGGTAAATGACCTACTACTGGCCTCTGATCAGGGTTGTGTCTCCTTGCTTGTGCTGCTTGACCTTAGTGCAGCTTTTGATACCATTGATCATGCTATTCTCCTCGATAGACTAGAAAACGTACTAGGCATTTAGGGAACAGCCTTTCTTGGCTCAGGTCTTATTTGACTGATCATTATCAGTTTGTAGACATAAATGGTGACTTCTCTTCGCATACTAAGTTTGGTGTCCCACAAGGCTCTGTTTCAGGCCCACTGCTCTTTTCTTTATATATGCTACCTCTGGGCAAAATTATCTGTAAACATGGTGTTAGCTTCCACTGTTACGCTGATGACACACAGTTGTGTTTCAGCAAAGCCAGAAGACAGACACCAGCCTAATAAAGTTGAGGAATGTGTTAAAGACATTAGAAACTGGATGCTTATTAACTTTCTTTTACTTAATTCTGACAAGACAGAAGTACTTGTACTAGGACCACATGCAGTTAGAAGTAAGCTTCCTGATTACATAATAACTCTGGATGGCCTTTCTGTTTCATCATCTGCAGCAGTAAAAGACCTTGGTGTGATTATCGACTCTAGTCTTTCATTTGAAGCTCATGTAGATAATATCACTAGGATCGCTTTCTTTCATCTCAGAAATATTGCTAAAACAAGAAATATATTGTCACTACACGATTGCCTTACTGTCTGGATGTTCCAGTAGATGCATAAACAAGCTCCAGTTAGTCCAGAATGCAGCAGCGAGAGTCCTTACTAGAACCAGAAGATATGACCACATCACCCCTATCTTATTCACACTGCATTGGCTCCCAATCAAATTTCGTATTGATTATAAAATACTACAATTGACCTATAAACCACTAAATGGTCTAGCGCCACAGTGCCTGAGCAAACTTTTGGTCTTTTATGATCCACCATGCCTACATAGATCGAAAGGTGTAGGCTATTTGTTGGTACCTCGAATAGTGCGGGCTACAGCTGGGGGTAGAGCTTTGTCTTACAAAGTCCCACAGTTATGGAACAGCCTTCCACTTAGTGTTCGGGGCTCAGACACAGTCTCAGTGTTTAAGTCTCGGCTGAAAACATATTTGTTTAGTGAAGCCTTTTGTGAATAGTTTTTTCTTAGGTTAAGGAGCAGGTCTGTAGGGTTCACAGGCATAGAATGTTGTGGTGAACTGGGATGTTTGGATGCTGTCGCCCTCCCACTCTCACACGTTCACTCAGGTTTGTCGACGGTGGAGTGGCTGGCCGCTTTATGTCCCGCTTTATGTCCCAAGGTGCCCTCATGTCTGTGTTAGCTTCTGGGTCTCCCTTTTAATTATTCTGTCATAGCTAGTTTTGCCGGAGTCCCTGCTTGCACTCTGCACGCAAAGTACATTTTCCTTAACCATTAGACGACAAAAGCTTACCTAACATTTTCTCTCCCTCTCTCCATCTCTCTCTCACTCTCTGTCGAGCTACACATGCTACTTCTGAGATGCCAGTGATCCTGACCCCTTCTGCTCACCGGACCTGCTTGACCCATCCTGATGCCTTACTTCTGGTTGGAGTTCTCATCAGTTGAGTTTGCTCGCTGCTGCTGGGGGTGGCCCCATATGGACGGCCTGAAGAACCGTTTGGATTGCTGGGGATGGTGCCACCTGGGGGCTGTGGAGATGGCTTGGGGATCACATATGGGGAGCTTTACTTTAATGGCTTGGGACTGCGATTGCTGTGGTGGCTTTGGGGCTGCAGTTGCCATGAGCAGCTTCGTACTCAGGACTCCATCAGTGGACGGTGGATAGATTTTAACCGACCGGACTTCTTGCGAAAACTGTGATGAATTTACTGGTTGCACATTGGCACTATTTGTCCATATAGTACACAATAATAGAAGGGATTTATTTATAATCGCACTATCCGTTGCACCCAGATGAGGATGGGTTCCCTTTTGAGCCTGGTTCCTCTCAAGGTTTCTTCCTCATATTGTTTCAGGGTGTTTTTCCTTGCCACCGTCGCCTCTGGCTTGCTCATTAGGGACAAATTCACATTTTTACAATATATTTTTTGAATCCATTTATTTCTGTAAAGCTGATTTGTGACAATGTCCACTGTTAAAAGCGCTATACAAATAAAATTGAATTGAATTGAATTGAATGATTCTGTTAATTTAAAAAAAAATAACCTGGCAAGGATTCAGGCTGTCTCAGTTGTAAAACCTTTTGATTTATGAAAGGTGAATGAATAAGACAGTCATCTCATGCAGAAGGATGACTCAGGGCTTTATAAACACACTGCAGCCTCAATTTTTTTCTGCTTCGTAATAAAGCTATTGGTCAACCTGACAGAGCGCAAAGCTGTGGCCCATGTCTGCTTAGTCATCTCACAGAGAATACAGATGGAGAGCAAAAAACACACACTAAAATAAATTCACTGTACTCCACAGTCAGTGTTCGTGATCTCATCGTGATATCGGTGTTCTGCGTGATTCAGCGTCTAATTAAAACACAAGGCCATGACTCACTGTTCACTCACTCGCTCACTCAAACACTCTCAAAAGTTTTACCTTAAACTTTAATAAATACAGCATCTAAAACACTGGTGTTAATAAGGACGTATTTATTATTTATTTTCCCCCAAAATAAAGACTGTTATTGGTGTTTATAAGGCTACATTACACCTACATGACCTCAGTCATGAAGCTACATAAATATATATAATATATAAATATATTTTTGAAAATAAGATTTAGTTGTCATAAGACGTTTTGTTTTGATCATAAAGACTTTTTGTTTTGATCTGTTTTGTGTCATGTGACATAAGGTTGTGTCATGAGGCTTTATAACGTTGCTACATGGTGACTGTTCTGGCCATGATAATCATTACTCAGCGTTAACAGTTATGTACTTTACATTTTCTCTGAATGTTAAGTAAAATGAGCTTTACATTTCTGCTAAAAAAGATTGCATGAACAATTAGTAGAATGTTATGACACTGTAATGACTACATTATGTACATTTTTTGATGCGTATGAGGGCTTTTTTCTCAATATGTGAATCAGAGTTACAATGTCAGTTGTCATAATTTCTAACGTCAGCCATGAAAGTGTCATAACACTACCTTATGTCATTAAAAATGTCATAGATGTCACTTTGCTAAGGTGTTATGTCAACTTTACATAAGCAAGTTTATGTAGCTTAATGTCTGTAATTATGAACTGCTTATGTAGTAATACTATAGCTTTATAAATAGCCTCAGTTTTTAATCCGTCTGAACGGAAGCCTGTTGTGTTCTCCTCCTCACTGAGGTTCTTTAATCAGGCGACAACACAGCAATCAACTCGAGTGAGAAAGTGATTTGACTCTGAATCGACTCGAGTGCAGGAAGTGAATCCAACATGCCGTGTGTTTTGGGTTGTGAGCTGCTGAACTGAGCTAGAGCACAGAGCCGTAGCACGTAGATCTGGACAAACAAATAAGAGAAAATAAACGCCGGATGTGACACAAAATGTTTTAAACTCATTGTTTATATAATTATCGAATCATTTATTAAGCACCGACTCCATGTTCTCTGTGCTCGGGTGATTTTTTTCTGATTTCTACACGTTTTTGGTAACGGTGACTTGTTTATATTTTTTGCTTTGAGTTTTACACACCTCTCAAACAATGGAGCTTTTTCTTTCAGTTAATTATCTGTGTGTGAAACCAAACCAAACAGCAAATGAATCAAAAGAATCGATTCGCTCTGATTCGGATTAAATTCAGACATAGAACATTTTGTCCTTTCATTCGGCAACAACTGTGGATCATTTGGGATTTTACGTGGATCACTTCCTTAGATAAAGTCTTAGACGATCTTAGACGGTCATTAAGGAACACATTGCAGGCTCAAACAAAAGGCCTTTTCAACGTTTGTTAAATGGCCGAGAATCATTTTTGCTGTCATGGTGGACATTAAGCTACCACAGTCTTTAGCCTAATGACTTATTGACTGATAACATCTCTGAGTAACACCTTTTTTTTTCTCTCACCATCACTCACTATTGATTTAAATCAGTCCAACATTCAGCAAGACAGATGCTAATCCATAATATCAAACAAACCACCTAGCATAAATCATCCAGTTCAGGCTGGGATTTATCTGAACAGAACCTACATTTTTTCTGACTCGATTGTTTACTCTCTCGTCTAGACCGGCGCTTTAATTCAGCCGTAAGTCCTTAACTGAATGGAGGTGTTTTGAAGAGCAGAACTTAATCACACGGCTTAACACGGAGGTGCACAGAGCAACGCAACGATCAGGCGTGTGATAACAGCTTAAACGTCAGCTTTCCAAAAAGGAGGCTTAAACAGAAATGAAAATCCAATCCAGCTCTGTGAATGAGAGAGTGATGAAGTTCAAGAGCGATAATATCAATCACAGTGAGAGACAGGAGCACAGACAGATGGATATATCCATCCTTTTTATGATTTAGGGTTTCATTTATTTTCTTTCTTGTTTGGCTTTAAAAAAAAAACGGTAAAAACCTATAATGTCATGTGTCAAGGATATCTACGTCCATTTCCCACCTTTTCTTTCTGAAATCACAAAAAGATACTCGCGTTATTTGACCAAGAGAATTGAGGAAGGAAGGAGTCTACTAAGCAAGGAATAAGGAATTAATTAAAAAGAAAAATACAGGTTGCATGATGCACAATGAAAATTGGAATCACAAATTACAATGGAATCGCCAGGAGACTCTGGGAATACCGATATTCCCTCAGTTTCCTGTGTAAAACTAACCCTGGCTGAAAGGCTAAATCATTTGAGCTTTTTTTTTTTATTAAGGATTATAAAGTCATTAAGTGAGTTACGCACACACACACAAAAAAAAAACACTGTCTTATTTGCTCTTACATTGTGTCATAACATCAACCGGCACTTTTATGTTTTGTGAGCATCCATGCTAAGGCAAGTCTTAAATTATAAAGGCTTTTAAATTATTGAGCGTGTTGCAAGGTCGATAAATCCATGATCTCTTTCATTTGCACTGAGTGGCTCTTTGTCGCAAAAAACGAATTCGCTAATGTGTGTAAGAATTAGAGCCGAGAGCTGACGGGGACTCAGAAGGAACCTGTAGCTAAATCCAAAGCTCTATCGATCAATGGCTCTTTCCGTTTCACCTGTTTGAAGAAGCGCCACTGGCCTTTTGTCATGAGCTAAGAGATGAGGCAATGCTTCATCTAGGGATCTCGTGTACTTGCCTTGGCTAAGGCTGGCAGCATTAGCCCCCTTCCTGGTCCCCACGTCTCACAGCATGCTAGCAGCTCTGCGTTTGCTAGAGACAAACAAGACTCATTCAGTCCATCAGACCCCGCTCACTTTTAAAGAAATACTCCCTGCGGTGCCACAGATCAGCCAGAGCTCCAGGCCAAGTATGGAGCTGGCTGCTAATCAGACATTAGCACTAATGTGGTGGTGTGATGTGAGGGCTCAGCTGGTATTCAGCTAACTGCCAGCAAGACTAGTCTTTACCATTTCTGCTTTGTGTTAGTGCTGTCATATTTACGAATTTGCCGTCATGTTTCTGGTTTTCCTGTCTTGTTTTTAGAAATTTCTGTTGTGTTTCTGATTTTCCTGTTGTGTTGTTAGTTTTGTCGTGTTCCCGAATTTTATATCGTGTTTCCGAATTTGCTTTCATGTTCCCGAATTTGCTGTCGTGTTTCCAAATTTTATGTCGTGTTTCCGGATTTACTTTCGTGTTTCCAAATTTGCTGTCGTGTTTCCGGATTTACTTTCGTGTTTCCAAATTTGCTGTCGTGTTTCCGAATTTGCTGTCGTGTTTCCGAATTTGCTGTCGTGTTTCCGAATTTTATGTCGTGTTTCCGAATTTTATGTCGTGTTTCCGATTTTGCTGTCGTGTTTCCGAATTTGCTGTCGTGTTTCCGAATTTGCTTTCGTGTTTCCAAATTTGCTGTCGTGTTTCCGAATTTGCTGTCGTGTTTCCGAATTT
>CM040993.1:18238407-18253938 GCA_022985145.1 Pangasius djambal
CCCAAACCCCTCCAAAGCCACATCCCCCAAACCCCTCCAAAGCCACATCCCCAAACGCCATCAGAGCTATGGCCCCTAAACCCCTCCAATGCCACATCCCCAAAACCCCTCCAATGCCACATCCCCAAAGCCCCTCCTACGCCACATCCCCCAAACCCCTGGAGCTTTCTAAATGGAAAGGTAACATGATTGACAGGTGAGTAGAAACAGCTTGTCCTGACTGGTTGGGTGTTGGTAATCCATGTCACTGTATTCTTGTGACATTCCATCAAATGACTAAAATGTCTTAGGAGCAAGACAAATGCTGTTTATGAATATACACGAGTATGCAAATTGGGCATTTGTTATCTTCCTGACTAGCTAGCTAACATTTGTTATTGGTTCACATGGGCAGGATTTTAGCATCTCCATGTGCATCATCATTTCATCATTGATTTATTTAGTGATGAAATTCTGCAGCTCAGTGTGTTAAAATATAACATTATACTGACAGCCACCAATAGGAGCTAAATTAGCTAGCTAGTCAGCGTAGTGCATATGTTCTGGGAGAACCACACTGTCTTGCTCTAATTGGACGTGATTGGCGCAAAGCTGATGTTGCGAAATAAACTTGCATATAGCCCCTCCCTGAATCAATATTAGAATTTTTTTTGGAAGGAAAAAAAGTTTTTTGAGGAAAGTTGAATGCTGTGTTATCAGGGTTCAGGGATAAATTATCTAGCATCAGCTCATCTATCAACACCTCTAACTGTGACTGAAATGAAGTTCAGCCAAGGTTCAAACCCGGAACTGCATTGTCGAGTTCTAAAACGTATGTGGCTACAGAAGATGAGATAAAAAGTACGTTTCTGGGCTTACCTGAGGAAGAACGAGGCTGCAGAGCTGCTTTGAGCTGGAGATGAAGATGTCATCTGGCTGCTATGTCTGTTTCCTTTCAGAGCGATGGAGGGAATAGCACTGACTTGGCTAGAGCGTGAAGTTTCAGATGTCATGCTGTTCTTGTCTGGAACCAGATTCTGGATATTACAGAAATGTAGAGAAATCAGAACAGAAGCTAATAAACACAGATTTTCAGGTGAAAATGATTATATAGGTGTACCGTTTATATATATATTATATATATTAGTGAAAGTGGGTCATATTCAGAGTCAACAACTTAAGCCCAAAAGTTACATCTATATATACATGGGGAAAGTTCCTCATATTCAGGATCAGGTTATGCAGCTGCTCAAGTCAATAATCGACTCCTCAGTCAGATTATTAAAATCACATCATTAAGTTGCGTCTCTCTGATTACCTCCATGTGAAAAAGAAAATCCTGTGGACTTTCATGGCTTCTTGCTCAAACCAATGTTGCAATAATGTGATAGGTCCAAGATCAGAATGGTGTGTAACTGAGCCACATCTTTAAGGGATGAATACTGATGTAACCCAACGCTGTGTACTACCTCAGTAACATGAAGGTTTGAATGGCAGACTGTGAAAGTAGCTATCGTGAGAAAATCAGCCTAAAAGATTTCACAGTAAGCAGCAAGCCTAGCAGAGCAATCGTCAAAGGTATTGCAGAAGAGCTTCTCCCAGAAAAATCACAAAACAGATCAGTAGCAGAGCCACGAGGAAGGGGCAGATGCCTTAAGGCAGACCTCTGAGAGATCGATGTGATTTGAGAAAATCCTTCTTGGTAGAGGTCACTGGGAAATAAATAAAAAAAATAAACTAGCAGAGAGAAACAGCTGTTCGCTAATGTGTTTAGTGTTACTAATAAAAACGAAGATTTTGGAGTTATAGCACTTAACATATTAGAAAGATAAAACCACAACAGGGCAATGCAAGTGTCACTGTGACCTAATTTTCAGTTATACTTCTACGTTTTTATTTAAACTCCCAGGAAACATTGGCGAGCATTACACTCCTCACTCTGGTGAACACAAGCCGATCCAAGTTATTAGATAATACATGAAGCAACATATACCTGTGCTCTCACATTCCTCACGTTTTTTTCCTCAGATAGTATTAAATATTTTATCCGTATCCATATTTCTATCTATAGACATTTTCCCAAAGCATCTTCACAGAAATCCGGATGCAGATTTAGATCCCTAGTGAACAATGAGGAAAACTCCCTGACCCTGTGTAGACGCAAGCAAGTGACAGGCCTTGTGTCGATTGTCGTTTTTGTGTTGCGAATGTGTACTGACTGCTGCTGTTGTTTCTTGTGGGTGTGGCCTGGCCAGTTACAATGAGAAACACTAGCAGATATAGTATATAGTTTTAAAGCTAACTAGTTAAACACAAAATAAATAAAGCGTAATCAGTGCGTGAATCAGTTTGATTTACTTATGTGCTCAGCTTTGTACTTGCATTGTTCTCAGATTAGATTAGCAAATCAAGCTAACTGTACTAGCTACACACACACACACACACACACACACACACACACACACACCAGAGGCACCAACGATCTTTGCTACTTCCTTTCAAGCTTTATTTTTCTTGGTAATGTATGGGAGCTAATGGGAACTAATTACAAGGATTAAAGTTATGAGTGGGGAACTAAAGGAACACTGGACCACACACACCATAGGATTGGTCCGAGTAATCATTCTACTCAGAAATTTTCAAAGCAGATGTGGCACTAAAGCTTGTCTGAAATCGCAGCTCTGTATCGCGCACGTACAAAGAAAATGAAAGGTCACCTGTCGCTTTGCTGATGTGAAGGCAGGGTAAGTGAAATTCACTTCCACGGAGTCTCAGTGAAATCTCATCCATCTCTCAAAAAAAAAATCCCAGCTTTTCTACCCAGAGCTGTCACTCTTGGTTTCTCCTTACTAAATCTTTAAGCTACTGCAGGGGACTGATACGATCTTCATCAAAGCACCTTCAGAGCTGACCTCGCTTGTGACATAATATTGTTCTACACACTGATAATAATTCACACGATTCGCTCTGGAAGCATCAGTGCACACCTCAATCTCTTTCGCATACATCAGGAACATGCCCTACATATAACCGGCATACGTTATATAACATGAAACAAACCACACACACAAAAAGCATGACATGTGATCTTCACATTTCTCTGGATGGCAAGCAGCTGAAACAGGAAGCCACGACGGGGATGTGGGGAGCTGAAAACTGGCAGAGCCGTGATCGTCTTCTGACAGCCTGACAGAGAGATAACGAGGGCAGGAGAATCTGACTCGCTCGCACGGTGGTAGAAATAAGACCCCTTGTACCAGAGAGCAGCTGAGCACACTAATTCACAATTCGTTTCTCTCTCAGTAATTATATCCTCATGTCTGAGTCCGCCATTAGCGCCCAGCAGGGATGGACGTGTCTAGCTCACAATGGACGGCTCCGTTTTCCTCCTAATTAATTTGAACGTGTGTTAAAATGTCTCAGGAAGCCCCCCAGTTTGGGGGGGTGGGGTGGGGGGGTGGGGGGGGGGTTATGGGGGTGGCTGTTAGAGAGAGAGAGAGAGAGAGAGAGAGAGAGAGTGCCGGCGTGGATAAAGGCTCTGCTAGATGAATATTCATTTCAGCTAATGTCAAAAATGGTGGTGCATTCAGTACAGCTAATTACACAACAAATTATGGACAATTAACAAACGCTACATTAACATTACTTGCTTTAATAACCCTAACACACACGCTGTCTTCTATACAAACACACCTACAGATCGACCTCACAAAGACATGCATTGTAGACATCTAAACTGTCCGTAGTGTGTGAATGTGTGTGAGAGTGTGTGCGATTGGGCCCGGCGATGGGTTGGCACCCCCGCCTTGTGCCCCGAGTTGTAATACGTTATCGTTTCTATAGTGACAGCTCGTTCACAGGGACTTTTATGTAGAAGGCTTTTATGTAAATCATTGATTTGGTGAAGTAAGGAGATGTTTATTTAACATTTAGGGAAGGAGTCTCCAGTTTCAGCGCTGTGCAAAAGTCAGAGATAAAGTTTTCCAGCATCTTCAGGACAGAGGAGGGTACGCTTTGTGGTTTGTTATTTTGTCTTATTAACTTCAAGAGAGAGAAAAAGAGAGGCTGCTGAGGTAACGGGTGTTTATAGCTGATTACTGGGTCTGTGGCATGTTCATGTTGCTGGTCATTTCACGTTCATTTCACTGCTTTGGTCTGAGAGATTGGGGTGACTGCCCCAACAAATGCCTCATTCATCTTCATTAAACTCTTTATCCTGGACAGGGTCTTGGTAAATCCGGAGTCTATCCTGGGAATGCCGAGCATGAGGTGGGAATAGACCCTGGATGGTACGCCAGTCCATCACAAAGCACAACACACACACACACACACACACGTTCACACCTACGGGTAATTTAGAGTCACCAATTCGCCTGCTGACATGTTTTTAGGAGGTGGAGGAAACCCACATAGACAAATGGAGAACAGACCAACTGGGAACGCTGGGGCTATGAGACAGTAACCCTACCTACTGTGCCAACATGATGCCCTAAGAAGAGAATACACTAAAAACTAAAATCCAGAATATTCCTTTATGTTCTTTAGATGTGTCACACTGCATCCAAGCTCCTCCATTATCATTGTTACAGGAAAAACGGAAGAATAAATATTCAGATCATGTCCTTTTTCAGCATCAGAGCAGTGGCAGGTTAAAACAGTCCCAGATGGACGTCAGGTGCCATTTTTTACCCCGCGGTGAGGCCGCTGTGCCATCTGTTGACAATTTGCCATCCTGGCTCCCTCTCGACCTTCACACCAGCCTCAACTCGGGCACTTCAGTGCTCTAAATTAGCCAGCCTGGGAGACGAGGAGCTATTTGACTGCAGGCGATATGCAGAGCTGACAATTAAGACATGAGGCTTATCCTGAAGTACAGACAAACCTGAATGTGTCTCACTTGAAATTCCACTGCAGGTCCGCTCTCAGCAGCTGTCTTGGTGCAAACACACTTCAGCATCCAAAATAACAACCTTCTCTGACCCAAAGCTGAAAAAAAATCTCAAGGTCTAATTGCTTTTCCGTCTCTGTGAGAACCTGACTGGCTTGCCTGCACCTCTTCGTCGCCTCTGTAACACCAAATGTACAAAAACTCCTTCCATCTGTGAATCTGTCGCCCTTGTGACAGGACGAGAAGTGACTGCTCTACGTATTACTCATGCACAAAAATACATTTCATACTAGAAGACAGTTGTATTTCATTATATTGTGAGTAAAAACTGTTTCGTTGCTCAGGTGTCGTACTTTATACACAGAGCATCACGACATCCATCCTGCCAAAAAAAAATCAATACGGCCACAAGCTGATAGACGAGTATACGTTATAAAGTTCAGATTTGATGTCTCCATGGAAACCCTGATTCATAGCAGTCATAACAGTCTTCGGTCAAAAGGAAAGGGTAAATAATAATAATAATAATAATAATAATAATAATAATTTCTCCAACGTGCACCTGCCGCCCTGCTCATTTCTATATCTGTAAATGGTTGGCCTGATAAACTGCTTATTTCGTAATGAGCTTGAACACACACACACACACACACACACACACACACACACACACTCTTAATTAGCTGCTTCAGTCCCTACAGCTTCTGTAGAACCCTACAAAAAAAGTGTTTCCTACCAGAAAGCTGATTAGCCGATTAGCCTTAGGCTGTCTCCTCCTTCTCTTATTTCTTTCTCTTTTTTATGTTTTGTTTTGTGTTTTTTTTTTTTCTATATTTTTAGGGTTATTGGGGTCTGAGGTTCTCTCCTCCTTATGTTTTTTTTTTTTTTTTTTACATTTTTTTTATGACATTTTTTGATAATGTTTTATGGTTATGAATTGGGGGCCTCAGGAGCTCAACAGGTTTCTATCTATCTATCTATCTATCTATCTATCCATCCATCCATCCATCCATCCATCCATCCAAGGGTTACAGATTGGGGACTGAGGTTCTCCCCTCCTGTTTTGTCTATTTCTTTCTTTCTTTCTTTTTTCGTTTGTTTTAAGGTTATAGATTGGGGTCTCGGGGGTTCTCTCCTCCTTTACGTCGATTTTATGATCTGCATTTATTTTGTTCGTTTGGTTGCTTGTTTGTTTGTTTGTTTGTTTGTTTTAGGGTTACAGATAGGGTTATAGTTATAGAGCTTCTCCTGTCCTTCTATTCCTTTATTTCATCTTTTTAAATTTTGTACTATTTTCTTGCTATCTGTTCATTTCCTTGCTTTCAGATGCACCAGTTTAGGTGAACATTGTGTTTCATTGCTACTCTTATCCATATTTTTATGCTGCTACTGTGAAATAAGGTTCTCCTGTGCGCATCCTCGTATACGCACAAATATCATAAAAACAAATGACAAAATAAGGCAGTCACTTGACACAGTGTAACTTGGCTCAGAATGACTTCCCTGCCAATCCGTCACTGACTTCCCTGCAAAGCCATGAACCGCATTTAAACTGAACTGTGTGTACATGAGTATATAGTTCACCTTTAACATATCACTTAGAATCATCGTCATAATTTATATCTTCTTCCTGTAAGGAAATGAGGTCAGAGACATCTACCGCTGTGTTGATGGAGCAGAAATTACTTAACGCTCTATATCCTGAAGGCAAGGTCACTTGGTGTCCGCAAGGTCAACGTTGGAGGCTAATCCACTGAATAATGATCCTGAACTAATGCTAAGTCACTCAGTCAGCAGACCAAGGGAAATGCTTTTCATTAAATATTAATATTAGTTGTTAAAAGCTTTTATGTTCCAAGGAGCAAAGAAACACAAAAGAATTCCCAACCACAGCTGATTAATGGATTTTTAACCAGAATAAAATCTCAAAATCTTATGAACTAAAGTTTGTGTGACCAAATCTGATGTGTCTTATTTTATGTTATTTTATTTTACATTTCATCATTTATGACAATAAACCAAAAAGGTTTGGCTCGTTCAGACGTTTTTCTCGTGAATAGATGGCATGTCACACAGCTGAAAGATTTATACTTTTTCCATTACAGTTATTCGATATTTTTTGCCGAGGAGTTTATGTTGAATGCCAGCAACCTTTGCTGAAGGACTCTGTAAACCTACACCTGAACCTGACTCCTGATAAAACAATATGTTTAACCTGTGAGTTGTATAAAACAAAGGCCATGTGGAGTGAGCGCAACTCAGCGTTTCAGCCTTGGGAGGATATGAAGCTTTGTAATGGCTCTATTACACCTGGTCACAAAGGGTCATGACACAAGTTTAATATTTTACTCAATGCCTGAAGTGGGGCTGTAAATAATTTTCTCTTTTGAGTTCCCAGATTTCTTTTTGTAGCAGCTCGTCTATAGTTGACTCCCTTGAATAGCAGAAAGTGTGTGATCCTGCAGTACAGCCTAGGGCTGTGATTGGTCAGTGACTGCATTTCAGTGTAGCACCACTGCAGCACACTGACAGAAGTGAAATGCACTACAACCCCTTCCATACCCAAGCACATGCTTTGTGATAGAACACCCACATTTTGGTGCAAGAAGAAGAAGGGATGATTCACAGGACACCTCCTTGTCCTGACTGGATAGATGTTCCTACTTGCAGTTCTGGTTCTTACCTGCGATTGTTGTTGCTGATGGGCTCTACTGACAGTCGTCACACTCCACACCCCCTCCAGATACTGCTGAGCATACATGGGTAATGGAGTGACTGTAGCATGGCAGCTCGGCTTTATGTCCATGCCAGCAGCACCAGACTTGATCCAGCCCATTTCCTTATGCTTGATACCAGCCACTGGTTCAACGTGGTACCTTGACGGGTGTTGAACGTTGGCAGATGAGGAACCCTGGTTCACCCAGGAGGGTCTCGGTGAGGATGCACTGGAGTGAGGAGCTAGCAGGCCAGAGGAAGGTCCACGCTGCAGGTTAGGGGTACCATCAAGAACCAGACCCAGGGCTGAGTGAAGAGCCAGGCGTCGTAGCTGGTGCAGAGGAGTTCCACACACTTCACAGCAGCTTTCAGCACCATGACCCCCTGGAGGCCATTCTAGAGCATGGAGCTTATCAAGAAGGAGGCCTGCAAAATTTGGGTCCTGCAACAAATACAGAGAAAGTATAATTAGATTTTAAGGTTCTACCTCAAAACCCCTAAGGATATTTGGTTTGTCTTTTTTGAAAGAACTCCAATGTTTCTAAGTAAAAGCCTACACATGCGTATTTATAGAGATAGAACAACTAACCATGCAAAGAACCCTTGAGGAACCCTACTGTTGTCATTTTGACTCTTTGCAACCATTCAAACACAAATATACTTAATCATATGCATGTCAGTGATTATATAATTTTTTTTCTATGGACATTTGTATTCCTGCTGATGGTCCACAGCTGCTTGCCTATTTGGGTAAATGTTATTGGTCCATTCTCTCTTCTTGTAATTGATTAGATGTTGATGGTCCACAGCCCCTTATGCTAATCATTTAGAATTTGGTGGTTCACACCCCCTTGTCCTAATTGAATAGACATTGATCTACACCCCCATGTTCTAATTGTTGGTCCACACTGGTCAGACGTTGGTGACCTACACTGGTTAGACGTCGTTGGCCTGCACTGGTTAGATGTTGGTAGCCTACACTGGTTAGATGTTGATGGTCCACACCCTCTTGTCCTAATTAGTTAAATATTGGTGGTCCAGACCCACTTGTCCTAGCTGAATGCACGTTTGTGGTCCACAACCCCTTATCTTTATTGGTTAGGACGACGTCATTCATCAGAGGTTTCTCCTTTAAGGAAAACTTCATAAACTATCATTTTTTAAAAAAAAGTTCTGACATACAAAACACTGCATGCATTTTAAATATGCTGCCTTCCTTCAACACCCAAAGCGAATAAGGCTAATAAAATAAAAGCAAAGGAAGACTATAAATTCTGCGTATAAATCAGTAGATGATTGTCTTTATAGGACAGCTGAGTAAGATGTGAATAAAACTATTATACAAGCAAAGAGATCAGATAAATTAGACCCGTGGAATCTGTTTAACTGTAATAACCCCAGAAACCTCATATTAGCAGAAAATGTCAGGTGCTATCTGCACGGAAAGGTCACTAGCTAAGGAATTAGATCATTTCTATGCACGTTTTGGTTCAGAAAATAGGATACTATCAGTGTTTCACCCCAACAGTGTTGCTGTGCAGATTTCCCCAGAGATGTCTAGCTGATCTTAGGGCTGCAGAAAAGCTGAGCAAGAGGAAAATAAATAAAGAATAAAATCAAGCACCTTATGAGAAAAGTCAGATACAAAAGAAGATAAGAAGATGTGCAAAGGCAGTGGGAAGAGATAACCCATTTGCCCTCTAAAACTAGTTACATCCAGTAGAGAAAATGAAAAAAAAACGTATAGACAGAGTACTGAAAAATCCAAAACACATAAAGTAGCTCTGATTTGAAATGTAGACTTAATGTTAATGTTAAAGTAATCAGTGTTAAATCAATAATAAATTTTAAATTGACTTAATGGTGCACTTAAAGGATCACTTACAGAAATTGGTCATAAGTTCTCAATCACTTAGATTTTTGCCAACTGTTATTGTCGAGTACTGGGAATATTTTTTTTAAATAATAATTAAAAACATTTTGAACCTAGGCATTTAGCCTAAGCTATTAATTTACTTTCAGCCATTAAAACGAGGTCACAGACCCAAATCAGTTAAGGAACACTAGAGTAATTGTGTGGGGTGGCCTGGGAAAACCTTTCATATGGTTCAATTTTGACATTTTCTACTTTATGTAAACTACAGGCTTTCTTCAACTGGAATATTTCTTTTTCATCATGTAGCTTGCTGTAAACTAAAGTAAAGGGACAGAATGTATATATTTATAACCTAATCGACTTCAGGAAAAATAACATTAATGCTAAAGCAAGGTTACAACAGAAAATGAGTTCTGACTTCGATTAAAAACACTTTAGGCCACACCCACTTTTCATATAAATCCAATCGAGTTATATAGATATATAGATATAGAGTTATATATTGTTGCTGCTTTACATGCCGTCCCTATCATAAATGTTGAAAAAGTTAATTGTGAAGATCAGCCAGTTAGCAAGAGGGCATTTTTCTGTGTAGAGCAAATCAAGTGGAGTAAAAACACCAAAACCATGTTCCCGCATAAACCGGTAACACTTTGCCTTCATAACTAACTTTTGGTATTTATGATAGAGTAGGCATGTAAAGCAACAACAACATTTAACCCTGTATCTGTTTAGTGCTCAAAACACTTGGATTGATATGAAAAGTGGGTGTGGCCTAAAGTGTTTGTAATCAAAGTCAGAACTCGTTTTCTGTTGTAAACCTACTTTAGCATTAATGTTAGTTTGTCTTCAGTCGATTAGGTGATGTTCAGCTCCGTCACATCTCTCCCATTCCAATCTACTCTAAATGACTCCACACCGTAGACAGATTCATGATTGAGAGATTGAATGAGGCCCCCTTTCCCCCGCCCACAGACACAGCTAGACGCCATATTGCGATGTATTGCTATTCCCCCAGTTTTTATTGTTCGGGAGTAACAGGGCGGGCCGAGGAGTCACGGTTATTGAGTGCTTTTGTCTGGAGTGCGCTGTAGGGGAGTCCGAATAAATCCAGCACGCCAGACATCTGCAATCTGCTTCAACCATAACGACATGCCTCACAACCTGTTCGAGCTAAACTTCCAGCATGGCCCATACCTGAGACATGTTACCTACTGTTTGTGTTTGGGTGGAATCAATACATGTCTTTATAACGTGTCTTTCAAAAATGAGACAAAAGAATTTTTGATGAATGGCCTTTAAAAGGTCAGTCAATAATGGAGCTGTAAAGTGATTTCATTATTATTCCATGATGCAGGATATTTGCAAAAAAATAAAATATTACCATTATGTAACTATAAAACAGGCAAGAAAAGGGAATCACAAGCCATTTAAAAAAGTCTGTAACAATGTATTTCTGAGTAAAACATGTTTTTCATTAGCTGCACTCTTTTAAACCCTTAAGGGCTCTTCAGTTGTTCCCCTGTGAGACCCTTTAAAAGCTCTACAGGGGACTAGCAAAAGCCAAAAGAGTTCAACCAAAAGTACCACAAGAGTTCCGGGTTAAACCAAAAGTACCAAAAGAGTTCCAGGTTAAACCAAAAGTACCAAAAGAGTTCCAGGTTAAACCCTTTTTGGAGCCTAAGAACCCTTAATTATCCAATGAACCCTTGAAGAAGCCTTTTTATGAGTTTACCAAGTGCCAAGAGCTCCTGGCAGGTTCTAGGTGTTACGAATAATACACACACTCTTAAAAAAGGGTTCTTCAAGGGTTCTTTAAGGGTTCCAGACGAGGAACTGTTTCTGATAGGAAAACGCTTAGCTGTAGGTTAGAAACATTAATGGAGGGACAACCAAAGAGCCCTAAAGTGTTCTGGGTTTTTTTTTAAGAGTGTACGTGCTCTCTATAAAAGAAAATATAACTAATAAAACAAATATGATTGATAATAATGGTATAAATATGAAATGATTAAATCATAAATGATACATATTTTCTCTGACCCTGTGTGCAAGGTGACATCGTCGAAAACCAAAAGGCTTCACTTGCTGATAGAAAAAAAAACAGAGTTATACAGCGTTCAGCCTTAAAAATCCAGCATCTGGAACTGATCTCTTACATTTTCATCACGAACATTCGAAAATGTTCCGGTTTATTGTTTGGAGCTTTAAGAATTTGGGACTTTTGTTAATAAACGCCATGGACTTTAAAGTGGTAAAGACCAGAATATACTGTATAGACAGACACACACACTCATGTGCACTTTAACAGCCAGAGTGTCATCTGTTTCCCCAACAGCTTCTGGAGCTAGTGTCAAACACTCAGAGGTCAGGAGCTCATTACTCATGAGTCAGTGGTGTTCAATGAGCCGGGGCCTCCAGGGCACCGCCCCACGTGTGTCTGCTCTGGCCCCTGAGTTCTGATAGACGAGGCCATGGACAACGAGGCACACTTTGCGAAGGTTTTCAGTGAAAAATCCCCGACCGAGTGGCGCATCCACCACCTGTGCTGCTCTTTTCACTGCCAGAGAAACACAATAGAGAGGCTGGAGTGTGTGAAATGGTTGATATACTGTGCCAGCTGTGAACATTGTAAACTTCCTGTTCCTGAGTCGTCATCCAAAGTCTTCATGCCGTTAATATCCATACAGCTTTGAGAGAGACTCCCTGTAGGTTCACGGAAATGCCACACGGGTGGAGAAAAAGAAACGAGACACCGCGTGCTCGTGTGTTTTCCTAACCAGAGATTGGTTCTAATAAAGTCTGCAGAACCTGAATGATGCATGAACTTAAAGTGTAGCTTAATTTCTCCCTCGATTGCCTCATCTACGCTGCAGCCAGAGGAAAATTATATGTAAATGACAATTTTCTGTTCTGTTAGACTAAATTAAATTCCTAAAAATAGGTCGTAAATAGAACAAAGCAGGAAGAAGCATAAGCCTTCGAAAACAAACAAAAAAAGAAAATACAAGGGGGAAAAAACGAAAGAAGGTTGATGAAACGCTTTCCAATGGGAAAAAAAAACAGGAAGGAGGCACATGAAGAAGCATGACATCTGCCCCCCCTCCCCCCCAAAAAAACAAAAAAGTTAGGCAACAAGAAGAAACATACATTTCTAAAATAATAATAATAATAATAATAATAATAATAATTAAATATAAAGAAAAATAAGTCAGATAAAGAAGTGTAAAAATTTCCCGCAAAAAAGAAAATACAAAATAAAAATGAACGGAAAATAGCAAAACAAACAAGAGGAAGAAGAAAGCGGTCAAATAGAAGTGTACCGCTCCCAAAAAAGAGAAAGAAAATATTAAAAAAGAGAAAGGAATCGGATGAAAAAGGATAAGCTTTCCCGAAAAAAAGAAAGAAAGTACAAAAGAAAAATGAAAGCATGTGGACAAAAAAAGGAGAAAAATAGCAAAAAAGGAAAGCAGTCAAATAAAGAAACCTCAGCTTCTTTTTAATGAAAAAAAAATGTAAGAAGAAGAAGAAGAAGAAGTTCCATTTATATACTGCCTTTCTGATGCTCGTTTGCCATAAATAAATAAATAAATAAATAAATAAATAAATAAATAAATAAATACATTTCTGTACTTCAACTGATTCGCCGGATTTCTTTTATTTCGCCAGTCTCTTCTGCACTTTAACATCCTCACCCAGCAATACTGCAGCTGAATAAAAGTAAGTAATGTATACATTATGTAAGAATCTATACGTTATTTACGAGAAGCTTATCTCTACTTCTCACACACCGTGTCTGCACCTTTGCACTGCAGTGTGATTATTCAGTTCTGAGTAAACCAGCTACAGAACTATGACGAGCTACACTTCATAACCCCGTGACCGTTTCCAACCTGCTGCGATCTCCCGTGGCCCTACGATCGATGATTAAGCGCAAAATCCAAAAAACGATTTTTTACCTTGTTGTGATGTTGCCACGTCCGACGCGACCGAGCTCTTGTCTTTACTGGACGTGTTGTGTGTTACTCTGACAGACTGCCGTGCCGGTTTCACTACAAAACCAAAAGTGTCTGGGAGGCGAGAGAACTGCAGCTTCTTACGCACTAAAAACATAAATCACTTCACACAATAAACAGAGTTTGTCCTTTATAAGCGCAGAGGCAGATGGAATATTGGGGGCGGGGCCAGGGTCATAATTAATGCCTGGATTTGCAAACGGCTTGAACTCCTGGAATGTGAGCGCTATACACACATAGTTTATGATTGTAAAAACCACTTCTAGGACTCAAAGGCATTTCTAGTGCTCAAGCTCAAGTTCAAGGTAACATAATACACAAGTCAAGATAGATAGATAGATAGATAGATAGAGAGATAGTTTCATATAACATTCGACGTATATTAGCAATTAACACAGTGCAAAGAGACATCAGTAATAAAGTGCTGAATTCCAAGGAGCAGAAGGACAACATCAGAATAGCAATAACAAAAGTGCAAAAGTACAAGAAGGTGCTGAGTAGCAGCAGCAGTTGTTCATTCATTCTGAGAAACTAGGGGTGCATCCTGCTGGGTAGAGAATGTTACGATTGGCCTAGGGATAGAGCTGGACTAGGGTTATGGTTTAGCTAGAGTTAGGATTGGGTTAAAGTTTGCACACAGTTAGACTTTTCCTAGGGTTAGGATTGGGCTATGGTTAGGATGGGTCTATGTTATGCATGGGCTTGTGTTACGTTTGGGCTAGGGCTAGGGTTAAGCTAGCATTAGAGTTGGAGAAGAGGTAGGGTTTGCTTAGTGCTAAGTTCAGGCTAGGATTTGGGTTGAACTAGCATTAGGGTCAGTCTGATGTTAGATTAGGGCTACGGTTAGATTAGGGCTAGGGTTAGGATTGGGCTATGGTTAGGATGGGTCTATGTTATGTACGGGCTTGTGTTACGTTTGGGCTAGGGCTAAGCTAGCATTAGAGTTGGAGAAGAGGTAGGGTTTGCTTAGTGCTAAGTTCAGGCTAGGATTTGGGTTGAACTAGCATTAGGGTCAGTCTGATGTTAGATTAGGGCTAGGATTAGATTAGGGCTAGGGTTAGATTAGGGCTGGGGTTAGATTAGGGCTGGGGTTAGGATTGGGCTCGGGTCTGGAGGCTAGGGGTTTGGAGGCTAGAGGTTAGGGGTCTGTCCAGGGTTACAGTCTGGTTTTAGGGTTTGGTGAGGGTTATGGTTCAGCTAGGGTTAGGGTTAGGCTGCATTTTGGGTTGAGCTAGGATGAAAGTTTGGCTAGGGTTAAACTTCAACAAGATTCTGTTTTGGCTCTTATTTTACATCCTCTTGACATCAGTATTGATAAAAGCAGTCTCTATGACGGATGTCTGTTCGAGTATGCCTTCATTAATGTCTGCCAGTTTATTTCAGTTTTAATGAACAGCATAAGCAGGTGCAGCCTAATGAACCCTGCTCTTAAGCAAAGTGTTGCATACTGTAATGTTTTCCTGCTGTTACACACCTGCATCATCTCATCGTGTGCATGGTGTCTGAGCGGAGAGTTCAGTCAGGTGATCTACAGCAGAAAAACACCGAGCTGTACGAGTGGAACATGACAAAACTCGGCTGGAGTTACACATCCACACTGCACGAGTTACAAGTTACACTGCACGAGTTACACATCCACACTGCACGAGTTACAAGTTACACTGCACGAGTTACACATCCACACTGCACGAGTTACACAGCCACACTGCACGAGTTACAAGTTACACTGCACGAGTTACACATCCACACTGCACGAGTTACACAGCCACACTGCACGAGTTACACATCCACACTGCACGAGTTACACATCCACACTGCACGAGTTACAAGTTACACATCCACACTGCACGAGTTACACATCCACACTGCACGAGTTACAAGTTATACATCCACACTGCACGAGTTACACAGCCACACTGCACGAGTTACAAGTTACACTGCACGAGTTACACATCCACACCGCACGAGTTACACAGCCACACCGCACGAGTTACACAGCCACACTGCACGAGTTACACTCCACACAGCACGAGTTACACATCCACACTGCACGAGTTACA
>CM040993.1:18259047-18274282 GCA_022985145.1 Pangasius djambal
ATCTAACTAACCTCTACACAACTAACCTCAATCTAACTAACCTCTACATAACTAAGCTCTACATAACTAGCCTCTATCTAACTAAGCTCTACACAACTAACCTCTTTCTAACTAACCTCTATCTAACTAACCGCTATCTAACTAGTCTCTACATAACTAACCTCTGAGTCTGTAACTTTCTAATCTTAACAAACTGTAAACAGACAACATTGTTCTCTTTTGTTCATCCTGATATCAGGTGTCAGGTTCATGGATTTCCCTCAGCAACATTTAAAGTTTGGGTGTTTGGATAAATAAAGAATAAAACACTTGGGAATGTGCTGTTATAGGAAATATATCTGAATAAAATAATAAAGAATCCGTTTTTAGTTTTTTAGGGTTACATTTTTGTTTTTTGTGGGTTTTTTTTATTTATAGTGTTTAATTTCAGCATTTTTTAACTTTTTTTTCTGGTTACAGATTTTTTACATTTTAGATTAAAAGGGTTTTACGGGCTAAATGTTATTTTTAGATTTACTGTTTTCTTTATTTTAGAGTAAAGGCATCTTTCTAGGGAGAACAGTGTTTAAGCTTGAAGGTCTTCAGGTCTCGAAGGCTCCTCAGGCTCTTTAATGGTTCTTTTGGTTGTTTGGTGGTTTCAACATCTGCCAAAGAGAAATGCTCAGTTTTATGGCGGAAATTATGAAACGTTGAGGGAAATTTTAAATATGGACACTTAAATTTTTTTTTTTTTATCAGAAGCTGTCGAGGTGTAGAAACCGTAGAAAAAAACGGAGGTGAGAGATTTTTAAGTAACAGTGGCAGCAGACTAATTACTGTAGAGACGAGTATTTGGATTTTATTAGCATAAAACCCCTTCAGAGTGACTGCCAGTCGAGCTGCTGGTGCTTCATTAATATTCATGCGAGACTCAGTACGCTCGTTGTTTCGTGCTGTCGTTTGTACCTGTTTGTGTTTTTGCTGACGATTAGTGGAACGTGTAATTAGCTTGCTTTGTTATTACTCTCCTCCTGTCATTTATATTTCTCTATTCACTTGTGTGCATTGGAGCAAAGCTGCAGTAACAGGCGCAGCTTACACAGGCGTGTCTTTATCTGCGAAAGCACGGCTCTCCTGATGAAAAAAGCGAAATAAAACGCAAATCTAGTGAAAAAAAACAACTTATTATACGGGTATTATAACAGTTATGGAGGGCAGGGCAGGTCCCGTTCCTCCCAAAATCTAAAAACAAGCAGCGTGGGTGACGTGTCAATGCCACGTTCCATAAACAAGACAAAAAAAACGCTTATTTTACACACCTCGCAGCAGGTCCTACGCTTTTTACAGCTCTGTTGTGTTTTTAAATCAAACATTCCCGACCTCCAGCCGGCTAACATCAAACCCACGTTTCCACTCAGCCCTCTCTGTCCTGCTGTCATTTCCTGTTTTGACAGGAAATAGTACCTCCTTTAGAAGATTAAAAAAAAAAATAACTCTGATTTAACAAGTTTTTACATCTGTGTCCCATCCATATCAATTACATGAGCAATGAGTGCAAAAGTCTTGGGTTTTAATGGCAAAAAAAAAAACTATTTATCTACTAATAAGAAAAAGAAGAAGAAGAAGCATAAGAATAGTAATAATAAATAAAACAGCATTTCAAAACATGAGGCAAAAATAGACATTATTAAAGAAAAAGAAACCAAAAATTTTAAAGAAAAATTATGTGAAAAGAGTTTTTAAAGAGTTTAAAGTTAAACGCTTGAATATATATAAAAGAAAATGGATAAAAAGGAAATTAACCACTATTTATGTTAATAATAATTAAACTTAATGACTGGATTAATTTTTTAAAAAATGGCTTCCACACTTATTATGCAGCAGCACATAAAATAGCACTTGATCCAGCACAAATAATTTTGCATTTTATTTTATTTTTTATACTGATAGTTAATTGGGTGCACCACTTTGATGTGATCTCTTGGAAAGAAAAGCAGAATGACGTACGGTTTGAAGGATAAGCTGACCGAGCACTCACCTGCTACGCTACAGTTTACTCAAACCTACATCACGCAAGAAAAAGGCACTCAGTTGCATTAATATGCCTCTCTTTTACTCAGGCTCCACCCTACATGTGTAAATCTCATGTCATTTCAGAATAGCGCTTGAGTCCTCACTTAAATCCTCACTACGCACGCTTTACTCAACCCCGAATGCATTCCAGTTTATCCAAAAACCTGTAAAATGGCCGACGTTACCAACATTGCTGGCTCGCCGATACTGACAACAGATCATCGTTAAATGGTAGAGTGAGCATCATATCTCACTATTGAACTATCTCTCTCTCTTCCACATCTTTACAATGTTTTACTGAGGGGAACTCAGCCATAGATACAAAAAAAAAAAAAAAAAAAGGTCAGAGGATGGACACGTACAATACCATGACCAAATGTGGCACTGACCTTTAGCTCACCCTTGGTAATGAACTCATAATGCTATTAGAGCTCTTTGTTGGTGGCGTCTGAGTTTAAAGCGCCGTAATGAAGCAGTGTGCTTGGTCACAAGCCATAACCCAGTGGTAAAGACTGCAGGAATGTGTGTACAGCATAGAGAGCCGACTCTTTTGTGCTTCACCACATAAATTGTATTGACGTGGCTTTGTGGGCTCATTACCTCATGGACAGAATGTGAGTTTATAGTGGAGCGGAGCTCATTTCCTCTGCCTGATGGGGAGGTGAATGTGTGTGTGTGTGTGTGTGTGTGTGTGTGTGTGTGTGTGTGTGTGTGTGTGTGTGTGTGTGTGTCGCCGATATGTGTTTCCTGTGCACAGTGTGTGAGAGCTAAAACCACATGTTCGGGGTTATTCAGAGAATCACTGTAGAGATCTGTTGAAAGGCATACGTCAAAACTCATGACTCTTCACGTCTTTGCACAAACTACAGCGCTGTTGAATCCTGGATTCTGATTGGTCAGAAGGTGTTGATTAAGTTTCTGTAACAGCAGCTCTGACAGTAGTGCAGCGGCTACTTATAGGTTTATATTAATGCACTTGCTCTAATACCTTATCGTTTCTATAGCAACAGCTCATTCACTGGGACTTGTACGGTGGACTCTCCACATATCCGATTGCAATCGTTGGCATGGTGAAGTTTTCCGTAAGGAGACGTTTATTTATGGAAGGAGTCTCCAGTGTCAGTGTTTTGTAACAGTCAGAGGTAAAGCTGTAACTTTATGATTTCTATACAGGAAATTCTTCAGGGCAGATAAATTAAAAAATGCTGTATATATGTTGAAGATATGCATTATTGCTGCTCTAAAATGGATCTAAATTGATTAAAATAAATACAATTTAAACGGTTTAAGAAAAGCACACGGATATTCCATCAAAGATATTTTAAAGCTATATTAATGTGTTCATTATTTTAATAAAGATAAAATATTAACCTTCATCATAAAGATACATATGACAGTCCTGATCAGTTGAATCATAAAGATGATAAAAATAGTCTTCTCTCTTCTCTCTACATAAAAAAGCATTAATGTCTTTTCACTCGTTTTGACATAAGCTTTGCACATAACCTCTAGCATTGAGGTGTACAAGATTCTTATGAATGTGTTATGAAGCCCAATGAAGGCGATCTTCAAATAAAATGTTACCATCCTATAAAATGCGTACACCAATGATTCAGAGAAAAACTGTCCGTCTACACCAACCAGTTGAAAATCCAGGGTTTTTTCTACATTTTCACCAAACATCAACATTTCAGGCCTCAGTCTGGACTGACAGCAGATCTAAAGGTACAGCGGCGCGCAGGCTGCAGTGTATTGGAGAGATAAGAAACTTCAAGAAAGTTAAAGTCTGATAATCTGGCAGCACAAAATGGCAATAAAATGATAGTGTGCCATGTGACTACATCAAACAGGAGCTCACATAAACAGGTTTGTGTTTGCAGGAAAAATCTCTGAGCTGATGGAGGATCTACGACTTAATTTTATCCCGACGTTCCCACACAGCAGTCTTCAGCTGCTCAGCTTTACGGCTCCGGTAGCTGGAATGGAGCGAGTCTGATGGGGGCTGTAAAGCCGGGCTGAGTTTAAGTGCTTCTGCTTTGACCAGGCATGTGGGGCCTCTTAGGGTTTAAACTAGCACGTAAAAGCATCGTGGCAGCGTAATAAAACGCACTATTGAGCATCGTTCTTAGTACGGTAAGTACAGCAGTCCGGACTTTATTGTTTAAGACAGCACAGGCACGGAGGAGTAGAGTAGGTATAAATACAGCAGCTCAAGGACAAGAAAGGTGGGAAGACTTAAAGGAATAGCAGCGTCTGGTAAACTACATTTCCAGCCACTGTGTCTGTAGCGTACGTGTGATTACCCGTTCACTTCAAACTCATTTGGAAGTCCAACTGCAGCTCAGTCATTTTCTTTTCAAATGTGTTTTTAAATGAAGCTCTGAGGCTGTATAATTGCTCTATTCAGAGATAAGATACCTTTTTAAAAGGAGGAATTTGTGGTTATGTGGTAGTGTCTCAGCGTAGTGGTGTGGCTCTGATGGCTCATGGATACATCAAAACATTCAGGAACGTGTAAAGTAATCACTCCGTAAGCTCTGATGAAGTTAATTATAAAAGAGCACGAGCAAACACATCCATTTCCTTCGTTAGTCACGCAGCCCTAGTAGTGTTTCTGAACATCTTAAGTAGTGATTCGTCGAGTGTTTAAGTAAGGAATAAATCACTGATCATGCAGTTACAGGAAACTAATCAACAACTGGGTGGTGTGATGAAGCGGAGATACTGTCAGCACACCAAATGTTGATTATTTTCCCACAACAGCACATCCCTAAGTGCTTTACTCCTCTTAAACCACAGAAATTTGCCAACGATTACAATTATTTATTAACCAAAGCACGACACATCATACATTTTATCAGTATATTTAAATATTTACGTTCAATGTTGTAGAACATCCACAGAACAAGCTAGTTCCTGTTTTCGCTTATGTCATAGCAGCTGTAAACAATCATTCCCTCACCAGCTTCAATTTTTTTTTTCTCTTTAAGACAAAAAAAAAACAACGCAGCTTGTCATGTCACCAAGAAACCACATCTTCCTCTGTCAGAAAACGTTCACCTCTGACTGTTACAAAGTGCTGACACTGGAGACTCCTTCCAGAAATGTTACATAAACATCTCCTTAGAAGGAGAAAACTTCACCATATAAACGATTACACACCTTTTTTAGTCCGGACAAGCTGCTACTATAGCAACAATACAATAACGTAAACCTGTGATAAATTACTCAACACCTTCTGACCAATCAGAATCCAGAATTCAACAGCGCTGTGGTGTAATTTGATTTCCACGACATTTATGCTGCACATTTAGAGATAGAGAGAGAAGAGAGAAGAAAAATGTACATGTGTAGCCCAGGACTGCACTCCTGTTATTTATTATCTATTAATCAATTAATCAAATGTATCGACTGTAATGTAAAGTAACTATGATTATTAGCTTTAAGATGTAGATGTTAGTGACGTCTCCGAGAGCCAAGTCTGAGTTTTATTTTATTTGATGTTATTTCGAGGTGAAGGACAGCTGGTTGATGGAGGTGTTGACTCAGTGACAGAGCTGAATTAAAGCTAGTGAAACCCCAGCATTGATCTGCTTCACGGCTCACTTATCCTGTCATTCAGTGTTTTCCAGCGCAGCTCGCTCGGCTTATCTATCCCACACCTCCACTGATTCAATCCCCCCGTCCGTCTCTTCCATCGCTCCTCAGCTCTCCTCCTCCCCCCCCCCCCAACCCGAGGCACCGGCAGCCTCACTCACACTCCCATTCCCTCAACTAAATGACAGGCTCTGATGGTAGCAATTACAGACCTCTCTATCTCCCACCTCACTCCTCTTTTTATCCCCCCCAACCGTCTCTCACTTCTTTTTTGTTAGTTTTGTCACTTCTTCTTTTTTTCCCCCTCTGACCGCACAACTTCTCCGTTTCTTCCCTTCAGGTCCTTTCATTCTCGTGTCCCTCGGTGTTTTTTCCCCGTGGTTTCCTCCTCCCTCTTCCATTTCCCGGAGTCTTATTGAACGGAGTGAAAAGAGATACATCTTCCAAAGGCGATGTGATGAATCTAAAATGACGAATCTTCCGCAAATCCGCTCCAGGCAGATATTAAAAGGAATCTGACGCCTTCTCACCACCACTGTCACTTTTTCCAATTCCTAACGTAATGTCACCGTGCTTCATTTTCTAGCAGCAGTTCCTGTGAATTTTACGTGACTCCTATCTCTATAATGCATTATAAATGCATCATAATGTACGACTTCTTCTATAGAACAGACAATAACTTATAATGTCTGACATATGTCTGTACGAATACCCATAAACTGTAATAGTGACATTTATCTCACTATATGAGTTCAGAACGTCAAGCTACATAAAGCATTATAATAACTGTTCCTAAGAACACTGCAGATACAAATATTAGAATGAGACTGTAATATTCTGCATGTTATAATGCATGATCACCTGTATGAATCTTATATTCATAATGCATTATAAATGCTTGTTTAACATGTTATACATAATAGCTTATGGTATCCAATGTTAGACTGTATGAATGTTTATAACTAGTTATAGTTACATTCACACACACACGAGTACTTTCATAAAATATATCAAGTGACCTACCGCGTTATAATCTTTTCCTAACAACACTGTGACACTGATGTTGTAATGCGCTATAACACAGACTCGAAGTATTGTATCTGTATTATAAGTTATAATGTATTATTAAACACGTCCTTGTCTACGAATCCTTAATCCATAATGAATTATGAAATAATGAATAATGTGTTACAGTATATAGAAAACTTCATTCCTTCTAATATTAACATAAACCATGTTTATGCTAGCGGTTATAAGTAGTTAAAGACACATTCATTATGCTTTATAACACATGCGTATATGACTTACACAGCCTGACATTATAACGCATTATAATATCAGTTCATAACAGCATTCCTCACATAGACCATGCCTGGCATAAGTCTGTATGAATATCCATAAATACTAACGGGAACATCGGCAATGTTCTTTTGAACAGGTATTATAATGCGTCATATAGTCTGACATTATATGACGTCATAATGTAATAAGGCTTTAAAATGGTTCATGACTGTAAATATCGAACAAATCTACTTATAAGCAATTATACAGGCATTATAAGGCATTACGAATGATACAGCATTATGCATATATGTCATGAATACATTTATATGCATTATGAACAGGAAGTGTTACCAGTGAGCATCTTCAGATATCGTATTTGCAAAAACTGGAGAGAAATGTTTCTTTTTTTTTCAGAATTGAAGGAAATATTGTTTTGTTCTGTTGGCGAAAATGCTAAACATCGAGAATCTGAAGATCAAACACGAATAAAACCGTTTTTTTTTTAACAACAGTGAAGATTTACATGATCATAGTTCATCATAGGATGAAAGTCAAATTTGTGTTCAAAGATTTAGCGTAATACAGGAACTATTTGACAGGAAGGATTTATAAGAAGTGTTACTGTTTTTAATTTAAACACACCATGCACGTATATGGCACATAATAAAAATACCGCACATCGTACATAATATCTGCTCTGTGCATATCCACAGCCCTGAAGCGGAGCTCCTCTGATGACGGTACAGCCGGCTGATCAGTCGCTCCATTACACAGCCCACTTCCTCCACGTGTCTCCACTCCACAGCCTCATCAGTCATCTCGGATTAGAGAGCCGCCGCTACTCAGGAGTGATGAATGCAAATTCGGGCGCTGATCTCAGCCCCAGCTGCAGCAGAGCTTCCGCTCTTTCCACTCCCATCCTCCGCAGAATCAAAGGTTACTCTTATTAGCTTGGGTTTGTGAGAAATATCGCTAGCATGGTGGCCTTTAGCTTAAAAGCCAGGACTTTTAAGAAACACTGTGAGGTAGCTGAAAGGTGAGGAATAGTTAGCTAATACATTTTTTTTTTGCACAGTATATACAGGTCTTGCTCAGAGAAGCCATGAGTTTTGTCTTCGCAAGCAAATTTCGTGCTTCAGCGTGCACTCAGATGGGCTGATTTGCATCTGTCCCGACTGCTGCTTGATTGTTCACCAGTGTACTCCAGCTCGCAGGTGGAAATCATTTATTTACGATTCATTAATTCAGTCCGGATACCTGCGAAAGTGGTGCATGTCTGCCATCTTGATAAATGAATATATAAGCAATAAGCCGAGTAAACAATTCCGGCAAATGCGGAAAGCCTTCTTTATTCATCTAGGTTAACGCTATTGTGCGTCATAAACGTATATACATTTACACCACAGTGCTGATGAATCCTGGATTCTGATTGGTCAGAAGGCGTTGATTGATTTTCCAGAGCAGCAGCTCTGACAGTAGCGCAGCTGCACATCACAGGTTAATATCAATGCGCTCGTTCTGATACGTTATCGTTTCTATAGCAACAGTTCGTTCGCGGGGACTTGCTGTTACAGCTTGTTACGCCGAATTTACCGACCCTAAATATTGTTTTTGGAATGAACACAACCTCGATTTCTCTTTGATAACAGAATTATTTTTTTTCCGGGTTTCATTTCTAAAAGTTTGTTTCTGTTTTCTTTTTTTTTTTTTTTTGAAAACCTGTCAGCAAAAACATGTAGAAAATTTATTTTACATTTTACCATTCTATACATTTTTGCTACATATGACTGATTTTGAGTTCCAAATATATTTTTCACATTTTCTAAAAAGTATCTTTTACTTTATTCATTTGCGGATTGAATTATTTCCAAGCTTTCAGTCAGACTTTAATGGGTTTCAGTGACGGACGATAGATGGATAGATGGACCCTTAGATGGATGGATGGATGGATGGATGTTTCATAGACAACTGTGGCAGATGTGCATTGTCAAGATGCTTTCATCCTCCATCCTTCATTCAGGTTGCCGTGACAACCGGCATCCCCTCACTCTGATGGGCCGATCTGTGATGGACAGGGTGCGACCCTTCGGGTCATGACATCATCAGTAATGCAAAGAGCCAGTGAGAATTACTCTGTCTAAACTCGGGCGGCTTCCAGAGCTGCCTTTTTCTGTCACGTATATTTTAAAACCATTTAAAATATATCGCTGGTGTGATGAAGCGGAGTTACTGTTACCATCCTGAACAAACAGATACAAACAGTCGATCCCTCACCAGCCTCTCGTTTTAATAATAAAACAAAATACCACGTCATGTTTCAGAGAACCCCTGCTCGTGTAAACTCCTTTCTCCAACAGCATTAATAACCTGCACTACTGTCAAAGCTGCTGTTATAGAAAACTAATCAACACCTTCTGACCAATCGCAATCCACAACTCACCAGCACTGTGGTATAATACCTAAAAAAAAAAACGAATAAACATGGTCTAGGAACATCTTTACACCTTTAGCCTCATTAAAAGAGTCAGGAGTTATGAATATGCATGAGCATGCAAATTTGGAAACGCCCCCACGTCTCCTCTATGTCCTTAATAGCCTGGGAGTGACCACTAACGTAGCTATCTTATTGATAACAGCTAGCTAGCTGCTAGTAAATTAGCTTGCTTTAGTCTCGGTTTACACTGCCGTTTATTTAACAGCAATCGAGCCTGTCGAAATGTATTGTTGCCATAACAACCACAATTTCATTCATTAATAGCCTTACACAGTGCAGAGTTTCTGCAGATAAAAGTTTCTGAGTACTTCTTCCTCCTCCGATCAGGGATACGATTGCTCCGAAGGCGTAAAGCTTATTTAATGACATCATTACCTGATGTCATTTGTAGCCCCGCCTCTGAATTAATTTTATATAGAAGTGAATTTAGCGCTTTGGGAACAAATTTGACTCAAATCTTTCACATCAGAAGCGCTCAGATCCTCTCTCGATCTTCCAGATACTTGGCCAGAAGAAAAGGTTGTTGGTCTTCGAGCACATTCTCACTTCAGCTTCATTTTTTTTCCCCCTCAGCATGTACAAAGAGCCTGCACTCAAGTCAGAAGGTCAACGCTTGGTGAAAACACAGCACGCTGAGGGACAACCTGAGACAACCTTGAGACAGAGCCCTTGTTGAAGTTGTTTGGCGTCATGTGCACCTCCTCATAAACCACGGTCACGTTGCGTGATCACGTGGCTGAGACAGCAGAGACACGGACATGTTTAAATTCTCATCACGTGGACCAGTACATCATCAGCACCTTCCCAGATTCTAAAAACCTCCAACATCAGCATGCTCATAAACAGTGCTATAAGCATTTCTATTTAAATTCTAGTTTTTCATTAAGTTAATGTTGTTGTAAAATTAGTTGTAATCTTTGGACAAAATCTTTGGACATAATAGTTTTAGTCATATGTTAGTCATTTGGTCATTATTTGGTCAACGAGTGCACTGAGCACAGAGAGTCTTAATTAACTTCTTTATTAAATCAACTTTGCAAAGTGAGGAGCAAAAGGAGTTTGTCCATTCGACTAGTTATGACAACTTCGTTAAATATTTATTCTCTGAAGAATGTGTTTTACATTCTTTCCATGTTTTACATTACCTCACGTAGAAGCAGTGACGTTTCCGAAACCTTTGGGGGGGGGCGCTACGCGACGTCCTACTTCCATACTTTCAGGTTGCAGACCACAATTGGGCGCTCTGAGCACACCTGAACCATGGTAACAAGCATGTTTTCATCGTCCCTACTTGCCAAAAGATATTATTACTATGTATATGCAGTTTAAAATGACATCCTGCATTCTGATTGCGCCCCCTGGTGGCTAGGAGGCCCTTTACGACCGCTTACACTACTCTTATAGCTAGAAACGGCCCTGCATAAATGGTTAAATGTATCGTTTTGTTTATATAGCGCGATCCATATATGTTTCAGCAACTATCCTGCGTTCTTACGGGGCCCCCTGGTGGCTCGGGGGACGTAAGCACTATTCAAGAAATCGGGATTTACTAACATACTATCTGTGAACATAGCAGCTCAAATCTGAGAAAGAACAGATTGTCTTAAAAAATGGGGAAATGAAATGTATGATCTTGAGGTGGCATTTATGTTAAAATATGATGTTATGATAATCCGTGTACTCTGTCATCCAATAGGATGTTGATTTCCTTGTTTTTTTTTTTGCTGTTTGTTTTTACCGAATGAATAAAAATAACTATGAAATGAATAATTCATGAATGTAACCACATATACTCCAGTCTTCTGTTTCAAACCTCATAGCACGCTGAGGTAAGGTAAGAGTGGCTTCCCAGGCTCGTGAGCAATTGCTGATTGAATAAAACATTTACTTGAGCACATTCAAGTGTTCTGGCTGTGATTTCTCATCCTACAGGTGAATTTCCACCACCAGCTGGAAACGCTACGGAATAGAAGATTAAAATATTATTAAGTTAACGCTTCATTTTCAAAAGGCTGTTGATGAACGCTTTTTTTCATCACAGTTTTGTCTGTCGGATTTTCTCGAAAAAAGAACAGTACACGCTCCTCCAGGCATCTTCGGATCTACAAATCGGTTTCCAGTGTTTTCCGGCTCAGAGCGCTCTACAGTGCGATGGTAATAAGAGTGTCTCTGAATGTGCCAGTGTGCCTCAGGATCACTTAAAATAAATCTCTCTCTCAAGAGAGAGCGAGCGAGAGAGAGAGAGAGAGAGCACGATGACTGAGCATCGAGGGCACTCCAAAAAAAAAAAAAAAAACCAAGGCCACTCGAACAGCTCTTCATGCAGGTCCTTAGGCGTTTCAGCGCGGCGTCTGAAGCTGCCGTGGAGATTCGGGAGAAAAGCCGAGCATTTCTTCTGACCTTCTACCATATACACACCACTGATGCTTTCGTTTCTCGATGCATTTTTTTTTACATTTAAATGCACCGTCATTGCTGTGGAGTCAAGTCCATAATTATCGGCACCCTTCAGGAAAATAAGCAACAATATAAAATAAGAAACCTTTGAGCTGAAATATATGCAGGATGCGATACAGTTTGAATGTAACACTATTTTTAAGTGCACCACAGCGTGAAATGTATTGGTTGTAGCTGTAGTGATGAATAACAAAGCAATTTAAGATGCATGCAGACTTCTTTAGCAGTAATGGAGTTTCTGGAGAGCATATGATTTATTTGTTTGTTTGCTTTGTTAAATTACCAACTTACTCACTTATTTATAAGGACAACCATTTTCATTCATTTTAAATATTCTTTAGGAGTGCCAATAATTTGTTTTTGAGAGTTATTATTATTATTATTATTATTATTATTATATTCCCCTGAGTGAGACACATCACTGTGACGTCAGCCACACTTCCTGCTTTCAAAAACATAGCAAGAGACTATATTGATTTTTAACAGCAATCCAGAATTTGTTTTATAAAATACTGCGTTCACATTCGTTCTGTACCTCATTCTATAGAATCGGACACCTTTCCAAGCCAACAGTAGAGTGTTGCTGTGGTTACAGGCAGTTAGGAGCGATAACTGGTCAGAGGAGGTCCGTCTTTCCGTTCTCATTTCATCTCAGCTAAGTAGCTAAGTATCATAGCAGTGAAGCTAAGAATACAACAGGCCTAGCATACCTGTTAGGTAGCATGCCTAATTTATATTCCTTTAACGATCCTAAGTAGCTCAACTGAAATCTACATTAAGAAACTTGCTACGCCCCCCTCCAAAAGTATTGGAACAGCAAGGCCAGTTCTTTTGTTTTTGCTACACACTGAAGACATTTGGGTTTGAGATCAGAAGATGAACATGAGACGACAGATCAGAATTTAATTCCGCTTTCATTTCCTGATATTTACATCTAGGCGTGTTAAACGACTTAGAACACGGCACCTTTTGTGCCCGACCACCCAATTTTTAGATGAGCAAAAGTATTGGAACAGAAACTCTTCAAGTAAATTACACTTAATATGTGGTTGCATATCTCTGGCTTGCAGTGACTGCATCAAGCCGGAGACGCGCTGACATCACCAAACTGTTGCTTTTGATGCTTTCCCAGGATGTAGTGCAGCTTCTTCCGGGTGTTGTAAGTGAACATGCTCGCAAACAACGAGATTGTACGCATCAAGAGACGTGTAGGCCTTCAGTTTCTCTCTACTTAGGAGCGCCACTTAGCATCATTCAGCCACTGACAGCATGCCAGAAGGATCTTCTAGAGTCACACCATCTGAAAGTGTTAGTTTAGCTGAACGGCACTCTCGGTCTTTTAGTGGATTACCGTAATAATAAGCGGAGAACATTTTTGCTAACGTCAGTCTGACTCTGAAATAAAATTCTCGATAGATACTTCAGTCAGATTATAACTGAGTAGCATCAGTTTGCAGCTAATCGGATCTTTTTGCAGCCAGGTTGAGTGCACATCTCTTTCTGTTTACAAACCCCGGAGGGGTCTTTAGCACGTTTCTGGTTCCCAAAGCTGCTAAAAAAAGACAAAAATACAATGACATGTCCACAGAGAGAAAATACAGAGTTCAAATTTTAATCATGACATTTTACCTTGAATTCATCCTGTGTCAATAATTATGGAATTGACTGCAAATAACAGTATTAGTTATTAAATACTGTATTCCAAACCAAATAACTAGCCAATAAATGAATGAAAAAAAAGCCCAAATAAAAAACCTAAATTAGATACATTTTATTTATTTTATTGTTCGTAAAGGTTCCTTTCCATATCGATAATCGATGATGTTTTATAGTATTAATGAAAACTGTTATTGCTTTTTAAACATTTCATTCACATGACTTTTAAATTACTGAATCACGTCTGTAATACACGTGGCAGCATCAGTGATGGTTTAATTGCGTGAGCGGCAGCCGATAGCTTTAACAGTGAGTCAGATCGGACCTTCTATTCAGAAATAAAAAAGGTCTTTCGACTGTGAGTGCACTTAAAGTTCTCTCAGGATGATAAGCATCCATGGAGAGAAATGATGGTGTCTGGGGATGACAGCATGTTTATGTTATAAAGTGGCTGGAGAAGCTTTATCTTGGTTCGGGTAAAGACTCAATGCTTTCACTGTGACATTTTAAAGTGCTCTGTGTGACGGCCTGGGTTTCAATCTGATCGTCTAAACCGTCAAATAAGTCTTACTGCAGAGAATGGAGCATGTCGAGAGAAATGTTCGACTTTTACACCATATTTTAGATGTTTACTGGAAAGGAAATAAGTCGTATTTATGTCAAAACATAATAAAAATCATGAATCATAAACATCTAATCCTGTTTTGAATGCATTCACAAGTTAGCAGTGCATTCATCTCAGGAGGTTCTGCAACCTCCAGGCCTGATTTTAGTAAGTCATTTCCTCTAAACATACACAGAGTTTCTTTGAGTAAATTCCCCTGGAGCTGAATGAATGTTGTCACAGCGAAGCGAAGCTCGGAAACTTTCTCCTAATACATCTAAGTGCCTCCAAGCTTTGAGCAGGATATTAAAGAGCTATACATTTTCCTGACATTGCTGCAAAGCCTCAATCAGAGCTTTGAGGAATGACCGGTTTGTCATTTATCTGCTTCAACAGATCTGACTCAGCTCATAAAGGACTGCTGATGAGTTCAAAACAGGAGTGGTAAAGCACAGAAAACTGGGACAAAATGCCCAAGGAACATGGAACAGGACCAAAACTTGAAAAAAAAAAACCTTGCAGGAGAATATATAGTAGATATACACTGTATTATGTTAATTATATCACAGGTACATCATACTCCGTTATTGATTAGACATATGTCATCAAAGATAAGTGATATTTTATCACAAATACTTCATATGTCATTGCGTGTGCGTCATACACCATTGATGATACATCACGTCATCCTATATATGTGATATGTCATCAGAGATGCGTCCTATATTATCATAAACATGGTATACGTCAACACAGATATGCGGTACTTCATCACAGATACGTCATCTCAGATGTGTTATAAGTGTTATAAGTCAGCTCAGAAGTGTTATACGTCATCGCAGACGTGTTATACGTCATCGTAGTCGTGTTATACGTCATCGTAGTCGTGTTATACGTCATCGCAGGCGTGTTATACGTCATCGTAGTCGTGTTATACGTCATCGTAGTCGTGTTATACGTCATCGCAGGCGTGTTATACGTCATCGCAGGCGTGTTATACGTCATCGTAGTCGTGTTATACGTCATCGCAGGCGTGTTATACGTCATCGTAGTCGTGTTATACGTCATCGTAGTCGTGTTATACGTCATCG
>CM040993.1:18289466-18300324 GCA_022985145.1 Pangasius djambal
GTGTTGTACGCTGGTGTGTTGTACGCTGGTGTGTTGTACGCTGGTGTGTTGTACGCTGGGGTGTTGTACGCTGGTGTGTTGTACGCTGGGGTGTTGTACGCTGGAGTGTTGTACGCTGGTGTGTTGTACGCTGGGGTGTTGTACAGTGGAGTGTTGTACACTGGGGTGTTGTACGCTGGTGTGTTGTACGCTGGGGTGTTGTACGCTGGAGTGTTGTACACTGCTGTGTTGTACACTGCTGTGTTGTACGCTGCTGTGTTGTGAGCCACAGTGTTGCATGGCTGTTAGCTTGTTAGCATGGTAGCCTGGTTAATTTCGGAAAGCATTCATGGAATCTTGCAGTGCAGATGAAATCCTCACGCATGCCGCATTTCTACTGATTCCATCTGCAGCCTTTCCCAGACAGGACTGACCTGATTCTCCACCGCCACAAAGACACTTTACATAATCACTCACATTCATCCTGAGAGCGAAACAAAGAGATAAAGTTCTGATTTAAAACAAAATAAAAGCTTAGAGTAGTGTAGTACATCTTAGTATAGTGTAGTGTAGTGCATGTTACTTCATTAAACCGTGTATGTTCAGGTCTTATACACTGAATGTGGTGTAATATTCTCTAATAACATGATAATAAAAGCCTCATTTCTATCCTCTGAACAGGTTTTAGATTACACATTTTTTATTTCTCTAGTGATTTAGCCAATTGCCAAGAATTCACATTTCCTCTCTACATTTCTATACTGTAATGAATCACAATCACACTATCTGCTGTCACCAAGAAGAGGACAGGTTTCCTTTAAGTCTTGGAGTTTTTTTCCTCATGTCATCTTTTTCCTCAATTCTCTCTCCCCTGGCTTGTTCATTAGGGATCTAAATCTACAAGCTGCTTTCTGACAATGTCTTGGTTTTTTTTACCAATAAATTATGGGGGGAGGGGGGGGGTGAAAACTTTTGCACCCAACTGCATCTATGGTGGTGGCAAAAACCTAAATATTGCATGTAGTTCTGGCTAAATCGATTAACTAAATAAAACTAAATAAAATGGATTTTGAAATCAATTTCTTAAAAAAAAAAAAAAATCCTAAAAAAAAACAAAAAAACAATTGAGGATTAAAATTCAACTGTAAATCTGTGAAAAGTAGAGAAAAAAAAAATCCTATTCAAGATTAAGATTCAATTTTAATTGAATTGTAAATTTGTGAAAAGTAGAGAAAACAATCAGCTATTTTTATTTATTTATTTATTTATTTATTTATTTATTTATTCATTTATTTATTTTATCTTTGACACATTTGGAGAAAAATCAACACAAATCTGGGTCCAAATATCTCTTCAGAAAATATTGGACAAAACAAACCAAAATGAATTGTATTTGTTGTTGTGGTTGTTGTTATTTGTTTCTTTGTTTGTTTCTTTGTTTGTTTTGCGAATTGGTTTCTGTCAGATTCCTGTAGTTTTCCATTAAAGAATTTCTGGTTACTATTAAATAGCTCATCAATAGCTTTTAAAATCAGCAGATAAAATGTGTAAACTTTTCTCTCTCTTTTTTTTTTTTTACACATTTCGCTGGAAAAATCTATAGAAAAAAATTTAGTTTTGAGTTGTTTTTTTTTTTATTATTATTCCTTTTCAGTTATATTTTATTTGTATTTTTTTTTCTACTTATGTTATGGCTTTGGTATGAAATCTGATATATTAAAAAATTAAGTTAGTGACAAAAAACAAACAACAACAACGCTGCTTCAAAAATGGCTGTATTTTCAGGTGAAATTTCCAGAAATATTGTTTCTGTACATAAAATCTTAATAACGCATTTAAGATTTTTCTAAACTGTTTGAGGGAATCAAACATTTTACAGTCAGGGACCATTTAAGCTGTGTTTAATTAAAGCATAAAAAATAAATAAATAAATAAATAAATAAATAAATAAATAAATAAATCATCACAGATCCTAACCATCAGTACAGTTTAAAAAAATTTTAAAAAAATTTAAAAATTAAAAAAAAATAAAAATAAATTAAAAAATGAGGAGGCTCGTCATTTAAATATTAAATTCCAGCTGATATATTTATAGGTTTTGAAAATGGTGGAACTGTGTATCAAAAATGTTAATTTATTATTTACAGTAAAATTATTAGGCTAATTAGGTAAGTATGCACATAGGATCCTGATAGGATATGTTACATTAAAACAAACATGGATTTAATGTACAAGTGTGTGTGTGTGTGTGTGTGTGTGTGTGTGTGTGTGTGTGTATGCAAATTAGGGGAAGGGGGGGGGTTAAAAAATTAGCAAACGTGTCAAGCAGTTAGTGACTCGTCAGCCCAAACCTGCCGGTGCTGCTGATCCGGTCATGTTAGAAACTTCACCTGAGTGAACATTCAGCCCCTGTGTACTTCCTGCCACTCCCATCTTCTGCCCCTTTACCCCTTTACAGGGCAATCAGGGCAACCCGGATGAGTCACATCACTATGTGTGTGTGTGTTCACTACAAATATAAATATATCCGTATATAAATCCAGACTCTCTGTACATATGATTAAAAATAAGTCACTGGATCAGCAGGCTGTGAAAATCTCTAATGGTTTCCATTATGTAATGGACTTTGATGAGGATTGGCTTAATGGTTTCCATTAGATTCTTGTAGGTTTCCATTAGAGATGAAACACCACCAGAACCCGATAGAGCCTTTTATGGTACGGAGAATAAAATCGGAGGCATTAGGAACAACGTACGCCATTAAAAGTACCGTTACAGACCACCAGAAACACATCAGGAAGCAGAACAAATCACTGCGTGTGCTGCGGTTGTATTTTCTTTAACGTGTCTGAACGTGACAGATTTAGACACCAAAAGTGTACATCTCTAAAGTTTGGGGAAAACCCTGCTAATTTAAAAATGGCTAAACTATTTGTTGGATGCAGCGTGATTCAGTAAACGCACTGCGCAAAAACTGAGCGAAGTTCGTAAACGGTGGTTTCACGCTGTGCGACTTTCAGCCTGATTTACCAGCTGGACGTAAACATCGCACATCGTAAAAACAACTCTTCAGTCGTGAGTTGATTAGACAGAGAAGTTCATTTAACATTTAAAGAAGGAGTCTCCGGTGTCTCATGGAATACCATGGCAACACGCTAGCTTCAACTGAGAACACCATAGCAACTGCCTAGCAATCACCTGGAATACCACAGCAACACAATAATAACCAGTGGAAATATAATAGCAACAACCTATCAACACATTAACAACCACCTAGAATACCACTGCAACACAATAGCAACCACCAGGAACAACACAGCAACTACCTGGGATATCATAACGACTGGCTAGCAACACACTAGCAACCACCTGGAACACCACAGCAACCACCTAGAAACACCATAGCAACCACCTGGGATATCATAACAACTGGCTAGCAACACTCTAGCAGCCAATCAGAATACCATAGCACTACACTAGCAACGCATTAGCGACCACCTAGAATACCATTGCAACACACTAGCAACCACCAGGTACAACACAGCAACTACCTGGGATATCATAACAACTGGCTAGCAACACACTAGCAACCACTAGGAACACTACAGCAACTACCTAGCAACGCCCTAGCAATCATTTCTGATACCATAGCAATCACCTAGCAACAACTTACCAACCAGCTGTAATACCATAGCACAACCCTAGCAACACCCTAGGAACCACCAGGAACACCACAGCAACTACCGAACAACACCTTACCAACGAGATGGAACCACCTGACAACACCCTAGCAACCACCTGGAATATCATAGACCACTTGGTAGAAACTTGGGCTACCATAGCAATTGCCTAGCAACACACTAGCAACAACCTGGAACACCACAGCAACCACCTAGTAACACCATAGCAACCACCTGGGATATCATAACAACTGGCTAGCAACACTCTAGCAGCCAATCAGAATACCATAGCACTAAGCTAGCAACACATTAGCAACCACCAGGAATACCACAGGAACTGGGTAGCAACGCTCTAGCAACCACCTGGAATACCACAGTAACTACCTAGCAACACCCTAGCAATGACCTGGAACACCATAGCAACCACCTGGAATATCAAAGCAACTACCTAATAACACCATAGCAACCACCTGGAATATCATGGCAACTAGATAGCAACAGTCTAGCAACCACCTGGAATACAATAGAATGACCCTAGCAACATTCTAGCAACCACCTGGAATATCATAGCAACTGGACAGCAACACCCAAGCAACCACCTTGGATACCACAGCTCTACCCTAGCAACATACTAGAAATCTTTGATCTTTATTATTATTTTTTTCTTTTTTAAACGTGTTTCTTGTTTAATTATTTCAGGAAATGAGAATCTAGTTATTCTCCTGATTTACATAATTAATAAACTGTGTGGAAAAATCTGTTCAAACATCATCAACACTTTTTCTGTGGAATGATGATGAACTGAACAGACACACACTCCAACAGGTACAACCGCATTACACTGATCACATGTCACACTCTCTACTGCTGCGAGTTTCACAGATTTATCAGTACAAAAATAAACACACACACACACCCACACACACACACACACACCCACACACACACACACACACACACACACACATGCACACACAGCAGGTTAGTTACGAGGTGAGTTTTGAGCAGTCTCTATGACTCTCTGAGAGAAATATTTCTGTCTGTGTGTGTGTGTGTGTGTGTGTGTGTTTTACTGGGTGTGTGTGTGTGCAGTGTTTATTCAGTAAATCTCTGTTAGTGTGTGAGTGGAATCAGTTTCTTATTTAGGTTTTAACGGATGAAATCAGATATCTAATTTAACGAGGAGATGTCAGGTGTTTTAGGATGGACCTTCGTTTAAAAAATAAATCATTCATCCATTCATTCATTCGTTTTCCTTTCACTTTGCAGGGGTGGCAGAGACATCTCAGTCCCTGGCCCTGGATTCCAGCTCCGCCTGAGGCATCTCCAGACCTTCCCAAGCCAACTGTGAGATATAATCTCTCCAGCAGGTCCTGGTTCTGCCCCGAGGTCTCCAGCGGGACGGGCCTGATACAGCTCGACCAGGAGCTGACCAGGAACCTTCTTTATAAGATCTGAGGAGAAGCAACTCTGCACCAAAGCTCTCCCAGACTGTCCGACTCCTCACCCTATCACAGACAGCGTAAGCCCAGCAACCCTGTGGAGAAACCTCATCTCCACCACCTGGACTTGTGATCTTAGTCTTTCAGTCACAGCTCGTGATTGTGCTTGAGGACAGGGATGTAGATTGACCAGAGAGCTTCATTTCCTCCATCAGAGCCTGGTACAGAGACAGCAACACTGGAGCCGTCGACCTGAAGAGAGCATCTCACTCTTTCCGGGGAAAGAACCATGGCCTCGGACACGTAGGTGCTGATTTTGAGTTTATGTTTAAGGTCCAAGTCTCTAAAGAACATCATTTACAAATAGTCAAGCCAAGTCAAGTGTCTTTTATTGTCATTTCAACCATGTACAGCTGGAACAGTACACAGTGAGATGAACCGACGTTCCTCCAGGACCACGGTGCTACGTAAACATCACAGAGCTACATGAAATTACACAAACGCTACACAGGACTACATTAAGCGCACGAGTGCAGTACACAATTCTAGGGTGTTGCTAGGTGATTGCTATAGTATCAAAAGTGGTTGCTAGGGTGTTGCTAGGTAGTTGCTGGAGTGTTCCTAGTGGTTGCTAGTTTGTTGCTAGGGTAGAGCTATGGTATTCCAGGTGGTTGCCAGTGTGTTGCTAGCCAGTTGTTATGATATCCCGTATAGTATCAGAAGTGGTTGCTATGGTGTTCCTGGTGGTTGCTAGCGTAGATAAGGTGCCATATGGAACAGGTTGTGCAAAAAATATAACAATATAATAGTCAAATTCTGCAAATATAAACATAACATACTATGACACTATGTATTTTCTAAGATAAATACAGTGTTAGCAGCAACAATGCAGGTGGTCAATACAGTATTTTGTTCACGGTGTTTTAGCAGCAGTTTAAATAACATGGATGTTACATGTATCCCTCCATACCACACGCCTCTCCATCCTTGTTTGCAACTTGATATCCTCTCCATTAAAATCCCAAACAGGAGTGCAGACGAAGACAAGACACACCCTTGATCGTGTCTAACACTCACCTTCAATTATTTCAACATAACCCCGACCCTGTGGACACAAATCCCACAAACAGAGACCGGATCACACACGGTAGCGACCCTGATACCCCGTACTCCAGCAACAGTATCTCCTACAACAACTGTCGGTGCACATGATCATAGGCCTTCTCCAAACCCGCAAAAAACACACGTAGACTGGATAAAAACACTCCCTTGAGCCATCACAAAGCGGTGAAAGAAAGCGCTGCTCCACTATTCGACAGCCTGCGCAGAACCTACATTATTCCTCCCGAATCCCAGGTTCAACTCTCAGACGTAGCCTTCACTCCAGAACCCTGCCGTAGACTTTTCCTGATGGAGGTCACGTCCGCTGGCGTAAAGAGTTCCTCAGGGTGCTCCGTGAGGAATCACCCAACAAGTAGAGAACAACAATCCCAATGCACTTGCTCAGCAGAGGTTGTTCATGGTCTCGTCTCCGTCTCCTGAGACACTGGGAGTTTAGTGCACTACTATTTAAATGATGGAAATACAGTATGTGTTTTTTTAAGCACAAAAGACACAAAAAAATGAAGTCTGTGGCTGCGTCTCAATCAGCTCCGTAGTTCAGTAGTCAGGGCGCTGCTCAGGGAGGCGGCCATTTTAAGGGCTGTCTCAATCTCAAAAATCCTTCTAGTGCACTGGAACGTTCGCTCCCTAAAAAAATCCCACAATGCACCACAAAAACCAGGAAGCACCATCGATGCTCACTACGTTCCCTTACTGGAAATGACGTCATATTTTCGAGAAAAATGGCCGACAAACTCTCAGCCAACTTCGTCTACAAATTTATTAGCGTTGTTGTAGCTCTCAAATGATTACTTAAATTAATTAATTTATTTATTTGACGTCCTATATAAGACTTGTTTGAGTCTAATGACTTCTAAGTGTTTAATGATTTTTAAAACATCCACTAGCGAGCCTACGATCCTGCTTGAAGCACCATGACAGAAACGTGTGTGATTAAGCTAACAAATTGATAGGACATATAATATCAGAAAGATATCGGTTCTGCCTGTCGGTGATAAACGCCAGTACATATTCTACATATACATACACATATATATATATTTCTGTGTATAAATTAGTTTCTAGTTATTATTAGCTGCCGTAGCTTCTGTAGACCTAAACATTTAACTTTAAAAAAATTTTTTTTTGGTACATGATATCTATTTGAGTGTACAATCGTAAAATTCGGATCTCAATTTTCATACAAAAATGGTTTTATTTCCATATCGGGACACATCCAGTTTTTTTACTTATTTATTTAGGTATTTCGGTTGTATTTTTTTATATATATTTATGCAATATATTTGCTGTTTTAATGTAATTTAATTTTATTTATTTCTTTTTGTAATTTATTTATATTTCTTTATTTATTTAAATCTTTTTTATTTAATTATATCCAATTTCTCTTCATTAACATTTCTTAATTTTCTTGTATTTATTGTACTTGTATTGTATTGTTTTTTTTTTTTTTTAATTTAATGTTTTTATTCTTTTTTAACGGTTGTAATATCAAGTCTTCTTTTTTTGTCCCTTCTGTCGGTCCTTTTGAAATACTTTTTATTGCTTTACTCACTGATTATTGATTTATTTCTTTACGTCTGTAGTTTGGTTCATTGCTGCTGCACTCGGGTGTGTTTAAACGTGCCGTGTAAACAAAGCTGAATAAATTCTCCTTAAACACAAACCCACTTGCTATAACATGTTCCCCGTTCCTCCTGTGAGAACTCGAGTCCGTGGGCTAACGGAGAGGAAACAGGAACAACACGCTAACCTGATTATCCGCTGTAGCACATTTAACATGAAATTAAACATTTTTCTGCTGAACTAATCAACAGGACGTTTGGCTAATAAATGCGATTAGCGTTTCCAGGAACCAGGCTGAGCACAAAGGCTCCACTGTGGACGTTATATATGTCTCATTTCTCATTCTCTACAGGGTTATAATGCATTATAATCTGGACATGAAGCGACACTTTATGTTATATTCACGTTAGCGCACATGCGTGTAGTGATGAGAGAGAGATCATCTCACATTCTGTATGTTTACATATCTAAAGCTGGCCTTCTCATGAACTATCAGCGTGATGTGTTCATTATATAATTGTGCTCTTTAATCAGATCCATTTGGATTAAACAGGGCCATATGGTCACGTTGGGTGCAATAATATTGGCGCCTTCCACACATGACATCAGCGAACTGTGAGATGTTTTAGTGAGGACTCGAGCAGACGATCCTGTCGTTTGTGTTTATTCCCCTCGTGGGCTGTTAGCAGAGGAAATGTTATTTACTGGTTAATATGGACATGAAGGATTAGAAAGCAGGCAGGTTGCAGTACTGTGTAAACACTAAACCCAAGTAAACACTACACTGGCTACATGAAGTAAGGAATAAACCTCTGTGTGTCATGCAGCTATAGGCAAAAAATCAGGAAATACTGAGTGATGTGATGAAGTCGATTATTTTCTAACACGTCTCCATGTTTTTCATTCCTCTTAACAGTCATACGCAGAATATGCTGACAAACCTGTCCCTTAGCTACTTAGTCATGAAATAGTTTAAACATTTTCACGACGCCCCACATAACGCGTCACTGAGCAATAAAGAATGGCTCGATTCTTCACTGTTTTGTATTTTCTTTTTCAAGAAAATTTTCTGTACACTGCCGTGTGCCGGTAAAATAGTTGTCTGTTGTCTGTTGTCCAATAAACACCAGTCGTGCCGCTCTACCACGACATTTAAAAAAAAATATATTCCTTACTCATTTAATGTCACGCTGAACGTAAGTGTGAAGTCTATCACATATGTAAGCTGTTATATACGTTAAAAATATTGTATTTAATTTCTTGTCATTACTATACATATATATCTGATATATATCTGCTAAATACCATGTCATGGCTGCTATGTTTACACTCACAGCAATTTATTATACTGTTATTCTTTCGCACTACTGTTATATCTGACACTTCCACACTAGAACTGTGTACTGGTCGGCGCTGCACTGTCTCTTACTGCGCCTGTGGTCCTGTTTTAGTAGCTATTGTACTGTTTTAGTAGTCATTGTGATTGTGTCTTGTGCTGTTTGCACGTTTTTGCACGTGCACTTTATGTAGAAATGTGTAGTCTCTTGTAGGTCTGTGTTGTTTGATGTAGCACCTTGGTCCTGGAGGAACGTTGTTTCATTTCACTGTGTCCTAACTAGCTGTATGTGGCTGAAATGACAATAAAGGCACCTGACTTGACTTGATGTAAATAAGTAAATACAAATATAAATATAAATTTTGTCCCTGAATTTCATTTTATCGAAATCAGGAAAAGTTGGGGTGGATAAGTGCTTCCAGGGTCAAAGTTCAGAAGAATGATCGGCCATTTCAGCCTGCACCAGGTGAGTGTTCCTCCACAAGTGTCACTGGAGTTACACATTTCGAGCTTCCTGTAAAATTATTTTTACTGAAAAAAAAAAAAACTAATAATTTAATAGAATAATGTATTGATGCTGGTGATTGCTGATTGCTGTTGCTAATAATAACAATAATAATAATGAAAGAGACATGCAGGAAAAATGCGATGGAATAATGATGATAACAGAATGACAATTACAATGATCTGAACTCCATAAAAAAAGGAAATGTGTCATCGGTGTTACTGTCAGTGGTGTAACGACGGCCTGCGCTTATGACACCACTGTTAATTCATAACTCCACCGATGTAATCGCACCATATTAAATATCCAGAGCGTTGCTTACACATTCAAAATCATTTCAAATTATATAAAATATGAAAAGCCGTGTTAAACTTTCTTCAACTTCAAACTTTTTTTCAAATTTGGCCAAATATAAAAGGTCTGTGCTGGTTATTGTTTAAGGGATGAGCTAGCTAAGTTAGCAGCACCTCCTTGCCAACACTAAACAAGCCATCACGTATATTCGAAACAGCTACGTTATGTTAGCTAGCCAATGCAGCCTTTTCATTAATATAAAAATAAGTGGCTGTTTAAAATGAAATCACGCACCATCGTAATCCAAATAAATCATTAGTAACAAGCTGCGGTGACAAAGAGAGAAGCTATATCATATCATATTATCCTAGTTAGCTATTAAACAGCTTTTAGGTGATTTAGCTATTAAACTTGGGAAACTACAGCTAAATTCACCGCTAACTTTGAAATAGATCATTAAGCTATAGCTGATTAAAAAATGTCTTTAATGTCTTGTGTTAGCTAGTTAGTTTTGAGAACAGAGCCTGTTAACCATGCTGAGAGCTAATGGCAATGAAATATATACAGTTAGGTCCGGAAGTATTTGGACAATGCTTTGCCAGGCCTTCACTGCAACCACCTTCAGTTGCTGCTTGTTTGTGGGTCTTTCTGCCTTCAGTCTTGTCTTCAGGAAGTGAAAAGCAGCTCTATTGGGTTGAGATCAGGCGACTGATTTGGCCATTGCAGAATATTCCATTTCTTTGCCTTCAAAAAGTCTTGAGTTGCTTTCGCAGTATGTTTAGGGTCGTTATCCACCTGCACTGTGAAGCGGCGTCCTATCAGTTTTGTAGCATTTGGCTGAATGTGAGCAGAGAGTAGAGCCCTAAACACCTCAGAATTCATCCTGCTACTTCTGTCAGCAGTCACATCATCAATAAACACCAGTGAGCCGTTCCAT
>CM040993.1:18300424-18314282 GCA_022985145.1 Pangasius djambal
ACTTCATATTGGTAGCTCCAGTCGAACAGCTGCCAAATGCCAACTCAATACCTGATATCAACTCCAGACCTTTTATCTGCTTCATTTGTCTTGAAGTAATGAGGGAATGGACCGCACCTGGTCAATTAACTTCTTGTCAGTCAATTGTCCAAATACCTTTGAGCCCCTGAAAATGGAGGCACTTTGCTGAAAATGGCTGCAATTCCTAAATGGTAAATGCCATATTTTTGTGGAGCCTCTTAAAATAAAGCTGAAAGTCTACACTTATATATATCAATATATCAATAAAGTCGCTTGTTTTTCACTATATTAGTAATAATTTGGATTTGTGGAGCTCTGACTAGCTTTTAAACTAGAAAGCTCCTTCTTAAACATTATGTTGTATAGAGATAATGTTATCATGGCCCTGTATTTTGAAGTGAATCTTTACCAATCTTTATGAAGCGAATTAATCAAAACTCGCAGTTTCACTCATTGAGTGAACAGTTCAAAGGAATCAATTCAGTAAAGTCATTTGTAATGACAGTATCACTGAGCACAGACGTGTGTTTAGGAGCGTTTGAGTGGCTCTTCGTCACTTTCCCATGACTCTGACGCCACCATGTGGCACAAAGAGAACATTATTATCCAAACAAATAACAATCTTTAGACATTCTTTGAACTGTAGTAAGAAATTTGAAATATGAAAAAGTTTACAGAACTCACCGGTTTTGAAAAGAGTAAAGTTACCAGATTTCACACCCTTTTAACTCGTAAAGGTTCTTCTGTTGTCTCTCGGGGAAACCCTTAAACGTTGTGTTTCCCTGGCTTCAAGCGGATGGTTAATGCGTCTTCTGAATGTCTAGAGCAGATGCTCTCGATATTTATTAGCCCTTCTAAGCAACCAACACTCTCACAATTCATATTTTCACTGATGCCAAAGTGAAGAACAGCTAAAGAATGAAATATCACCCATGTGCAGTTTAAATTATAGACACAAACTACAAAATCTAGCACAAATATTGTATTTTGTAGTGTTTCTACCTTGAAACCATGACTGTGCTGCACAAAAAATCAGCTTATCTGTATATTAAAGGCCAATTCAGCATGCTGGACTACAGTGTGTGATTTAGAGAAGCTACAAACTGAGGGAACATTACATTTTAATAATAATAATAATAATAATAATAATAATAATAATAATAATATTCTGTCCATTGTGAATTATTATCAAATATTCTATAAATCACATTTATGTACATAGAACTACATTATAAATAACAGTTGGTTAAAAAATCTCCTCAGGCAACCACCAAAGTTCCCAAAGATCCCAAGTGCTAGCGCGGATCCTGTTCTAAGAGCGCGCTAGAGCAAGAGGAGCAGTATGTTTCTTCTGTTTGGGTCAAAATGGTGTCGCGCGTGTTTTAAAATGATCAAACCCCAAATTTTCGACTTCCAGTGTCAGGTTAGAAATTGGCACAGTTTATGTTTTACTTAAAACTAATAAATCCTGGTCGTCTCTGAAGGTAAATGTGTGCATCTGGAACACTCCATCTGAAGTTGGATTGGTCGAGGCAGTCTGGCGCTTCTCCATTAAATCCTGATGGTAAGCCGATTACGTGGCTCAGAGGCAGGCCACTGCTCCGTCCGTCTCCCTGTGCTCACCTGAAAATATATCAACAATGACCGGCGTGAAAAGTGGATATTAACACGTCCGAAAGACAAACATATGCAGATCTATGTTATGAAAGGAGCATGTGAACACCAGGAAAATCCAGGTATGTGTCTGTTGTTAAAATTCTAGTCTGACACTGTACGTTGTTTCTCTAATTATTTTTATTGTAATGCAATTTTTATTTTTGTGTAATATAATACAAAAAGAGCAGGTTTTCTTACATATTGCTTTGCTCTGGTGACTCTACACCACAGCGCTGTGGAATCCTGGACTGTGATTGGTCAGAAGGTGTTGATTAATTTTCTATAACAGCAGCTCTGACAGTAGTGCAGCTGCAGACCACATGTTCATATCAACGCGCTCGTTCTGATACGTCATCGTTTCTATAGCAACAGCTCATTCACAGGGACTCGTACAGGCGGACGCGACACATAAACAGATTTTAAAATTATATGTCGCAGTTTCTCAGTAACACGCTGTTATGGGAAAATAATCAACTTCTGGTTGGTATTAGTGACTCTGATTCATCACACCACAATGTCACTAATGATGGTGCTCTAACAGCATGACACAGATTGTTTTCTTCGGTTTACTCTTGTGTTTTCCTCCATCGTGGTTTTAGTGCAGCTCAGGCCGTCATGGAGGAGAGTAAAAATACCTCAACTAATCTGATTACGAGGGGCCTCTAGAAATAACCCTCTCCCCCATTCCCATTCTTCTGACCGTATCTCCACCGTCTCCCCCCAGACCTACTGCCCTAATATCTCCAATAAAATGGCGGTCTTAAAGGTGACCTTCACTAAGACGAGTCGAGACAAGCTGGCCCAGGCTCTGTGGGTGCTGAACTGGGTCTCTGTGATTACAGGCCTCATCCTCTTCAGCCTGGGCCTTTTCTTAAAAGTGGAGATCCAGAAAAGACGAGAGCTCATGACTGACGAGATCCATTCCGTGCCAAACATGCTGATCACCGTGGGCCTGGCTGCCTGCGGCATCAACTTCCTGGGCGGGAAGATCTGCTATGACTGCGTGGACGCCGACAAGTTCCTGCACTGGAAACTCCTCCTGCTGCCGTACATCATCTGCACCTTCTTCTTCACCTTCTGCATCCTGGTGGGAGCTCTGATGTGCTACAGCATGCGCAGAGACCTGGAAGAGGCTCTGTTTTGGGGTCTGCAGGACGCCATGCGATACTACAAGGACACGGACAAGCCCGGCCGCTGTTACATCAAGCAGAGCATTGATCTCCTGCAGATCCAGTTCCAGTGCTGTGGAAATGATGGCTTTAGAGACTGGTTCCACATCCAGTGGGTCAGTAACCGGTACCTGGACATGACCAGCAGTGAAGTGATGGAGTGAGTAGATCCGAGTTTCTTTTCTTTTCTTTTTTTTAAGAAGGAATGCTAAACTAGAGTTTTAGAATAAAAAAAGGTACTTAGTGGTTCTTCAGATGTTTAACAATCCTACAGCTCTACTGGGAACACTTTCTGTTTCTGAACTTAATAAAATAAAGTAACAAAGTAATTTAAAAAAAAAAGAAGGGTACTGAAATAGGTTAAAAACATTACAAAAAACACAAAAGACAATTCAAATACAAAATTTAAAAGGGTAAAAATATTCAATAAATATGAAAAAAGAAGGGAGCTTCCACACCTATTAGTCTGCAGTCTGAGTCTGAATCAGAGTGAAGTTGATTCTTTTGATTCAGTTGCTGTTTCAAAGGGAAATTGATTCTTTTGATTAATCTTTTCATTTGCTTTCATTTGTTTTCACACTGCACTTAATTCTACAAACCAAAAAGCCAAAGGAAATTGTCTCAGTGTGGTGTAGCGCTTAAACCGTCCTTGTAAAACTCAGAAATATGACAAAGCCAAAAAAGTAAACAAAGCGAAATACAATACTGTATTACGAAACACAGTATGTACCGAGAGCATGGAGAACATAGAGCTGGCGCTCGATAAATGATTAGATAATTATGTAGATAACAAGTTTAAAACATTTTGTCTGTCATATGCAGATGGACATATTTTCTCTTTTTGTTTGTCCAAATCTCCAGAACACATGGGATTTCGGCAGCGCTGCAGATCTGCGCTTTGGCTCGGTTTAGCAGCTCACGTCTACAGAAAAATGTCGACTGCATCCCAAAACACACGGCATAGTGTACTTTGGTTCTTTTCACGCATTTGGATTGATTCTTGATCTAACTGTGTTCTCGCTATAGGCGAATTGTGCACTTATTGCAGCAAACAAACCAAAGGTATCGATTTCCTTCTGATTCAGACTCAACAAAACCAGCTCAGGCTCAGGCCCTTCTAAACCAAATGATCACCTGCCGCTTCCTCTTCCTGTTAGTCGGCAGAGAAGCAACGTGGAGGGGAAGTACCTCCTGGACGGAGTACCCTTTAGCTGCTGTAACCTGTACTCCCCTCGGCCCTGCATCCAGCACCAAGTCACCAACAGCTCCGCACACTACAACTACCACTATCAGACGGAGGAACTGAACCTGAACCTGAAGGGCTGCAGACACGCGCTGCTGGATTACTACACCCACATCATGCAGTCCATCGGCTTCATCGTGCTCATCATCTGGCTCTTCGAGGTCTGACACACATCACTGTGGAATTTCATTTTAAATTTCTCAAATCAGGTCAGAAGGTGTTGGTTAGTTTTCTAGAACAGCAGCTCTGGCAGTAGCGCAGCTCCAAATCACAAGTTTATATTAATGCACTCGTTCTAATATGTTACTGTTGCTATAGTAACAGCTCATTCACATGGCGGTTAAAAAAAAATGTGTGGAATCGTTGATATGGAAGGAAACATTTATTTAACATTCACGTAAGGAGTCTCCAGCGTCAGAGGTAAAGTGGTAACTTCAAGTTTTCCGACATTTTCTGCGCACAGGAGTTCACGCTTTGTGATTTCTTGGAAACATGACAGGCTGTGTGTTTTTGGGGTTGTTTTTTTTTTGTCTTCACGAAAGAGAAAAAGAGAGACTGGGGAAGGAATGACTGTTTATAGCTGCTACAACATAAGTGAGAACAGGAACTAATTAAATGTAAACAGATAAAAAGCATGATGTGTCGTTCATTAATAACTAAAAAAAAAAAAAAAAAGGAAAAATTGCTGTGATACAGGAGGATTATCCATGTAACGAAGTAAAGAATAAAACACTCGAGGACGTGCATTTAAAGGAAAATAATCAATTCTGGGGTGGTTCAGAGTTACTTTATTACTTGCATTATTTTAGTACACTTTTCCTAGGCATAGAAGAGTGGTTCCATCTAGCACTTAAATGGGTTCTTTGGTTCTTTGGGTTCCTCTTGGAAACCCTTAAAGGTTCTAGCAGAGAACCCTAAACAGAGGGGTTCTCTTTCAGAAAAGACTCCAAGTAGAGCCTTTTTAGCAAACTAGAAGCCTTAACCACTCAAAGAACGCCAGAGAAACGTGATGAGCCTTTCAGTGGACCTGATTTTCAGATGTCCGCATTTAAGCTGGTACAAGTTTACTCTTCTGATCTCCACATTGCTCTTCTTTTCTTCTCTGTTCTAAAGCTTGCTGTGCTCACAGGGGTCCGTTACCTGCAGACCTCCATGGAGAACGTGCTGAAGTTAGGAAGCCCTGACTCTGAGTCAGAAGGCTGGCTTCTGGAGAACAGCATCGCGGAGACGGCTCGCTATAACTTCAACATCATCAAGAACCTGGGAAAGTGCTATCAGGTGGACGACGATCCCAACATCGACGTCCCGAGCAGCAGGGGGGACGTCCCCACTCGGCAAATCCCAGGGGCCAGCTAGTGAAAGGTTCACTGCCAGGCTCTAAAAGGCAGCCTGAGATCCACATTGACCTGACGATGTCTCCCAGAAGCTCCATCATCTCAAGTCAAGGTTCTGTGGTGAAAAGTGCCATACCGAAGACAGTTTCAACAAATGAATCTAAATGTGAAGGAATTCAAGAAACAATTTGTGTAAAAGACCTCAACCGCCTTGTTAAAAATGTAACATCGATTTTTTTTAATAACATACAAAACACGTGATTTGGCCTCATTTTCATAACCGTTAAACTCCTAGCACCTGTCCGAGTTCCTCACGCTCCTGAATATGATTTATCCTGAATTAATAATCAATAATCCAGAACTTTAAGGGTTAATGAAGCTGGAAACGCTGAGATATCTCGGCACGCCGTTTATCAGATGGTATTCCGGCTGCTGTTTTAATAACGAAGCTACTACCTGCTGCTTCTCTTAATAAAAGTAAACAAGGTTTACCTTTTACACAATGTTTGTTAAGTGATTTTTTAACCGCAGAAATGTCACACGTGTGACATATGAATGATAAAAACAAGTAGAACTAACTACGTGCATGATGTGGAGATAAACACAACAGTCTTTGTAGTAGTAATACTGGAGAAGATATTTTTTAAAGAAATTGATGTAAACATTTGACATGATTTTTTTTTTTCCAGTGTTGATTTTGTACTCATATTCATTTAAATGTTAATTGCTTTTTTTTTTTTAGGTCAAATATATAAATTATTGCCATAAATTTGTTAAACATGTACACTTTCTGTGTGTGTGTGTGTGTGTGTACATACTGAAGACGCACTAATTCTCTCTAATATATAATATATTTTTTGAGGACTGACGTTTCTTTTTTTTTTTCAATGAATCACATCATTTGACTCAGGAGTCGACTCTTTCACCTCGAAACCGGGCAAAGCTAGAGATTTTTTGACTAGTGATTGTTTTTCTTTGTCTCATGATGGATAAAATTGCTTCATTAAATCTTACCGTACCTTCCAATGAACAAAACAGTGTTACATTGTATGGCATCTTGTACAATAAATGAATGAACGAATGAATGAATGAATGAATGAATGAGCAGGATGCTACAGATGTGCAGTGATAGAAACAGCAAGCCTTGCAGCAGTAATGTGGCTGTGCTGCTGTGTCTGTGCTTCATTAAGAAGATTCATTTCCATTTATCCTCGCGAGTGAGTCGGCTCTCAGCGTTCACCCGCAAGAACCGACTCAAAGAGCCGACTCCTTTGTGAACGACACATCACTATGCACGTGGTTCTTCTGCCTCCGGTGGCAAAGTGCTAGAACAGCGTGCATTTCATCTGGGAGGAAAATGTGCTACAATATGATCTTAAAGATTATATATATATATATAAATTTAACATTTATACTTTTACTGGAAATGAAGAATAAACACCTTTCACTGCTAGGCTGTGTTAAAAAGAATTAGAGTGCATAAGATATTTTGTACAATACTCAATATTAATATACTGTACAATATACAACATACAGCATACTGTACAGATGTGCAGAAATATAGTCTAATCACTGAGATATTAATGGTTGCATGTTTTTATGTATGTATGTATTTATTTTAGTGAGTGTGGGCGTGGCCATGTTCAGCTCAGCTTTGCGCATTAGGATTATTTATTATGATTGTGATGATTATTATATTCTGTAAGGGAGCAGTGTGTGGAGCAGTGTGTGGAGCAGTGTGTGGACACAGATGAAGGCTGGCTCCTGAGCTGCTCTGCTGTTGTGTAAGTGGTGTGCTGGTGAATCAGCCCACAGTCTGCGGTCCGCACCGAGCTGCTGCTGAGGATCCGGAGCTGCTCAGCCGCTAATCCGTGAATATTCTCCTTGTGCTGCAGGATTATTTCGTGACTGCTGAGCACAAACGCTTGTGAAGGATTCGGCTTTCCTGGGCTGGAAGAGAACCTGTGAGTAGCGCATGATGCGAGAGCGGTTCTGCGTGAGGGACGTGCGAATGCGGGATTAGTTCCAGGGCTGCGTGTTTACATGCAACACAAATGGGTTTATTCTCACTGCTCGTTTACAATCCTCCTCCGGTTTACTGCTTACATTCATAATAAACACAGTTTCATCGCCGGGTATCAGAATAAACAAAATTACAGACTAATAATAGACGAATATAGACGCACTGAGCATGCACAGGCCTGTGCTAGATGCTGTCATCGTAACACACACACACACACACACACACACACACACAATCAAAACAGAAGATAGGATGTGAAAGTGATGTAATAGTGAAATTCGTGATGTTCAGAGATCTTTAGAAATAATAATAATAATAATAATAATAATAATAATAATAGCACAGTGACAAGGTGTTGTTGTTGTTGTTGTTGTTGTTGTTGTAATCATTACACTCTGAGAAAACAAGGGCTGGTTTTTGGGATGGAAAAAAAGAAGAGTGTTACCTTCTGCTCTTACATTCCGTACCTCCTAATGTATAAGCCTATATTTTATTTCCTTTTTTTTACGGTAAAGCTTTAAATAGACAGTACAGACAGCTTTCTAGGTAAAAGGTAGTAAAGGGGAACACTTGACCATACTACACAAGGGTGCCACTGGGCGTAGGAGTCGTATTATTGCAAAATAATCTTTACGAACAATGGGATTTGTTTGTTTTTTGTTTTGTTTACAGTCAGTGAAATTTGCAATGACTTTCAGGATAACACAATAACAGCCTTATTATTATTATTATTATTATTATTATTATTACAGTTTAGATGTCATGGAGGTGTTTGCAGTAACCTTCTCACACACGTGCAGGGGCAGGTTTGATCAGCTAGTGTGTGTTTAGCCGTGTTTTGCACTTTGGCCGTGTAAACTTTGAAGCTCAGGCCTCCAGCGTGCTCAGAGTTAAACTGGGATTTGTGCAGGTTTCTCCCAGATTACAGAACAGTGTGCACTTTATCTCATCCCTCTTACACTGATTTACACAGACTGATAATAAAGAGCGAGTAAATCGGGATTACACAACGATAAAACTCACTGCTCAGGAACTCCAGGACAGACATTTTGTATGTTTCATGTAGCAGACATTAATCTGAAGACATTACTCACAACGTTATAATGTATGATCTTTATAATCTGCTAATGTTCAGACACAATGCTGGCTGTAATTGGGATATCAGTCACAAATTAATATTCATTTAACAAGAATAACAATTAAATCTACGCACCATGGGCAAAAAAAATGTTGATTTCAATGAACAGCTTTAAATTTCTGGATATTTTCCGTAATATCTACACATACAACATATGTACAAAGAAACTGGCTAATATTAATAATATTAATATACATGCTACAGTATTTTTCCGACATCCGAGGAGTTTACACAATTCTTTGTGGTTTCTCAGTAACAAAATACAACATTTCTTTTTTTTTTTTTTTGTATTTTTAACTTCAAGAGAGAGAGAGAGAGAGAATAAAGAGAGGCTGCTGAGGGAACGACTGTTTATAGCTGCTATAACGTAGGTGAGAACAGGTGGACAACATTCCACGTTAAATGTGACTATAAACATAAAAAAAAAAGTGTGTTGTTCTTTAATAAATTAAAAATTGCAGTCACTGAAAATTTAGAACACACTTCAGGATGTGCAGGTGTAGAAAAAGAATCACCTTCAGGATGGTAACGGTAACGCCACTTCATCACTCCACCCCTGTCAGTGATTATTTTACTAAAACAGCAAGACTCAGGGTTTTATTACTTACCGATTTAATCATTTGCACGTAAGAAATGTGATAAAAACAGTTATTGTATTGACTTTTATTAGGGATTTGTAGTCTAAAAAATATCAGTATTTAGGGTTTTAAGTGAAAACTATCAAATATTGTGATTCTCTGTACCGCTTTGTTCAGCTGGAACCATGGAGAACATCTTCGTTCTGCTCAGCGTAACCCTCCTCGCCGCAGGTATTCGTGGTCAGACGCAGAGCTCCGACGTGCAGGAGCTGGCCGGCCGGAGCGCAGACTTCGCCACGGCGCTGTACCGCAAGATTGCTAGCATGAGCGATGATAACTTTGCGATCTCCCCTTTAGCAGCCGCTCTGAGCCTGGCGTCTCTGGCAGCAGGAGCTGGAGAGAGCACCAGCAAAGGGCTGCTGCAAACGCTAAACCTGGCTCCTATGGAGAGAGACGGAGAACCCGATCGGATCCCCACGTTGCTGCAGCAGATGAGGGAAGCTGCAGCTCAGACTGTAGCGACGGGTCTGTTTATCAGCCAGCAGGTCCAGGTCGAGTCCAGCTTCAGCAGCCAGGTGAAGAAGTTCTACAGCGCAGATGTGAAGAGTGTGGAGTTCTCCAACACGCAGGCCACTAAAGCCAGCGTCAGTGAGTACGTTACAGGCAGCACCGGGAACAAGATCAGGGAGGTGCTGGACACCGTGGATCCTCGGAGCCAGCTCATGCTCATCAGTGCCGCATATTTTACAGGTGAGGAACAATCAGGGTGGTTCTCTTTTCCTTTCCCAGGGTTCTGTGTTTCCCATCCTCATGTTTTCGATCATCCAGCTGAGAATGCATGAGGACATGATGCAAGAACCAGAGGACTTAACACCAACGCATCATGATGTGTGAACATCTGTAGAGACACTTGTAATAAATTCAGAAGCCTTCATGTAGGACATTATGTAGGACATTACAACAAAGTATCAGAACAGGTTCTAAGCAGAACCCTTTTTAGGAAGAGCCCTTAACAAAACTATCTTCCCAAGATTATGTGTATTAACTGGTTATATGTGCCATGCAGACTCCAAATTATTGCTCGTTATTTTACCTAGAACCTCTCAGGTGCTCTTCAAGGGTTCTTTAAGAGCTTATTGGAAAATGAAGAGCCCTTAGCAACCTTAAAAGGGTTCTGCTTGGAACCTGTTTGGTGGAGAACCACATTACTGTACAGTTCTGCATAGAATGTTTAAGCATTCCTGCAGAGGGATCACCGAGTACACAGCATTGTGTTATTGCAGGTGCATGCAAAGAGCAAATGTTGGATCTGGCATCCTATTTAGAGAGATGGAGAACTAAGCCAGATCCCATTTTGCTCAGGTAGATGAGAGAAATGGGTTCTTCAAGGGTTCTTCAAAGGTTCATTGGATAACTAAAGGCTCATAGCTTCTAACAGAATGGTTTTACTTGAAATCCTTCTATTCGAGGAACACACTGTTGTACAGTTCTTAGAATTTTTATGGATTCCTGCAGAGGGATAACCAAAGAACCCTTAGTGTACACCACATTGTGTTATTACAGATGCATGCAAAGAGCTGCTTCAAAATTTAGGCTCCTATGGAGAGAGACGGAGAACCAGATCAGATCCCCATGCTGCTCTTGGAAATCCAAGAGTTCTTAGATTCCAAAAAAGGGCTTTTTATTTTTTAAGGAATCCTTCAGTAGAGAAAATCTGTTTTCAGGTTCTACACAGAATTGTAACACCTCCACCAGAGGGATAACTGAAGGACTCTTCAGGGTTCTAAGGTTATAGTGTATGCTGTATTTTTCCCGACCAGGCCAGTGGAAGCTCCCGTTCAATGCCAGCTTCACTCAGGAGGAGCGCTTCTATATTGATAAGTACCACATCGTCCAGGTGCCTATGATGTTCCACTCAGATAAATACTACCTGGCGTATGACCCGTCCCTGAAGGTGGGCATTCTGAAGCTGCCGTGTACTGACGGTACCGCCATGCTGGTCCTCCTGCCGGATGAAGACGTAGATTACACGTCTGTGGATGAAGCCCTGACTGCTGAAGTGTTCCTCAGATGGGTAGCAAAGCTGAAGAAAACGTATGTCAGGGCCAGTTTTTTACACACCATTCTACAGGCTGATTTTTAAACACTGTAATACGGTAATACTATGTATTTGGTCATGTGATCACTCCACAGGAAGTTAGAGGTCCTGTTGCCCAGGTTCTCCGTGGAGTACTCCTTCTCTCTGAAGAAAAGCCTCCCCAGTCTGGGCTTTACCAAATTCCAGGATAGTAGCGCAGATCTGTCAGGAATCAGCGAGACCTCTGAGCTGAAATTGTCTGAGGTAACGTACATCCATTTCTGATCAGTAATGGGCAGCAGGGGGGTGGGATGGCAGGTAACTGAGGGGCAGTAGCCTGAGAGTGAGGACAGAGTTCTGTAATAGTGAGCAGGACTATAATTACTGCTCTACTCTTCCCTGCATTCTCACTAAAAGATTTCTAATTATATACAAAAGCTAAAAGAAGATGGTGAGGTTCTCTTTGGGAGTGACGAGGTTGGACAGGATTAGGAACGAGTACGTCAGAGGGACGGCTCATGTTGGACGTTTGGGGGACAGAGTCAGGGAGGCCAGATTAAGATGGTTTGGACATGTTCAGAGGAGGGAGAGGGAGTATATTGGTAGGAGAATGTTGGACATGGAGCTGCCAGGCAGGAGGCGAAGAGGAAGCCAAAGAGGAGGTATATGGAGGTAATAAATGAGGATATGAAACTAGTGGGTGCGAGTGTTGAGGATGCAGAAGATAGGGATAGGTGGAGAGTGATGATTCGCTGTGGCGACCCCTGAAGGGAAAAGCCGAAAGAAGAAGATATACAAAAGCTAAAAAAAAACTCCCGCAGAAACTCTGACCATTCCCATTACGTAGCGAACTCACATGATCTGGTTGTTTAAAATATAAATATAAGATAATATAAGCCATGGGATGTTCTGATGGTGGTATAATGTTATCGCGGCTCTCCTGGTTGCAGGCAACGCAGAAGGTCCTGGTGGAAGTGGACGAGCGAGGAAGCTCGGCCGCTCCGTCCTCCAGCAGCCTCCTCATGGAGACTCTTCCCCCGAGGCTCGCCTTCAATCGGCCCTTCCTGTTTCTCATCTACCATGAGGCCACTAAAAGCCTGCTGCACATGGGCCGTGTGATCGACCCCACTAAGAAGTAGTCGTGTCTGCGTTCATGCATCACCTAAAACATATTTAGCGTACCATTTCGTCTGTGCACTGATCAAAATAACAGGAATCTGTAATGTAATGTAATACCCCGAACAGTTATCTACATGAAGTAATTATTCATTATTAATATCAATGCTTACTCGTCAAGCTAACCTTATATGTTACTAGCTAATTCACCTGTACTAAAGTCATAATTAACCATTATACCACAGTGCTTCTAATGCTGGATTCTGATTGGTCAGAACGCGCTCGTTCTAATACATTACCTTTTCTCCTCATACACAGGGTCATGTAGGAGGATGATCTACATAAACAGATAAAAAAAAACGTGTATTTGTTGATATGGTGAAGTTTTCTGTAAGGAGATGTTTTATGGAAGGAGTCTCCAGTGTCAGCGCTTTGTCACAGTCAGAGGTAAAGCTGTAACGTTAAGTTTAACAACATCTTCGGGACAGAGGAGTTTACGCTTTGCGGTTTCTTAGTAACATGGCAAGCTGTGTTTTTGTTTTATTTTTGTCTTATTATCTTCAAGAGAGGTAAAGCACAACATTATGTATGGCATCTCATTGATTAATAAATAAAAATAGCAGTTGTTAGCTGATCCCTGTGGTGTAAGGGGAATAAAACCCTTGGGGATATGCTTTGATAAGAAAAGGTGTAAGTAACAGTAACTCCGCTTCATCACACCATCCTGTCATGTTTTATTCCTTACTGCTGATGCGATGTACCGCACTTTGGATCAACTGCGGTTGCTTTATGAATAAAATTCGACTTGACTTACTGCTATCAGAATTCCGTGCAAATCTCTGCAATGATTCATACAGAAAGTCCTCAAAAAGTTCAGAAAGTCATGAGTGGTGTTCACCATGGGCTTTATTGTTTGGGTTCTGTGTTGGCGTGAATCACTCGGGTGCTTTAAAGCACCAGGAACAATCTCACTGGTGGAAATGGAGAGTCCCAGAACTCCTGAAGGTGGCACTCGGTCATAAAAATACACACTTTTATCCTAGCAAGTCGGAAAATATTATAAAACAAAGATTCTGCAAAGCATGCTATAATACAAAAAGAAAAAAAAAAACAAATCAAAATAAATGACTCAATAAATAAAATACATCATATTACCTATTACTCTTCCTCTTTTTTTTTTTTTTTGGACAAATGATACAAGTTTTGGTGTGGAATAAGGCAGAGATGGATCGACGTTTACTTGTGAGAAGAATCCTGGTGCCTCCTTTTTTCCTCCTCCGCAGCCTGAGCGTGAGAGTTCAGCTGGTTCTGCTCCAGAGGAGGAATGAGGGATGAACGCAGCGTCCTGAAGACGAACGCACATCGCCATCTGGTTCTCCTTCAGGCTCCGTGTCAAAGTCCCCTCACCTGAGTGGTACATCATTCCCTTCCAGACTGCATGCCAAACGAGTTGGACTTCCTTTGTCTAATACATATATTAGATGAGGAAAAAAAAAAAAAGAA
>CM040993.1:18324012-18339012 GCA_022985145.1 Pangasius djambal
ACTGGGAAATTGTAGGCGCAGTTGCGGCGCACCAGCGCGTACTTGTTCTCCAGTTCCAGAGGGTAAGGTTGGCTCTCGCAGTGGCCGTTCTCATGCTGCAGACCGAGACAACACAGCTTCTTATAGAACTCCAGGAACCAGAGGTGCTGCTCGTCCGTGAAGGACGCTGTGTGGAGAGTCAGAGAGTTCAGAGAGTCAGATCTGGAGAAGATCTCATGTGTAATCGAAGACAGAAGGGGTATTTAATGAAAGCTCAGAAGTTCTTCACCAGAATCTGAGCTCACAATGGCCGGCTTTAACACAGAGAACAGCTCATGAGTGAGTCAGAGCTCAGATGTAACACTCAGAGTCAGTCACTTCAGAAAAAGTATTTATGTGGGGAAAGTTTCTCATATTCAGGGTCCATTTACGCAGCTAAGTTAAGTCCATTTTCTGTATGCAGCATTCAGATTATTCAAATCACCTGTGTGTAGTTCACAGCTTTGAGGTTGCCAGATGTTTTTGGAGTAGAACCTCTGAGACGGGGTTTTTCAAGAGGCAGAAATCAGAGCATTCTAATATATTTCTTATAGCCAGCTGCTGTGATTCAATGCCCAACACTAGAAGTTCAGAAATATGATTTGGTCATATTGCATGCACTGCGTGTTTAAGATCTATCCACACATTTTTTTTTAATAACCCCAAGTTTAACAGTGGGTAGGACATCCTCCTCCTCATCCTCCTCCTCGTCCTCCTCCTCGTCCTCCTCACCATCATCATCATCACATGCTTCTCTTATTTTTCTTGGTCTTTCATATCATGATGTGTTCCGTTATTTCCTGATGACACTTCAGACAATGGAAATTGCAAACAGGAGGCATTTAGATATCATTTTCTAGCCTTTCCCCACTTTATAAAAGTCAATTATCGTTCATTTTCTCATTTGGGTGTTCGGTTTAAGACAACATCCTGAGAGATTCAAAGGGTCAGAAAGTTTACGTTAAGTTTAACTTTCATCACCTGAGACCTTACAGAATTAACTCGAAAAGTGCACAAACTTTTGCACATGCCACATTTACTGTTTTTCACTTTTCAGTGTGTAAACGTGCGTCAGACATTTGCAGAAACATACAAGTGTGCAAGATGGCTGCCTATAGCTGTATTAACCTCATAATAAACAACACTGTGCACAGTAAAGAGGTTCGAGACTCACACTTTAGCATTACTATGAGCCCAACTCTGGATATGTCGGGAAAGACACGTGATTATTAGCGACCTGTTTCAGGTGCGCAGCTGCGATTACGGCCGGGACACTCACCTGAGAGGCCATGACACAGTTTGCCGTACTGGAAGGACAGTGATGCCAGCACCGCCTCGTCAGCTTTAAAGCACTTCTCACAGAACGTCTTCACCAGCGGGAAAATAACACGGGTCCTGTCGTCTGTGGAAAAGGGCGCAAAGAAGACGGAGGCCATCACTGCTTCTCTGCGTCTCTGTCGTTATACAGTTCTACTTGTATTGCACTTTTAACAACAGACATGGCCACGAAGCAGCTTTAAAGAAATCCGGATGGAGATCTGGATTCCAGTTCTGAAGTAATCTGGTATATAATAATGACAATAAACCTGAACTGAGTAAATTAGTGGTAATAAATGAAAGAAAAGAATAACGAAGCTGACCGTTGTCGAACATCTCCAGGAGGTTGATGATGGTGTCGAAGGCTGCCAGTCTCACGGTGCTGCCCTCGTCACGTGCCAGCTCCACCAACTCCGGCAACACCACAGCCTTCGTATGCTCCGGTCTGGGCCACAAACACAAACACAGAAACATCACGCATTAAAAAATGGGATTTATAATTGTTTTTTTTTTATTTTATTGAAGTGCACAGTGCATATCGTGCATGCATTCATAGCACTGCTGGTGTGCATCCTGAGTAGGGCTGTGCAGCACAACATCTGGCACCGAAGCAGCATTTAGCTCTCAGCGAATACTGAAAAGTCTAAAAATTCTGTGCCTATCGTTGACACTTTGGTATAAAGATTACATCATTGTTAGGACAGATATAATATCGCCAAGTTTACTGATCAGCTTTCTGACTTTTGCAGTATCTGTATGCTAACATGTTTGGATCCAGCTAGCACTTAGACTAGCATTTATTAGCCATCTATCTGCTGTATCAAACTGTATGCATACGTACTTTACATAATTTATCCAGCGCGGTTCATAAACGAGGCTAATTAACCACGAGGTTTCGACTTCGTGCTGTAGGTGGAGCTCCGACAGTCCGTGAGGAATCCTGAGTACTCGTGCGTAATGTTAGATAGTCGGATAAATGTCCTTTGCTGTGAAATGGCTTGATTGGATTCGTCATACTTGTGAATTTCTTTTTGATACAGGAAGTCAGAGCAGAGGCGTGTAGAACTGCTTGATTGATTTACACAACAGCCAATAGCGTTCGAGAAATGCCACACCCCCCACTGACTCTAAACCAACCTGACAGTAGCTTAGCGAGCTAGCTAAACACGGAGAACACTGAAGAGTCTGTAGAGAATTTCACCCTCTTCCAAGTGTTTCTTTATTCTCCCGCAAGCGATGGTTGGAAATATGGGTGGGCGATACGACAAAAATAATCATAATCACGGTATTTCAGGACAATTCTAGATACGCGATATTCATCACGATATACGGGCTGCAGGCAACACGGAGGTGCTGCATTTACAAATTAGTTTGGTGAAAATTAGTGGATGAAATTTTCAAAACTGCTTCCAGAGTTTGTAACTGTTATAATGAGTTTGTAACACTTTTCTGAAATATATCTCGATACCTTTATAATTAAAAACAGTTACAGATATATTTCAGAAAAGCGTATTGTGACAGAATTAATCACAGTATCAATATTATGTCGTCATATCACCCAGCACTAGTTGGAAAAGGGAATGGTGTGCTTATTGGTGCTTATTATATATTATTATTATTATTATTATTATTAGTAAAGATTAAAGAGACAGGTCCAAAAAGCTCTGAAACACCACTTCAGATTGGAATAATTCTTGCTCATGTTAATCAAATCACTTTTCAGAAAGATTCGACTCTTTAACGTTTCTCTCTCGCGCGCTTCCTCTCTTGTATTTATCTTTTTTACCCAATTCCCCTGGCGATGTTCTCCAGCTGGCGACACATGCAGGAGCGCACCTCGTACTCCACGTCCTGACACAACGACCTGACCAGAGGCAGCAGGTCCTTCTTCACCCTGCGCAGGACAACACAGCGACACAGCGACACAACGACACAACGACACAACAGCTCAGTGCTCAGCTTCATACCACAGATCTGCTGAATCCTGGATCATGATTGGATTGAATTTTCCAGAACAGCAGCTCTGACGGTAGCGCAGCTGCAAATCGCAGGTTAATATTAATGCGCTCGTTCTGATACGTTATCGTTTCTATAGCAACGGCTCTTTCACAGTGACGTGTATAGCAGAAGCTCCGCGCGAACGGAGTAACTTGTTTCATGGAGCTCCAAAACATTAAATATAACTATAAATGGATAAAAAATTGTCATTTTTTAACTAAATAAAAATTGTAATTGTTGACAAATTGCTGTGGTATAAGAGGAATAAAACACTGCGGGGATGAGCTGTTTTAGGAAAATAATCAGCTTTGGGGTGGTAACAGTAACAGCGCTTCATCACACCACCTCAATGTTGATTATTTTCCTACTACAGCATGACACAGAGTGTTTTATTCCTTGCTTATGGGTTTTATACAGCTTATTTAAGCTTGAGAAATTAATAATTATCATGAAAAACAATTGCTGAAGACAAACTATTGGTGCTAACTGTTTCTATCCATAAAAAAAAAATTAAATATCACCCATGATTATAAGGTTATTGAAATATCTAGTTTATTTAAAATGGGTCAGTAATTGTGTACATAGCATTACATTCACGACAGAACGCTTTTTCCTAGCTCTTGCTAAAAGTATTTGAAAATCAGACAACCCTCGATGCAAACCTTCATTCCTCAAACCTTCACTTTTCACACAAACAGAAGACTCACGCTGATGACTCAAATTTGGCAGCCACCTTCCCCAGGATGCGACAGCTGGCCAGTCGAGCCGGTACGGACTGCGAGAGCTGAGCTTTGGATACCAGTGGGCTCAGGATCTGCAAACACGATCACACCACAGTAGCGGTCACGTCTTAGCGGCTCACTTCTGCATTCTATATTCAGCTAAACAGCAGATCTGGAACGTGCAACAGTGTGGAAAGTGAGAAGTGAGAAAAAAAAAGTTCTCGCTACCTCCTGTCTGATGGTTTCTTTTGGTAAAGCATCAATAGCTGATAGCAAAGTCTCGAGCCAAGCGCTGCTGACCACTGTGGGAAGGAGATAAAAAAATAATAAATAAACAAGCTGAGTCTCAGAGGAAAGAGCAGGTTTTGGACAGGATTCACCGTCTTGTGTGAAAGAAAAGGTGGGGAAGGAAAAGAAATCCAGGTGGTGTTTTAATGTGATGCAGAATGACTAGGCATAATTAATTCGAATGCATAAATGCATTAAAACGTCCTCTAACTGGTCTTCAGCGGAACGTCCGTGCTATTACATAAACGTCAGCCTGAACTTATGTCTTATGTTCATCCACTGGATTATAAAGGATTATAACACAGAGCTAAAGTCACTTTTTCTTGGTAATCTGTACAAATCAGAGTCAGGGGCGGAGCTCCACGTGAGCACAGTTTATGATGTCAGTACACAATAACTTCCTGAGTTTGGACCAGTCACGTGCAAGATTACAGGATGACGAGGACGATGTCATCAGAACCCAGTCGCGAATATCTTCATCTTTTGATCTGACATGTAGAAACGTTATCGCGCGGTCTGTTACGGAATTCTTACTGGGATCATCTCGTACAGGGTGTGACAAGTAATAACCCTAAAAGACTGCCAGGATCGCGCGGCGTAAATCCGACTTAACGCGCCATCTGCGCTAATCCTCGGACAGTTCCTCTCCAGACCGCCAGAGGGCCACCTGATTCAACGTTGCAATCTCTTCTTCTGTATTATGACTCGCTTCCTGTCCTGCTCTGTGTTTCCTCCTGATCAGTACCCTGTATAAGCTCTGCATTTCTTCCTGTTTGTTGCTGAGCTTTGTTTTCCATGCTTCCATGAATAGAATTTTACTTACATTAAACTATCCTACAACAAAAGCTGTGAGTGTGGAACTGAAGAAACGTCGGACCACACGCGCCACAGCACTGGTCAGAGGAATCATCCGAGCCAACTGTTTGGATTTGTCGCTTTATTCCATGATACCTAATTTGCATAGAATGAAGAAAACTTCAGTTCAAATGCTGCTTTGTCGCTTTTCACTGAAACTGTGTATTGTGTATCCGTGTTTCACAAGAACGTAGGACGTAAACTGTCACCTGCCGCTTTGTCGCTTGCTATTACGAACCTAGGATTAGATTAGATTATATTAAATATATGATTTATTTGAATGGTCTGTTTGAAGTGTTTATTTAAGAGTATCTTTATCCGTTAGAGAAGAAGTGTGCTGTCTCTGACCTGTGTCCCGGTGGTCTAAGTTGAGGAGGACGATCTGGAGGATTGAGTGTGTGTGTGTCTGGATGAGGACGATGTCGTCCTGGAGGATGGTGAGGAAAGAGCCTGCTGCGGCGAGCTGCATATCTGCCCCGGCCACGTGCAGCACTTCCTGTGAGGGAACAGAGCACAAGATCCGGCTGAGAGGTTTAGTCCGGTCGCCTTGGCTCGTCGCTAGGAGACGCTGTGGGTGATATCATATGAGTGGATGGTGTTCTGATTGTCGAGGATGAGAAGAATGAAGCGCAGTAGGATTTGTCCTACCCTGACTTTTGGCACCACTCTTCTGAAGGTCTCCGCTGGGTTCTGACGCACCAGGTTTGGCAGGTTCACAATCACACTGGCTCGCTGGACGTCCTGCCCGGAGCTGATCACCACAAGGACAACAGCACAGAAACAACATTTAGCATGCAGGCACTGTCTGACCATGGTTTCATCTTAACCATGGTTTCATCTTATCCGCTCATATACCTTTCATTAAATGCGTACAAAGACGTTACGTGGAAAAATAAAACCTGGGAAGAAAGTAGAAGAGATCGTTGGTGTCTCACTGGTTTAATTTCTGTTTAACAAGTTAGCTTTAGAAGCTATAGCCAGATATTTCCATTTCTCAACATGCTGGGCAGGCCACGCCCACAAGCAACTGCGTGAACATAGTGTTCACCAGGTATCACTCTGCATGTATAATAATAAATCTGAACGTTAATGGAAACCCACTGTAACGTCGGAATGAACATTTTGTTATAAATCTAACGATGGAGGTACAGTACGAAATAATCGGCCTTTTTAGGGCTGGCTTGAAAATATTCTGCGACTACAAAGATCTTGTTTTGAGGCAAGTAACTGAACTTAAATCTAACGAATTTCTGCAAACAAAGGCAAAGTGTAAGTGTCTAAGACAGTGTGTCTATGATGTACAGAACCATTTCTGGTGTAAGATATACTGTAAATATATTGCGAGAGAGGGAAAGGGGGAATATGGATAGATAACCAGGGGCTGATAAAAAGATGTGTTGAAGAGACAGCGAGTCAGAAATGCGTGCGCACCACGGTGAACTTCTTTCCCAAGCAAAGACTGTAAAAAACTTGAACTTTTTGGGCTTCAGGTCATTTTAAGATGTCGATGAGTGCCAGGACCCTGCTTCCTCCACTTCCTCGCTGCGCTTTCGCTCTGAGGTATTCATTACCTTTACGCTTGCAGTGTGTCCTCCAGTGCCCTTTGTTGGCAGAAGGTTATTTAATAACTAAGAATGAGCTGTGCTTGCTGCCAGGTCTGTCAGAGAGGGAGAAGTGGTCATGGTGTGTGCACCTTCTCAATACGATCGCTGTTGTTCAGCACCGTGGCATTGTTTTCCGTTTCCGGACTAGTGAACAGACGCGGTGCGGACGGAGCGGAGCAGCTGGTGTCTAGAGGGCGACTTAATCAAATACACACCAGGTGAACGGGGGTCCAGTATCCTCATCTTATTCACAATGCAAAGTAAAAACACACACATTCGCTTTGTGCTTTTGAAATGAGGTTTGGCGAGTAAAAGGAGCATGAAAAGGTAAAGCCCAGCTACACCAGCATACTGTGCTGTAAATCACAGGTTTATATTAATGGTTTGTTTCTCATGATCGTGTCACAGATGCTCCACAATTTGATAATAAACAGATTCTAAAGCGTGATCACTGATATGGTGAGGTTTTCTGTACTTAACACTTACAGAAGGAGTCTCCAGTGTCAGCGCCTTGTAACAAGCTGCAAGTCTTCAGGACAGAAGAGTTTGTGCGTTTGGTGGTTTCTTGGCAATTTTACAAGCTGCATTTTTCTTCTTTTGGTCTTATTAACTTCAGCATCTGTTTACAGCTGCTGTAACGGGCTTGCGAACAGGACCTAACTTGTTTCACAGATGCGCCACAACATTAAACATTAAACATGACCGTAACCGGATAAAAGGTATGACATGTTGTTCCTTAATAATTGTAAATAGCTGGCAAATTGCTGTTGTATTAGAGGAATAAAACAATGTTTTGGAACAATGTTAAAGGAAATAATCAGCTTCAGGGTAGTAAGAGTAACTCGTCACACCACCCCGCCGTTGATTATTTTCCTGTAACAGCACGACATGCATGCACCAGTGTGTGACTAAGGAAACATTGTATGTGTGTAAATCTAGATTGAACAGATATGCGTCCTCTGTGCATCTCTCTGCAGCTTAACGAGCATCTCTCTCTCCTATCTGTCATCTCACAGATTTGCTGGCAGCCTGCTTTTAAGCTCCGAGTGACAGCCAGCAGGGGCAATGAAACTGTTCTGAGAACTAGTTTGCTGCCCGAGGGAGCCGAGGTGTGGAACGACTCTGGAACTTAATTAGCACGGGGAAGGAACGCTACATAGCTTTGTAGGTTAAAGAGAAACATGGAGATCTGCCAACAAAGGATGTGATTGGTTGATTTCTGGCGCATATATATATATATATATATATATATTCTGAGATCAAACTGTGACAGCAATAAATAAGCTCATGTGTCATGTTTCCAGCAGCAAGTCTGACAAGCTGGATAGAACACTGGGCTTTACACACACACACACACACACACACACACACACACACACCCCTAAGCTCTGACTATACTGTAAACACACAATTTAATCAAGTTATTTTTGTGAAACGTGAAAACATAACTCAACTGGGGGAAAATGTGGGACAAAAACAATTTGTCACGTCTAATATCAGGGTGAACGAATCGGTAGAATCAGCTAAAGAACGAAACTGATAGTGAAAAAGTCTGATGATATGCAGGTGGAAAGTTCATGAAACCACAGCTAATCGTCTCCCCGGACAGGTGAACCAGGCAAGAATCTACAACGCTCTCTCAGACTAATGATAAGGAAGCTAAGAGAGAAGCCAGCAGTCACTCAGAAAGAGCTGCAGGATGAACTGAAACAGCAGTCAGCAATCGTCTCAGCTCCTACACCTCACGCTACACTCCAGGGGAACAGGGATACACGTCTAAGGGCATTCAGATAATTCAGAACTCTACTAGAACACTATACTCTGGTCCAATGAAACAAGAATAAAACTCTTTTTTATGTTTGAGAAAGAAAGATTGGGCGTATGATCCCAAGAACACCATCACACACGCGGTGAAGCACGGTGGTGGGAGCATCGTGATATGGTACCGCGGCATTACTCGTCATCGAAGGAAACATGAATGGAGCAAAACTTATGGGGACATATTAGAGGAGAATTTAATCTTATCTGCCAGGAAACTAAGTCTGGGGAGAAGATGGACGTTTGATCTAGACAACAATCTGAAACATGCAGCCACAATAACTCAAAAAGGTCTTGTACGAACGAAAGTGTATGCAGAGTGCGATCAGAGGGATCCTCGTAACCGCGAGGAACTGAAGCTGATTTGTCAAAAGAAATGTAACGAAACCAAAATGCTTCAAAAATCGAATTACTTCTTAATGTAAACAGCGGCTTTGCAACAAAGTGCTAATATTGTTAATATTTTTGGTGTCCGATTACTATTTTAATTTTTATTAATTTTGTTTTTTCAATGCATATACTTATGAATACACACTTTGTTCATATTTACGATACTTTTTGACGAGGAAGCGAACAATGTGCTACACTGGAAACTTAACTAGCTGACTAACTCACCATAAAATATACAAAATATCGCATCACAAGAAAGACTTCATCTTCGTGATACACAATATGTATCACTGTACGTGTATTAGTTTGCTTTTTTTTTTTTTTTTTTTTTTGCTAACAAAGGGCCATTACAGGTTCAGAAAATTTAATAAAAACATAAACGTTTCATCAAAAGGAGTTCTAAAAGTTATAACTCCTGCACAGACCTGCTGTGGAAGATAAAACCTTTAAAATGGCATTTCAGACTTGTTAATGCTAATTACAGCCTTTGTTTGTGCAAAATTGATGAGCGACTGTGTGTGTGATTGAATTAGAGGCATCTGAGAGCGTTTTAACCAGACGCTTCTGACGCTCTGGGGGGGGGGGTTTAAGGATATCTGATAAAAGTATAATCCAATCTGGTAATCAGATCACAGCCATCCAACTTTAATCAGCTGAAATCCTCCATCAGATAGCGATGGATCGTTGTTGTAGCTGTACGTCTGTGTGTCAGTAACACGGAGGATTAAGTACGCTTTCTTTCAGAAGTCCGGAGACGAGCAGATCGTTAGCTCGGCTAAAGACTTGAATGAAAGGTCGCTAGCTGGATTATACATGAGGCAGGTACATGAGCGATGACATCAGCTGGACTCGGTACAATTCATGCCGGAGAGCCAGCGAGCAAGTGATTCACGCGCTGTAATGCTGACTGTTAAAGCACTTTCATGATCAATTATTGATGATGATAAAACATCCAGGTTTTTAGATGGATTTTTATTGCTTAAAATGGCATGTCAGATCTTTTTTTTTTCCTATATATATATATATATATATATATATATATATTACTTATACTAAAATTAAATGGATTGTCTGCGTGTAGAAGTAGGAAAGGATAAATATTATATCTTAAATTTTAAAAAGTACAACATCCAGTGTCTTTATAAAAATTGTTAACGTTCACATTTAAATTTATAGAAAATATCACTTTAAAAAAAAAGCGTACACATAGCACAACATTTAATTCTGCTAAGATGAAATAAAACGTTAAATAATAATATTAAATAAAATATAATATCATATACTATATATATAATAGTCCTAATTACTTTTTTGTTATTTTATTTATTTTTCTTTTATTAATTTTTAATTCCTGAATTTTCCCTTCGCAGAACAAAATTAGTTAGTTAAATAGTTATCGTTATTTACAGGACTTGTTTTTCAGATATAGTTTGAATTAAACTAGTTAAATTCAGAAACATTCAAAACAGCTAATAACTCCTCAGTAAGAATTCCATAATGAATATAATAACATGTATATATTAAAGTACTGAAGCAGGGATATGGGGAAGAATCTGGATTGAGACATTCCTAATAGCTGTGATCGAAAAACATAACAACTGAGATGTGATTATTACTAAACCTGTATTCTTTTAATCGTGATGTACAAGCTAAGGTGTTTTATTTACCTGAGGAGGTAGACCGCTCGCTCGATATCATTCAGATCTTCATCTACAGTCAACTTCTCAATCTCCTCTGCAGTCTGGAACATCACACAAAATATATATATATATATATATACACACATTAATACCTTAATATATTCATTCTGTAAAACAGCAATCTGTACTGACAACTACCCGGGATCTGTATCAGGAAATATATATATATATATATAATATAAGAGGAAAAAAAGAATGAATTTGATCCGATCCTGGACCAAATGTCTGAGTTTGGAATTTTTTTTTGAATTGGAACTTTACATATAAAGAGATTTGACTGGTTTTTTTGTTTTGTTTTGTTTTTGTTAGGATTGAGTTTATTTTATTTATATTTTATACTTATTATACTTATTATATTTGCAATGTAAATGTGTGTTTTTCCTGTATTAATATGTGAAATGCTTCAGTTAAAAAAAAGCTTAGTTTAAAAAAAAAAAAAAGATATCAGATGGGTATCGATATCTGTTCATACTCCAGGTTTCAGTATCAGTATTGCTATAGATTAATACTCAAGGTTTCAGTATCTTTATCAGTTCATATTCCAGGTTTCAGTATCTTTATCTGTTCATACTCCAGGTTTCAGTATCTTTATCAGTTCATATTCCAGGTTTCAGTATCTTTATCAGTTCATATTCCAGGTTTCAGTATCTTTATCAGTTCATACTCCAGGTTTCAGTATCTTTATCAGTTCATACTCCAGGTTTCAGTATCTTTATCAGTTCATATTCCAGGTTTCAGTATCTTTATCAGTTCATATTCCAGGTTTCAGTATCTTTATCAGTTCATACTCCAGGTTTCAGTATCTTTATCAGTTCATATTCCAGGTTTCAGTATCTTTATCAGTTCATATTCCAGGTTTCAGTATCTTTATCAGTATCAGTTCATTCTCATGGTTTCAGTATCTTTATCAGTATCCGTTCATACTCATGGTTTCAGTATTGGTATCAACATCAGTCGATACTCCAAGTTCTAGTATCGTTATCGACAACTGCTGATACTGAAAGTTTTGGTATTGTTATCAATATCCACTCCAGGTATCCACTCTGCTACTCCCCGTTTCAGTATCAGTACTGATATCGGTTTATACTCAAGGTTTCAGTATCAGTACTGATATTGATTGATACCAATACTGAAACCTTGCGTATCCATATCATCTGACACTCCTGGTTTCACTGTCGATGTCGATATCGGCTGATACTCCACATTCCAGTATCATTATTAACAACTGCTGATACTCCAGGTTTCAGTATCAGTATCAGCTGATAGTCCAGGTTTCAGTATCGATCTGAGTATCAGTTAATATTCAAGGTTTCAGTATCAGTATCAGCTGATACTCCAGGTTTCAGTATTGATCTCTGTATCGGTTAATACTCCAGGTTTCAGTATCAGTATTGATTTTCACTGATACTCCAGGTTTCAGTATCGATCTCGGTATCGGTTAATATTCAAGGTTTCAGTATCAGTATCAGCTGATACTCCAGGTTTCAGTATCAGCTGATACTCCAGGTTTCAGTATCAGCTGATACTCCAGGTTTCAGTATCAGTATCAGCTGATACTCCAGGTTTCAGTATCAGCTGATACTCCAGGTTTCAGTATCAGCTGATACTCCAGGTTTCAGTATCAGTATCAGCTGATACTCCAGGTTTCAGTATCGATCTGAGTATCGGTTAATATTCAAGGTTTCAGTATCAGTATCAGCTGATACTCCAGGTTTCAGTATCAGCTGATACTCCAGGTTTCAGTATCAGCTGATACTCCAGGTTTCAGTATCGATCTGAGTATCGGTTAATATTCAAGGTTTCAGTATCAGTATCGACTGATACTCCAGTTTTTAGTATTGTATCGGAAAAGAAAGTGTGGTATCGTGCCATCTGTATTATATGTAATAACCAGACGGCCAGGTGGTGGATTTACTGCTTACAGATGACTCAGCCGAATATGTGAGGGGGATTTTCATGCGAGGATGGTGAGGATGTGAGGATGCGAAGCACGATGGACTGCGGGGGAAGAAAGAGAGAGAGAAAGGAGTGCGTGGGCCGGGAGCCGCGGGGGCGGAGAGTCTGTTACTCCAGGGCTTCTCTCATTAGCCGAGGCACTTCGGCCGTGGAACCTCCCTCCCAAAAAGGATGCTCAGAGAACCCCAGCGCCTCCTCCACCTCCACCTCCTCCTCCTCCTCCTCCCTTTGCATACGTAATACGAATTCCTCCTCACGCAGTACGTGATGAGACTACTCAAGTCATAACCGAGAGGAACCTCGTCCTAAATCGGGTTTCTGGGAGGAAGAGCGGGACTGACGGGGTCTGGCAGGATGTCCGAGGGTTCGGGTGGGATTTAAAAGCTGGAAGGATGAGGAGAGCGAGGAGGAGCGGCAGCGGTGATGCGGAAAGCTGTCAGAAAGTGCGTCACTCTGTGAAGCGGTGTGGGCAACCCCCATGCCATCCTGTGTCTCCTGAACATGCACTCGTCAAAACACACACACACACACACACACACACACATCTCTGGCGCAAATCTGACATGAATAAAGCACATGATAATGACATGCATGCAGGACATTTTTTAGGTGGCATCATTTAACACACACACACACACACACACACACACACATATATATAAGAACAATACAAACATGGCAGAAAAGGTTGCAGGAATACCTTCAGACTCCTGCGTATGGGTCTCTCGATGAACGTCAGGTCCTGCAGGTCATCGATCTGTCCAAATACACCGGACTGGCTCAGGGTCATCTTGCTGATGAACATCTGCTCTGGTTTTAATGTCTCCTTCTCCCCTTCTTCCTTACACCTCAGGCATCTTCTCCGGGCTCCTGGAGTCGGAACGATGATTTCTCTTCCTCCCACGGCCAAAAATAAAACTCCTTCAGGTTAAACCAAGGAACTAGAAGTTCAGAAACATGCTCCTTGGATGTCGGGGTGCTTCAAAAAACAAACTACAGCGTCTAATTACTGGCTTTGCAGTCATATCTCAAGCCTGGAACAGGAATTCCTTCAGACGAGCAAATGATGAGCAGATGATTGAACTTTGGATGGATGACAGGAGGCTGCTTTTCCATTGCACCTGCTGTTCAATAGGCAGAAAATCCTCATGGAAATGTTTATATCTATATCTATATCTATATCTATATCTATCTAATCACGTCCAGGTCTAGTCTAAAATCTCACTAGGATAGGATTTAGCATGTCCAAAAAGACGATCAAGATCTTATCTAGATAGATAGCTAACTACCTTGCTAACTAGTTAACTCACCTAGCTAGTAAGTATTGCAAAAATATTGAGATATATTTATAATACAACCGACAGATAGCCTGTAGCACTGCTGCTGCTCTAATAACTGAGACTAAAACGTCACGCGACAACCAATAAGCCCAAACTAACGTCTAAATATTAATGACAAGACACTAATTTAACGTCTTTCCGGTCTAAAAAAAGAGAGAGAACCCGTTGTTGTTGTTGTTTTAGCGGTGAAAATCGCCGCTTAGCCCGACAGCAGCAGCAGCAGCAGCAGCAGCCCACTCGCTTCAAACGCACTGCACCAACTAAAGCCGTCTCCATGGAGACCGCATGCCACAGGAGCGCGCGAGCGGAGCGGAGCGGAGCGGATCACAGCGGCTCGCGCGTCAGTCAGCCACGGCGTCGTCCTCGCGCTCGCGTTCGTTCGTCATCGACGTCGTCATCGTCATCATCATCATCATCATCAGGCAAAGAGAACTGAGATGCGCGCGCGCATATGTGTCTATGTGTGTATGTGTGTGTGTATGTGTGTGTGTGTGTGTGTGTGTGTGGGACCGAAACACCAAACAAACAAACAAACAAATAAACAAACACGAAAATACACAACAAGTCTGTGTTTGTACAGAAGGAGTGTCTCACTGGCTTATTAGCCCTTATAAGGAAATGTGGGCGTGTCCTTGAGGCCACGCACTGAAATGAGAGATGCCCTGGTGTGGGCGTGTCATTAGGGACGCCATATAAGGAAGTAAGTGACCATATATGGTAAAAGGAAGTAGGCTTGTATTATACAGTATACACATGTATATACAGTACAGTATGTACACTTATTGTTCTCAGCATGTTTTCTTTCTTTTTTTCTTTTCTTTTTTTAAGACAAGCCACAACAAAACTCCTGAAAATATAAAATTTTGAATTTGAGAGACTCAGATGTTATGGAAATAAATTCTAAATAGAATTTTAAAAGTTTAAGCTTTTAAAATAAAAAAAAAAATAAAAAAGCAAAATTATTTTACATTTGAAATTTGAAAGCTGTACTCAT
>CM040993.1:18344012-18350091 GCA_022985145.1 Pangasius djambal
TAATTTATTTAAATAATAAATCATTAACATTTTCTAAAACATTTAAATAAATAATGTAGTTGACGTAATGTGTACACACTTCTCTGCTTTTCCCCTTCACTTTACTGTGTGTGTGTCTGCACTGTGCTCAGCGTGTGCCACGCGTAACGCTCACATGGTGCGTCTCCTGGTGAGAAACGGAGCAGACGTCAATCAGAAATGTCTGGACGGATGGACGGCTCTGCATGAGTCGGTGTCCCAGAACGACATGGAGATCTGTGAGGTTTTGGTGGAGCACGGAGCCGAGATCAGCTCTCGCAACATCTACGGAGTCACGCCGCTGTTCCTCGCCGCTCAGTCTGGACGCCTGGAGCCGCTCAGCTTCCTCATCCGAAAGGGTTCGTAAGCAGCTATTAACCCTTTCATGCACCGAGTCCACAGAACCGTCCGGAGATCTGCATCAGGTCCACGCTCATGGACCCTCAGTTGAAGGCTCTTTTTTAATGTTTTAGCAAAATATAATATAAACAATAGAAATATAATAAATCAAAATCACCTCCAAATAATTTTGAGATCACGACTGTAGATGAATGTAAACTTCTGTAGCTCGGTCTTTCTCAATCTTTAATAACGTTCTACATAAGATAAAATATCAATATATTAAAAACAAGTGATCATAAATAAACCTGAAACAAAATAAATAAATGTTAATAAATAAATGTGTAAATAAAAGTAATAAATGTTTTGGTGCCAAACTTTACTGATCTCTAAAGATTTTTAAAAACTAGTTTGTTGGTTTGTTTGTTTATTTGTATTTTTTTTTGAATTAGTGTTGTTTTTGGGAAGATTATTATTATTATTATTATTATTATTATTATTGTTATTATTATTATTATTATTATTATTATTATTATTATTATTATTATTATTATATTTTTTTCAGGCAGACTGTTTTATCCTTATCCTATAACTCATGGACTTTCCATTTACTTTTTAATCTAAATAATATTTAGACAGAATCAAAATTCGTACCTCATGCAATTTTAATAAGAAAAAAAAAAAGAAAATATAATTGAATTTGGATTCACGTATAAATAATTTATGCACAGAAGGGTTGAGTTACATCACAGCGCTGATGAATTCTGATTGGTCGGAAGGTGTTGATTAGTTTTCTGTGACAGCAGCTCTCATTCTAATGTATCGTGGTTTCTATGGTAACGGCTCATTCGCAGGGTCTTGTACGGTGGAAAATAATCAGCTTCAGGGTGGTATCAGAAACTCGGCTTCATCACGCCATGCTGCCGTTGATTAGTTCACTGTAACAGCACCACACGCGTGATGTCGTGTGCTCGTGCAGGTGCTGATGTCAACAGCGAGGCGAAAGACGGAGCCACGGCGTTGTACGAGGCCTGCAGGAACGATCACTCGGACGTCGTGGAGTTTCTCCTGTCTCAGAGCGCTGATGCTAACAGACCTGGAAAGGACGGACTTTTACCTCTTCACATAGCAGCGAAACACGGGAACGACAGGTATAACGCCAACACCAACTCGTCGAGACTTTAGCAGAAGAACCCTAACGATCCAAAACCTGATTCTGACTGCTGAATGCGAGTCCCAGGTGTCCTGATCAATTCTACATTTTTAATCTAAAAAATATAAGACCTAGTTTTAGATAAAACACTAACAGCACTGCGTCTTTTTGTCTGTCTCCAAAGAGAAGGAAACGGATGTTATTGTGAATATATCTGTAGAAAACGGGTTCCTCCTGGAAGGTTCTCGTTTATTAGATGGTTCTAGCTTCGTAAAGGAGATAAACTCTTTGTTATAGGATTCTACGTAGAACGCTTAAGGCTGCTGGACCAAACATTTTACAAGTTCATGTTTTATTATTGCCCACGTGGCAGCAAGATACTAAAATCCCTGGGCATTACACTCCATTCAGTAACAACAACAACAACAACAGCAACAACAACAACAACAACAACAACAACATCAAAACAAAATAAAATGCATCAATTAACATCAATCAAACAGAGCATGATACCAAAATCCCTGAGCATTACACTCCATTAAATATCAACAACAACAACAACAACAACAACAACAACATCAAAACAAAATAAAATGCATCAATTAACATCAATCAAACAGAGCATGATACCAAAATCCCTGAGCATTACACTCCATTAAATATCAACAACAACAACAACAACAACAACAACAACAACAACAACATCAAAACAAAATAAAATGCATCAATTAACATCAATCAAACAGAGCATGATACCAAAATCCCTGAGCATTACACTCCATTAAATATCAACAACAACAACAACAACAACAAGTACTAGTACTTACTAATTACAGTACGGTATATTAATAACTAATATTTTATTATAAGTACCTAATTTATATAATGTGTCTTATTATACATCATATATAAGATTATTCAGCATTTCTTGGATGATTTTACTCATTTCACACGTTACATTATTTTTTTTAAATTTATTGTATTAGCAGAGAAATAAATGCTTAAAAATGATGTGTGTATAGAGCAAAGCTATTCCTGAACTGATTAAAATTGTCTAGAAATAAAATAGTTCAGATTTAATAATCATATTTATTTATTTATTGTAATCTTATACTCAATAAATTTGACTTTAGATATTTTCACTTGCTAAGATGCCTTTTTTTTTTGCAGTAGAGTTTGTTCCTTATACTTGGAGCGATCGATATTTTAACCATTTCAGATGATTTAAACAGTCTTCACAGCCGTGCTGTTTATTTTTAGCCGACATTAACGGCTCGCCGTGTTCTGAACTCATCAGCGAAGTGGAAGTAAGAGCTGAATTTTGGGAAAAGGGTTCAAAAAAAAGTCATGAGGTGAAGCGAGAGAACCAGTGTGTTGAATTCCTCCGTATATTTACTGAAGCTTTATAACCGTCTACATCCCCTTCAGGATCATCTCCAAACTGATCCCGATCACGAGCGTGACTGAAGTCCAGCGCAGTGGCATCAGCCCCGTGCATCTCTCAGCCGAGAGCAACGAGGACCAGGCCCTGGAGCTCCTGATCCACGCTGGCTTTGACGTCAACCTCCTGCTGGCTCCGGAACGTTCCTGCATGTATGAAGACCGTCGCCTGTCACCTCTGTACTTTGCTGTAGATAACTGGAGCCTCGAGGCTGCCAGGATGCTTCTGGACGCCGGCGCTGATCCAAACCTGGACCCGTTCAACGTCCTGCTGCTGGCCGTGAGGCAGGGTGACGTACGCATGGCCACCTTACTCCTGGAGCATGGAGCTAACGTTAACGCTCCCCTTCCTACACACCCCAGCACGTTCCCCGCCTGCGTGATGCTCAGCGTGAGGAACATCGCCATGATGAAATGCCTGATGGACCACGGCTGTGACGCAGAAGCGTGTTTTCAGTGTGAACATGGCGCTGAAGAGCATCAGACGTACCCCAGGAGCGAGATGGAGACACGGCCATGTCTGCAGGTATTAGTTGCGCTGCGAGATAATTAAACCTTCACAAAAATTGGTTTTATAGATCTTCTTCTTTATCTTCTCCACACACAGTTCTGTGAGATGATCTCAGCCGGGTCGGTGTGTCACTGCACAGGACCCGTCGTTAACCTGCTCCTGGATTACGTCGCTCGTGTAAAACTCTGTTCCAGACTCAATAAACTGCTGGAAAGTGATGATTCCTGGACACAAATCAAAGACAAATCACGTACGTACGTCCAAATTATCTAGCAGCTGGGTGCAAAACTTAGCATCCCCCTTGGTTTAGGTGAAACACATCTGAAAAAAAAAATGCTCTTTAGTTGCATTATTTAAATTTGTGCCAAACAGTCAACACGTTCACTTTAAGTCAGGGTTTCCTAAACTAGGGGTCACGACCTCATGTGGTGTCATATGATTACTGGCATAATTGGCATTTCTCCAGTCATCTAGATCCTTCGAAACATCAAGTGACTCTGATTCAGTAGAACAGAAGTCAAGAAAACGAACGCAAAAGTTCGATTTGAAATTGAATATGGATTTACAGTAAACAGTTGAGTCTGAAAAGCCCTTGTTTAGGACATGAAACAGTCTCAAACTTCCAAGCAGCCAGTCAATAGGAATCACCAAAACAGCTCGAACACGCTCTAAATCTATAAAATACTCTCCCACAGAGCTGGAGGAGGAAATAAACAAGATATCCGAGTGTTTAAGGAGAGCGACTAGAACCAGTGACAGAACACAGAAGCAAAAACTCGAACAAAAAGCAGATAATAAGGCACATAAGAGGTGGAATAAAAGTTCACATTCATATGAGTTGAATTTGAATGAATGCTCGGCTTGCCCAGAAGTGCAATTAACTAGGTTAAACATCAGGAAGTGACATCATTAACGTACATCATCATTCTGTACATTAACACACTCGAATAGACAGAAGAGAGTATTAGTGAGTATTAAATCCCTGGAAGGAGAGACTTCATGCAGCCAGAATCTTTCTTCTCTCCTCTCCTCTCCTCTCCTCTCCTCTCCTCTCCTCTCCTCTCCTGATGGTGATGAAGCATGGTGTTTCGTCCTGGATGAAGAGTCAGAGAGCTAAGATGTCAGCTATGAGCTGATGTCAAGATGTTACTGGAGTCTGGCTAGCGTCTTCATTTACTCTCAGTGTAAATGTGAGGTGACTGTGTGTTGCGCTAGCATTAGAGTTAGAAAACATGTTTTGTGCTACGGTTTCATTTAATTAATATTTCTAGTAAAAATACGTCCTACTAGCAGCCAGAGCGCGTCCTCACTCTACACACACGTAGTCCAGCAGGTGAGATTCAGAAAAGAGTGCTATATGAACCAACGCGAGCGTTTTTTAGGTGACTGTTACCTCCTAAACCTGCTAATGAAAATCTGATATGTGATCTGCTTGTGCATGATGCCGGAGCTAGCGACTCTTTTCTCTATAAAGACCTAGCACACATCTAAACATGTGTAGGAACCTCGATAGGAATCTGGCACGCATTCAGTGTCAGTTTCAAGTAAACCAGTAAACTGACAACACCATGTTCTCTAACATTTAAATGCGTAAAATAATTTCCACAGATAATCATTTACGTCACGTCCACCGTGGACAATTCCCCTCCAGACCACCAGAGGGCGACATCCCTCATAGTTCGAACGTCTTCTTTGGTCGTTCCACTGATTTCCTGTCTGGTGTTTCCTGTGAATAATGCCCCTTTATAAGTTCTGTGTTTTTCCCTGCTTGCTTGTGTTGTGTTGTGTTGTGTTGTGTTGTGTCCTCCATGTTTCTTGTTTTTCCAGACTTCTGAGCCTTGCCTTGACTGTTTCTGTTTAGTTTACACTTTGCACCCGCATCCACCTACTGAATCGTTTCACACACTATGTACAGAATAATTTCTTATTTTATGACCATAATCCAACATCAGACTTATTATTTAAATAATATCTTGGTTATTTATTGGAGCTGAACATGTTTTATTCCTGAACTTTATGCTGAAAAGACACATTAGGACCACGTTAAACTGTATTTATTTGTACTTCAGTTACTGAGCTTCAGATTAAACTCTATTCACTCAGTCAAACAGGTATAAATATATTAACTTTAACAGTAGTGGGATGTGATTTCCAAAACTGTAACAAATCACCAACACAATTACTCACGCTTTTTTATTTATCTTCCTCCTCAGTGCTTCCTCAGAGTCTAATGCAGCTCTGCAGAGTGAGAATCCGTCAGTTAGTGGGAATAAAAAGACTGAAGTGTATCAGGAACCTTCCAGGAAGATTAATCAGATACCTCAACCACAATGTGCAATGTGAAGATGTACTTTAAACTCCTGTATGCATGCATCAAGCCTCATTATGACCATATATATATATATATATATATATATATATATATATATATATATATATATATATATATATATATACATTTCTGTGCAAAAGTCTCAGGCACATGCAAAGAAACGCTGTAGAGCAAAGACGCCTTCAAAAATAATGAAACTAAATGTTTCTACATTAAAAAAAAACCCTATAAAGGGCAGTAAACAGTAATAAATGAAACAGAGTCAGTATTTAATGTGACGATCCTT
>CM040993.1:18350191-18373383 GCA_022985145.1 Pangasius djambal
TGGAGACTTTGACTGTCGACTCGCTTCTTATTTCTGCAGCGAAACCCAGCAGCCTTCATTCTGTTTTTATCTGAAAAGTGTCTCTTATGGAATCTGCTGCTTTCTTTACTGACACACAAACATTTTTCTGTAACGTTTCATTCTGTGCTGGAAAACTAATGTTTGGAATCTGAAATGTTTTTGTACTGAATCAATAATGCAGAAGTCAGAAAATAAACATCTATAACAAAGTCTGTACTAAAGAAAGGGTGCCAAGACTTTTGTACAGTACTGTACATATATAAAACATATGGCAGGAATGATAATGATGAAGAGTAGTAAGCTCCTCTGTCCTGAAGATGTCTCACTGTTACTAAGCGCTGACACTGGAGACTCCTTCCATAAATGTTACATAAACATCTCCTTACAGAAAACGATTAGAACGAGCGCATTAATTATAAACCTGCACTACTCTCAGAGCTGCTGTTATAGAAAATGAATCAACGCCTTCTGACCAATCAGAATCCAGGATTCAGCAGCGCTGTGCTGTAATAGATATTAATACAAAGTGTGCTGCATGCTGAAGTGCTTTCTAATACAAAATCACCTCATATGTACTTAATAGTTTGTTTTTTGTCACTATAATAGACTTGTGTGTGTGTGTGTGTGTGTGTGTGTGTGTGTGTGTGTGTGTGTGTGTGTGTGTGTGTGTGTGATATAATTTTAACCAGATGATGGTGCTAGAGTTATAATATAGAAACAGATGAGAGATATTATCATTGTGTGTGTTTATGTGTATACACTGGCATTAATGTTATAAAATAATTTATTCCATTAATACTATTAGAACAGATGTACACAAAAATAATAATATACTCATCTTTTAATTACTTCTTATACAGGATGTCTGATATAGATATAGACATACACTCATTACATGGCATATCTATCATGTATTATCAGGGATTTCTAGTCCCACTTATAGTGTGTGTGTGTGTGTGTGTGTGTGTGTTTTAGTTCATTTCTACAAACACACCCTGTTTATTGTGATAATCTGTTTATCATGGTGCTGTTTTAATAAACTTCAGAGCTGCTTTGTTGTTGGCTTTTCCGTCTCACGCAGTCACGTTCACCCGCATCACAGCCTGCACTTTTTTACCCTTAAAATATAAAATTATAAATGCGTTATTTTTTAATTAATTTGAAGAATTCGAAGAACACCGAAAAGGTTCTAGATATTACGAAGGAAATATTGCACCACACCATTAACCAGCTAATACACACGCTCAGAAAAAAAAAAGGGTTCTTCAGGTATTTTCTGGTTAAAGCCACGCCCCCTAAGCGCGGCTCAAAGCTGTGACTGGACAGCGATTGCATTTCATTTCAGTGTAGCACTGCTGCAACACAGTGACGAAGGTGAAATGTGATGTAACGAAGAATCACGTTCATGACTGACACAAATTCTTTAATTCTATAAAAAAAAAAAAGCAATTCCCTGACGATAAGCTGACGTAAGAGCAACGCGATGAATGTTTACTGTGTTGTATTTCACGCATTGTTCATCAGTGAGAATGGCATGAAGCACCTTCTCCGATATCTTCAGAGGTGAATTACAAATGAATAAAAATGCTCTGCTAGATACTCTACACACCAAATAAATATGCTAATCGTGCTACCTCAGATCTGTCTCGAAAACGATGCGAATATGCAAACTCGTGTCGATTTTCGACGTCAGTTTAAAGTGCAGACCAGAGAACATTCCCGCTGGGAACGTTCTCTGAGCAGTTTGTTTATTCCCAGCAGTATCACTGTGTGTCCACCCACTGCAACTTTTCCCCCCGTCATTAGGCCAGACATGCCTTAATGTCCTACGTGTAAGCCAAGTAAAGATGTGTCTGAGGTCACAGGTTTGTTTACAACATGACATCCAGATTGCTTTCCCAGTAGCACTTAAATTAATAATCCAGCACTCCACAGAGCAGTCAGGAGAGACGCCGCTGAAAGAGCAGAACTTCTACACTAAATATCTACACGATCCCGCTTCACACTGAGTAAGGTACGTCACAATAACACAATAACATCAGCATCAACAATATTACCATCAGTACCACCAATTGTGCAACTTCTCCTCAGTTCTAAAGCTCAGGTTTTAAAACTTGTATGTTTTTATTTACATTTTATTTGAAGGTAACATGCTAACCATGAGCGTTTCCCCTAATCGCCTGCTTTGGCAGCTATTTTATGTAGTTGTACGAGATCGACAACTTTTTTATATATATATATATATATATATAAAAGATGATCATAGTTACATTTATTACTATTTTCAATACGGACGAGTGCAAAAGTTTGCCTCCCCCATGGTTTCTGCCTGGAAAATTCCATCTTATTATGCAAATTATCTACAAAAATTTAAATCCAAGAAATTAAAAGTGAACTCCATAATATGAGGCGAAGTAAAGAAAAGAATTAAGTTTGAAATCAAAATTTCAGAGGATGTAAAAGCTGTCGAGAGGAGGTGATAGAGGTTGGAGGTATCATGGTATTATTGTACCAAGGGTTGTGTTATGTGTTCTCCTTTTTGTCCTATTTCTTCTTCTTCTTCTTCTTTTTAACATCAACTTGCTCAGGGACAGCAGATGAAAATGAGCCACTTGGCTAAATCGTGACATTTACATCGTAAACACCTGTTAAAGAAGTAGTTATAAAACCAAAGGGGTGGTGTACAAACTATTAAATATTCACCTTTTATCAACAAACGTTTGAATGATAGCGCTTTTCACAGGACCATCTTTGTTACATGAACGAATGAAGGAGCAGCTGAGAAACACAACACGCTAAATGTCTTTGTTCCTGTAAATTATTACATTATTGAAGTATTGTTACATTGCTCATAGACTACAAAGTTTTGCAAATGACGTATAAAGCTCTAAAAGGCTTATCTTACTGATCTTCTGAAGCAGTATAACCCAGCTCGAGCACTTCCTTCACCTGAGGCAGGTTTAGTTTTAATTCCTGCGCTTAATCTCAGCATAGCTGGTGGTAGATGTTATGATGTTATAATATTAAGAACACAGGTTGTATAAATGTTTTTAAATCCAGATTAAAGACCTTCTTTATTCATAATTCCTGTATTCATAAATCTTTTATCAGAGGTTTTTTTTTCTGTTAATATATTTTATATTGTGTATAGTGTATTTTTTTTTATTAATTGTGTTGTTGTTATTTATTAATTGTTGGACTAATATCTTTTATTATTTATTTTCCTCGTTTTGGGTTTCATATTTTAAAGTTCTTTTATCCTTAAACGTATAGTTTGTTGCTATGTTACTTGTCTAAATTTATCTTCTATGCAAAAATCTTTGAGATTTCAGACTTTTGCACTCTAAACTTTTAAACTTTGTAAACTTTTGCACTCTATCTGTATTCTTGTGGAATAAAGTGCTGCGTTTTTCAGGATCTAGCCTCCCCAGGTGGACGATGGCGACTGCACGGGTGTCGGCCCCAAACCTGACGACTTCCTCTGCGGACACGGAGGACTACAGTGTTTATGCTAACATGTCTGACGACCAGCTCCTGCAGCTAGCTATTGAGCAAAGTCTAGCTGATGCTAATACTCAGCAAATCTGCTCTCACACACCAAGACTGATGGCTCAGTGTTCACATCTCCCACGGTCTCAGAGTGTCCCTCCTCCTGCAAACCCACCTGCTAATCCACCTGCAAACCCACCTGCTAACCCACCCGCTAACCCACCGGCTAACCCACCACTCAGGTTAATCTTCAAAACACACTGTTAGCACTTTCCCACCAAATAAAGTGGTACGGCAAATACCATGGTCACAGTATCATCATGATGAAAATGTCTGCTAAAGTGTCTTTCTCTCTTCTAAGAGACAACATAACAATTTTAGCATAGAATTAAATGTTTCCATTTCGTTTTTACTTATTTACCCACAGTAATGTTTCACTGTCTTTCACTGTCTATACATGCTCACTACTTAGGGTAGTACATCCTACCTAGGGCACCACTTCAGATTATCCATTCTTCAGATTCATCCAGAATCTGAATACATTGAAACGTCCCTCTATTTCCGTGAAGGGTAAAGGTATTGGCACCCTTGTTGTGTTGGGTCATTAAAACAAACTTTCTGTGTTTTGTCTTTAATGGTTTTCGCTTACGAGGGGCAAGCAACGGCAGGACATACATTGTCCACCACTAGTCCACACCCCCCACAACCTCTAGAGAAACTTCTGCTTGCCTGGGCGGAGTTATATCATGAAAAACCAATATACATGTACTCAGTATACTGAAATACCGATAATCCCAGACTCGTTAGCATGCTGTCAGGAAGGTGGAAAAGCGCTATTTTAGATGTGCTATATTGTTGAAGTGTTTCGTGAAGTACATCCCCTTCTCACGATATATCATTATCATCCTTACAGTGAGAAGCAATGCTCAAGAATCAACCGAGATGCTCAAAACCATTTATTCAGGAAGGACAAGCAGGAAGTGATTGCTTGGACAAGACACAATGGATTTCTACGGGTTACTGTCGCATCGGTCAAGTGAGTGTCTTTGAAATGCAAAAACAAAATGATCACGAATGTGGCTAAAATTAATGTGTTGATTGGTGCAAATTGGGCGTTTTATTTCCAGTGATTTAGACCCTTTTCTCTCAGCAATTTGGAATGGTGATGCTAAGGCTCTAAGTGCACTAATACAAACCAAGTCCAGAAACCTTTTGGAAGCTAATCAGGAGGGTTGGCTCCCCCTGCACGAGTCTGCTTACTACGGCCATGTTGACTGTCTGAAGATTTTACTAAGTAGTAAGGAGTCATTTATAGACCATCCCATCCTGAACAGTCCTGTGTTTCCTGTGTGGATGTCCATCTATGTCAGTATTTGACTGTGTGATGCTTTTAGCCAAACCAGAGACGATCAACAGTCGCACCCTGAAGAACCAAACTCCGCTTCTTCTGGCCGTGACTCGCCGACATTCAGCTTGTGTCCGTTACCTGTTGGAGAAGGGTGCTGATCCCAACCTGGCAAACCACCAGTGGGAGACTCCACTATACAAAGGCAAATATGTTTTAATATGAATAAAAGTATGTTAGCAATAAAACTGGGCTTACAGTGGGATGGTATGGGATGCTACTAACACCATTCTCATTGCTAACCATTTTTTTGCATCATTGCTAAATCATGTACTAATGCATTGGCACACAATTTGGCACACTAACACCAAATTCATTATATATACATTATATTAAGTACTATAGTAATGATTAAATTTGTTAGCAGTCTGACAAAGTTGTCGGATTTTCACATCTGACAGTTTCATAAGAGGAGCTGGCTAACTATGAGGTGAATGCAGCTAATTCAGCTACGATAAACTATTAAATATTATACTACAGCACTGTTGAATTCTGGATTCTGATTGGTCAGAAGGTGATGAATTGTTAAATTTCTAATTTCTAATTTCTGACAATAGTGCAGGTTTATATTAATGTGCTCATTCTAATATTTTATCTTTTCTATAGTAACAATGGATTAGAACATGTGTAATCATTGATATGGTGAAGCTTTCTGTAAGAAAACATTTATTAAACGTTTGTGGAAGGAGTCTCCAGTTGTTACGATCGCCAGCTGGAGTGCCCATGTACTCCACTTGAGGGCACTCCACCCCGGACTCTTGCCATTGTTTTCGGGACTCCATTTCCCATGTGTTCCTTGCCCCAAATGTGATCGTCATGTGCTACCCTTGTCTGTGTTATGTTCCGATTGGTTCCTTGGTTACATGTGTCTTTTTCTCATTGGTTGGTTTTGTCATGTGTTCTCCTTGTCTTGTATAAAGCTGATTATTGTATAACCATAACTTGTTCCCAGTTTCCGTGTTTCCGATCCTTGGACTGTTTTCCTTGTTTTTGATTGTTTGCTGCCTGTCCTGACCATTGCCTGTGTTTTGGATTACTCTTTTGCCTCTGCCTTGGATTATACTGTTTGCTGGTGCTCGACCCTATCTGTTTTGACTATGTGTGTAAATAAAGCCTTGCATTTGGATCCCCAACTCCGTTGTCACAACCCCCACGTTACAGAATAATCAGCCCACCCGGATCCAGCAGCTTTTTGAGCTTTCCAGGCCAATCATGGACCCAGTCGATCAACTACTGCACCTTCGGCAAAAGAACCTATCCATTGAGGAATACGTTCATCTGTTCTGTGAGTTGTCATATCAAGTACCGCTATATGATAAGATTTTGTTTAAGGACTTGTTCCGTTTTGGACTCAATGAGCCAACCAAATCATTGTTACCTGGAGGGGAGTTTAACTGTAGTTTAAGAGACTTTATGAACTATGCACTCTTCCCAAGATGGCTGCCTGCCCAAAGCCTCTTCCGAAGATGGCTGTCACACCAGAGCCTCCAGCCGTTATGGATGTCAAGCCTCAGTCTTCAGCTATCATGGATGCCACTCCAGTATTCCCGAGCATCGTGGATGTTGCGTTTGAAGACACCAAGGAGTTCGAGGCTGGTGTCCAGTCTGGCGGACCCACCGTTGATGTCGGTGCTCCCTGTAATGGTGGTCACCATCCTGTGTGTTTGGGCTACATATTGCTCTGTTTTTGCTCCAGTCTGTGAATCTACCCCCGAGTCCGCTTCAGTCCGTGAATCTGTTACTGAGCCTGCTCTAGAGCCCGCTCCAGTCCTCGAATCCGCTCCAGTGCCCGCTCCAGCCCTTGAATCCGCTCCAGAGCCCGCTCCAGCCCTTGAATCCACTCCAGAGCCCGCTCCAGCCCTTGAATCCACTCCAGAGCCCGCTCCAGAGTCTGTTCCAGCTCCTGAGGTGGCAGCTCCCACTGCAGAACCTCTCAAAGCAGCGGCGTCCACTCTAGCTTGTCCCAAGGTGGCAGCTTCCACTGCAGAACCTCCCGAGTCTGCGGCGTCTGCTTCTGAACCCTCTGCATGTCCTGTCACGGCTAAGAAGTCCGTCTATGAACTCTCTGTTACGGTCAAAGAGACCCTCTGTGAACTCTCTGCCTGTGACCACCTTTTGAGGTGCATGATGACATTTTGAGGTACTCAGTGTAGGCAGATTCATCAAGTAGTTTCTATTATCATGTAAACAAATTGGAATAAACAATGTAAGCCTGATTTAATGTATACGTCTAAGCAATTACAGTAATTAAGACTGTTGTTGGGTAAATAAACTTCTGTGTATATATAAAACATTGTTTTTACAGCTTGTGAAAAGGGAACTGAAGAAGCTGTCGGTCTTCTGATAAGATACGGAGCATCAACAACCAAGTCATCTGTGCAAGGCATAACACCACTGCATGAAGCAGTGACAAGCAAAAATGTGGAGATGTGCAAGATGCTGCTGCAAGCAAAGGCAAATCTGATGTCTAAAAACATTTATGGCATAGATGCACTATTTACAGCAGCTCAGTGTGGTGCTGCCGAAGTTCTTAGCTTCCTGCTCATGAAAGGTAGGCATCAAATTGAAAAAGCTCACTTAAAGAATGACTAAGTTAAGGGCATTTGTTCCAATTAAAACTTACACTACATACCCAGTTGCAAAGGTTGTCAACCACGTCAATCAGGCAAAGGCTTTATCCAGGGAAAGATTTTATAAACATTAAACATTATAGAAGTGGTATGTGGCAACAAAATTTGTAAGTGGGCGTGTACTCTTAGAGTTGGCCCTTCCTAGTTTCTTAGTATTTATTGGATTAATTTTCCTGTAGGTGCAGACGTCAACACTCAGGCTAACGATGGAGCCTCGGCCTTGTTTGAAGCATCTAAAAATGGTCACCGTGAAGTCGTGGAGATTCTCTTGTCCCGAAGGGCTGATGTTAACAAATCTAACAAAGCTGGATTACTTCCTATTCATGTTGCTGCTAAAAACGGACATGCTGAGTTAGTGAAACAAGGTTTATCCTTTTATAAATCGGTACTGAATTCATTTGATCAGGCAAAAGCGTAACTGCATAATTTGATTTTTTTCCTCAGAATTGTTGCGATGCTAATACCAAGAACTAGCAGGGCCAAAATAAGGCGCTGTGGCATCAGTCCTCTTCATATGGCCGCAGAACGCAACAGAGACGGTGTTCTTGAGATGCTGATAGGTGCCGGTTTTGATGTCAACTCCATGCTGTCAGAGGATTGGTCCAAAATGTATGAGGATCATCGCAGCACCGCGCTCTACTGCGCCGTGTCCAACAGTAATATCGATGCAGCCACAATGCTCCTGGAGGCTGGGGCCAACCCAAACCTGGACACCTTCAATCCTCTGCTCGTTGCTGTGAGAAAGGGCTACATGGAAATGGTCAAGCTTCTGGTCAACCATGGTGCGAATATTAACTCCATTCTCCCAACTCACCCCACCGACTTCCCGGCCGCTTTGATTTTTTGCATGAATTTCTTGCCAATGTTTAAGTACCTAATGGATAATGGGTGTGATGCCCTATCATGTTTTAAGTGTGACTACGGTAGCAATTTCCACCCACCCATGAAATCCAGCAGAGATGGAAGGGACAGGCTATATTACATCAGCGATGAAAGTTCAGAAAGCTGTGTACAGGTAAATCTCATGAAAAATTTTTGGGGAAGCCCAAGGGTACATCCTTGGTATTTTATATTTGTATCTTTTACCTGAATGTAGGATACATTTGAGACTAACTTTGGGGTAGAGTAGTAGTCCTCAATGTCTTTTCATCTACATTACATTAGTTCTAAAGTTCACTACATTCATTTTCCCAGGTAAAACATAAAAAACTAAAGGTCCAAAGGATGAACCCAAAGTGGTGTATTCCTCAGCAATTTCTAGAGCAATTTACATTCCCCCCTTTGTGCATCAAGACCTTTGCCCTAGTGAATTGGCATGTGTACTTCAGTGAACTTCAGGGCTATGTCACTGGGAGCTTAATGCTTAATGCTCCCCATATGGCCACAAATAGTGAAGAGGTCTGAGAGAGATCAGACAAAGAATGATCCTAATGACCTCCGTGAAAGGTACATTGCCCATCCCTGGAGGAGGCCTGGGGGTGGTGTCCACAGACAAGCATCTGTTGACGAAGCCATAGTTATGACTACATAACCTGGTCAGGCTCAGCCTTGTGGGCTCACCACCTGCATGAAGTGTGGGGGTCAGGTGCAATGCCAGCTAGGTGACAGGTATCTAATTGACAGCCTAATCTTAGACAGCCCTTGCAATGAAAATGTACTTCCCCAGGTCAAAGATACAACAATACATGCCAAGGCTGTACTCTTGAGGCACTCCCGTGACCAGCAGTGGTACAATTTGGAACTTGCTTGTATATTGCTTTATTGTTTACACATGTGACTCCAACAGTTCTGTGAGATGATCTCCAGGTCATCAATCTCCAGTTGGGCTGGACCTGTCATAGACATACTTCTAGACTACGTGGGTCATGTGAAGCTCTGTTCCAGACTTACCGAACACCTGGACAGTTACACCGAATGGGCTCAAATCAAAGACAAAGCAAGTATGTAAAATTCCCTTCATAGATCCCTAAGATCCAAGTAAGTGTGTGGTACAAACTCTGTAGTACTGGATACTCACTCATCTTCAGTACGTTCTGTATCCTGGTTAAGGATGTCGGTGGATCTGGAGTTCATCCTGGTTATACTTGGCATGAAGTGGGAATACTTTCTGGTTTTTTGGTAACCAGTCCATCACAGGGCACCATGCACACTCATTCACACCTAATTGCATCTTTCAGTGAGGTCGGAGGAAACTAGAGAACCCGGAGGAAACCAGACACAGGGAGAACATGCACAGTACTCCATCGTAACCCGAGCTCAGGATTGGACACACTGCACCACAATGCCACCCTCTGGTTTCCTCTCAACTTGGAAAAACACGACAGTAGGTGGACTCTAAATTGCCTCCAGGTGTGAATATATGTGTGCATGGTGCCCTGTGATGGACTGGTATCCCACCCGGGGTGTATTCCCACCTTACACCCAGTGTTCCCTGGCTGAGTTCCGTATCCACCATGACCCTGATGAGGATAAAGTGCAGGAAGATGAATAGGGCATGAATAATTACCCAGTACTTATCCTAGCACCTATGTGTTTCATATCATATACTTACCTGGTTATTACTTAGAAATCAGCAGGTATTGTTTGTGAATAATGGGCTGTAAAGCATTATAACTCTGATTGTCTGTGCAGTGCCTCCTCGCCCCTTGATGCATCTCTGCAGAATAAAGATTCGTCAGCAGCTGGGAATCCAGAGACTAAGACAGATGAACAATCTTCCTCTGCCTCGGAGGCTTCTCAAGTTCTTACGGCATGAGAAAGAATCGTTTTCTGATATCCTGTGAAAGGTTGTACTTTAAATGTGAAAAATAGTCTGAGATTACTTTTGGTTTTTCAGAATCTTCTATTTTTCCGGATAGGTGATACCATGACTTAACATAAAGAAATATCCAGAAAGCTCCTCAAAGCTAATAAAGATGTGTAAATTCTCTTTTTAAAGTTTTGCTAAGTTGTGAGATTGATGTTATTACTGATTTTATTTTTTTATGTGTTTAGTCAAACCAGCTGTTTTGTTTTAGGTATTTTTCTTTTTGCATTAAATATTTTTTTATGGGGCGCCTGATCATTTCTTGAATCCCGATTGGCTGAAATGGCGATCGTATACATTGAATGTTGTGACACCAAAATTTGGATTGGCATTTCACTGCTTTTTTTTTATTTTATTTATTTATTTTTTTAAATTCAAATTGTATTTTCAAAAACGTCAAATTTAGTTTTAATACAGATTCAGTTTATAGAATACAAAGTCGACTTAATCCAACTTCAGCACTTAATACAATTTCAAAGTAAAGGTAGCAATTTAAGATTTATATTTATATAAATTATTTGAACCACAGTAATTTAATAAACGTGATAACGTGAAATGAACGTTGATAGCGCTACTGTCGCTAAATATTCTTCCGAGTATTTAATTCCAGTACCAGCTAGCCGAAGTTAGCTTAATGAACAGGAAGCCAATTCCATATAACATGTTGCTATATGTGTAGTATAGTTTAATGTGTTTTGATTTGATTTAACAATAATTATTATTATTATTATTATTATTATTATTATTATAAGGCTTATAAATGGAAGCTGATGACTGCTATATAATCGAGGCGATGTTATAAAACACATGAGGTTTACTGTGAATCACTGTGCATTATATTCTGTGTAATAGTGTACAGGATGTGGATATGTGTGTAATATTGTATATGATGTATGATAAATATGTTTTTACAACACATTTGTGGTTGAATAAAATTTAAATAAAATAAATAACAGTTCTCTTGAGTAAATCATTATTATAATTTAGCTACATCAATTTAAATCTATTCTAATATAATTTTATCTATTTAAAGTTTTTTTTTAACATAAAGTCTTGCTAATTCTATGTAGTTTTATACTATTAGTGCATATTATTAGACAATAATCTAATTATATTCTGTGTAGAATAATAAATATTTTTTTACTGCCCAAGAAATGACTACAAATAGCTGCTACTTTACTCTCATTAAAAATACCAGGATGTATGAATATGCATGAATATGTAAATTTGGGAATAATTAGGATTCTCCTGCTGTCATTGCTAGTAGCCTAAAATCACTAATATTAGCTAACTTCGCTAGTCAGCTAGCTATATGCTAACAAACTACCTAGCATTAGTCACAGGCGTCGGTATTGGGCTCTCGATTCGCATAGTCATTTCTTGTATAAAAATACAACGTTACCATGACAACCACCATCTGCTCATCACTAACATTAGCTAGCTAGTGTAGCATGGCTAAATGTTAGCAGGCAGCACATCATCATCATCATCATCATCATCATCATCTATTCCTCAGACGTGATTGGTCCAAATCTGTGAAGGTTATATATATAGTGACATCACAAACTAAGGTTAAACATAGCCCCGCCCTCCCAATCAGTTTTTACGCAAAAGCATGAGAAAGACTCTGTTTTTTTTTTCTTTTGAATTTAATAAGATTAATAAAAAGCTTAACTGGAAAACTGGGAAATTTACAGCTTTGCCTCTGACTGTTACAAAGCGCTGACACTGGAGACTCCTTCCATAAATATCGAAGAACGTGGAGAAAACATGCACTTAAGTGGGGTACTTTTCACAGTTGTGCAACAGGCATGTTGTGTATCAGGACCTGTTTGCGTATCATGCGTATAAATGATATTTAAAGTGTTGCGTAAGATTAAACAATTGCAGAAATAGCTCATGAATGCAAAACACATCCTCGAGAAAAATCTGTTAGAGATCTGTTACACTGCTCTCACCATGACCTGGGTGAAATCGGAGACAGCGCAGTGTGTGTGTGTGTGTGTGTGTGTGTGTGAGTGTGTGTGTGAGAGTGTGTGTACATGCTATAAAACCCTCTTCATGATCCGACAGAGATTTGATATAATCTTTAACAAACACGTTCCTGGAAAACTGATCTGTCGAGGTCACAAGGTTCGAGCGCTTCTTGCCCTGACCTTCATGTGCAATAATAAGTTATAAGCGTGCATTAAAATTAAAACCAGCACGCTGACTTAGTTTTTATGACATTCAATGAGATTTAATTTATTTTGTAAAGACTGGAGCATGTAAACGATCTTCTCCATAGCATGTGACCCAGCCTGCTAACTCTCTATATCGAAACATTAGACTACACATTAAACTTTAAACCCAGCGCTAAATCAGAATAAATAAACAAAGTCATAAATAATACTGTAAAGGAATAAAAACACAAAGCCGCTGTATCATGAATTGAAATATAATCCATTATATAATGAAAATAACACTTCTTATTTACATAATTAAACCTTTTACTGGGTCCATTTTATGGAAGAAAAAATTAAAGGCTAAAATCATTTATGCGTTTCGATGAAATTTGATCACATTTGATACTTAAGGCTTTTAGAAATATTAATTTTGCTGCACGGAGTTTATCCCAAGAGTTTTCTCTCTTTCTCCTCTATTTAAGGGCCAAAATATTAAAAGTCAATGCTCTTTATGCGTATTTATCTTTATTCATTTAATTATGATAAGTGGATTATTGTCTGTCCTTATATTTATCCCTCTGCCTCAAAATCGCTTAAATTATCATTCAAGATGGTATCAAGAAGGTGTCCTTAATGAAACCGTACATTTTCGACGTCTAAAAATACAAAACAAACAAACAAACAAACAAACAAACAAACACACTTTACAAAGCCTTATTTGCAACACAAAAATATTATTAGCTTTTATTTTTATTTGAACTGCATTGTGAGCCCTTTTTTTTTTTTCTCATACACAGTGTTATGTCAGTGAAAGGCCACTAGAGCACGCAACACACGCATCAATAAATGCACAGCAGCTATTTAAGCATGTTATTAAAAAAGATAAAGAAATGAGCGGCATTAAAATAAGTGTAGTAAATTTGCAGGGTTAGGAAAAGCATGGGAAGGGGATGCAAACTTTTGCACTCAGCTGTATGTGCATGGAATAAACCGCTAAATATCTTTAGAGATCTCTTCATTCCGGTGTTTTGCAAGTTAGCTTTATAAAAAAAAAAAAAAATACCCTAAAATCTGCTTTAGCCTAAATCTCCTGTGTTTGTGTCTGAACTTCTCTCTCAGTACCTCTGGTTCCTGCGGTTCCTCTTCACATTCTGCTCCAGCTATCTCCTGAGAGGAATGTGAGCCCCGAGGCTGGCACGCAGCGCTCCTGAGATCATGTGCACTCTGTAGAAATGTCCTATAAACAGAGCGGGGACGCAGGGACGCTCCTGGCAAAGGACTCGAGCAGCAAAAAGCGAAACACAGCGTTTCTGTAACTTTATCTTTTCATTTTTTAAAAATCCTGACGGAAAATTCAACTTTCAGAAGAAGGTTTCAACTTTCAGAAGAAGGTAAGTGTCCCCGTAAGTGTTTATGCACATTATATTATATTATATTATATTATATTAACATTGTTTCTACTTTTCTGCTGTGTTGATTGCGTTAATAGAAAAGTCTGTTAATTGAACTCTCCTGTTACGAGTGCAGCTCGCCGTCACAGCCGCTGTCTGTATATTTCATTAATTATTTTTATTCATCTAACAGGACTTTTATATTTTTAACGTTTGTTTATTAGGCGTCTGTACAGTTCATATACACACAGACCTGCATGCTTCTGTTATTTGCGTGATATTTTAAAAGAGCTAAAGGATAAAATAGTGAGAAAAGAAACCTGAGCTATAAATCCACAGAGTTGTTAGGTGCAGATTTTCTATTTATAAACCTGAAGAACAGACATGTAACGGAGCTAAATTTATCCAACAACTGGGTCAGACACAACACACCACTTTACAAAAGCACAACAAGACAGTGTTACGCTGGTCTCACACACACACACACACACACACACACACACACACACACACACACTCACACAAAACCTCCACAGCAAGTGGGTTTAAAAATGTTAGACTATGTCTCATACACTTTTGTTTTAATCCTGTAGTCTGTTCATTGATCTTCATGAGCTCTGAAGAGAGGTACACAGGGGTCTTCAGGGGTCTTCAGGAGTACACAGGGGTACTTAGGGGTACTCAGGAGTACACAGGGGTATTCAGGGGTACTCAGGAGTACACAGGGGTCTTCAGGAGTACTCAGGGATATTCAGGAGTACACAGGGGTACTTAGGGGTACTCAGAAGTACTCAGGGGTATTCAGGGGTACTCAGGAGTATTCAGGAGTATTTAAGAGTATTCAGGGGTACTCAGGGGTATTCAGGAGTACTCAAGAGTACTCAAGAGTACTCAGGGGTATTCAGAAGTACTCAGGGGTACTCAGGAGTACTCATGGGTATTCAGGAGTACACAGGGGTCTTCAGGAGTACTCAGGGGTATTCAGGAGTACTCAGGCGTATTCATGGGTACTCAGGGGTATTCAGGAGTACTCAGGGGTATTCAGGGGTACTCGGGGGTACTCAGGAGTATTTAGGGGTACTCAGGGGTATTCAGGGGTACTCAATGGTACTCAGGGGTATTCAGGGGTATTCAGGGGTACTCAATGGTACTCAGGGGTATTCAGGGGTATTCAGGGGTATTCAGGGGTACTCAATGGTACTCAGGGGTTTGGGTGGTATGGTTTGAAACTGTAACACAATGTGCAACACAATTGCATGGTAAATAATAGTGTTTCTTGATCCAGGTTATGAAAAACAAACGTATGGCTCAGTCAAGTGTCAAAGTTTTCAAAGTGACTTAAGTTAATTCATTTATTGTTGAATTATTGTTGATATTTACTGATTAAAACTAGAGATGTTTAGATACTAGAGATGGAGCGTTACCACTTTTTCTTCCCTGATACCGATACTGAAACCTCGAGCGGCAGCTCATACTCATCCCATATTGAGTTGTTTAAAAATTACTGAGCCTTATAATGTTTTTTTAACTGATGCCCTTTCCAGTTAAACTCCTTCACACACAAATCAATAAATATAAAGCATATAAAGCATAACTAGAAGGTTAAGTTCATGGATAAACTTTGGTGTTGGCTGGACAGAGCCCACTAAACACACTAAACAAGCTAAACATGCTAAACATGCTATACACGCTAAACATGCTAAACACGCTATACACGCTAGAAGAGTTTTACAATGTTTCATTGTCATAAATTTTAAAATATTAAATCATTTAACAGTTAAGTGTGTAAAAGTTAAAACACGGTGGAGTGCTGCTAGGGTGCTGCTATCATATCCCTGTTGGTTGCTATGGTGTTGCTAGGTGGATGCTAGGGTGTTGCTAGGTGGTTGCTATGATATCCCAGGTCGTTGCTAGGGTGTTGCTAGGTGGTTGGTATCATCCCAGCACTTCATTCTCATAGGGGATCTATTTCTCTGCCAAATTTCATGGCTCTGTTTTAAAAATTGCGATGCGTGAAAGCGGTACAAATTTGTGAAAAGAAGAAGAAGAAACAGAAGATGAAGATTGTGGAGAAAAAAATAGAAATAAAATGCTTACTGAAGACAACTGAATGAAGATGATCAACCCGTCAGATTCTACTATCTACATCCTGAGTTCTACATGTAGAACCCTTTAATAACAAGGTTCCAAGCTAAAAATTATCCAAAGTAGTAAGAGTTATTATTCAAACAGAAACAACTACATTTGCATCACTTATTTTTATTCTTTTCTTTGCTTCATTTCTATTACTCTAACAGAGGTGCTGATATTTATGCTATAGCCGTTTACAGGAATTTTACGATTTTTGAACTGTTGCTATGGCAATACAGGGGACATCTGAAAGCAGAAAAGCAGGAAAACGCAAAAATAAAGCGCAAAGCAAAGAGGATTCACTGAAGGGGAAAGGACATGGGACGTGAAAGACTCAGATTTTCACTTCCTGTCAAATTTATCTAGGTGAACTTTGACCTGTGAATTCGCAAGCCTAGGTTTGTGTGCTAAAAGAAAACGAGAAGGCGGGGCTGTGATGTTATTGGACAGTCAAAAAAAAAAATGGAGGAGCTGCTAATTGTTAAGTTTCACCACACTAAAGTTTTGCCTCACTGTTTTCTTACTGGGAGGAAAAAATCTTGTACCCTGAGGGGGTTTTTTTTTGTGGTAAATTTCTTCTGGTAAGTTTTTTTTCTGGCTGCTAGGATTCTATCATTAGCCATGCTGTCATGCCTGCTCTTTTATCTGTTCTGTTTGAACGTTATTCAGGACCCCGGACTCCATCATGGCGGCTGCCGGCGGGCCTGTACGCGGTGCCACCAATCCCACGCTGACCCACGATGACTTCTGCCTCTACGGCTACATGTCTGATGATGAACTGATGCAGCTGGCCATCGAGCGCAGTCTCACTGAGACCCACAACAACTCCGCGACGTCTTCGGCTGAAAACACGAAGAGCTCCGTTCCTCAGCGCAGGACAGAGATTCCCCGGCCGAGTCAGCGCCAGACGCCGCAGCCCGCTCCGGCCCCCTGTCCTGCAAACCCACCCGGGTACAGAGTAGAGAACATAACACACACACACACACACACACACACACACACACACAAGCACAGATTAACCCTGACTCACATCTGGAGACTCGTAACCATTTTTACAATTTGAACAAAAGTTTAAGGTTGAGGTTGTGGGCGGAGTTAGCGTTTATTTCCTACGACTTTCCACACATACATACATACGTACGATCAAATCCAACAACAATTTGTTCAAATTCATACAAATTTCTAACAGATTTTACACAAAGACATAACAAGTCAGCTTATGTGGACACTATTTTTAGAATTTTCATCATTGGTTCATCATTTAAACACATTTCAGGCAAATGTCTGTCTTGAGAGGAGACTCAATTTAGAATAATTGATCACTTTTTTAAGTGAAGTTTTATGAATCACAGGAACAACATCACTACTGCTACTGCTACCAACCCAAACAAAACGTTCATGATTTTTGAAATACGAGACGGCTCATATATCATAATGCACAAACTAATTCAACGGCGAAGTCTCCAAACAGGAAGTGAGGTTCTAGCTCAGGAACAGTGAGACTCCAAGAAGAGACTCCAAGAAGTCTTTGTCTAAATCCCCTCTATAATTCACAAATTTTGTAAAACTGCTCATAACTTCTGAACCGATGAACATCAGATTAAGATTCTTCTTTCTACTGATTCCCCAAAAAGTCCGGAGAGTTTGTGGTGTAAAACATTTGTGATTTGCCTAACAGGAAGTCGGCCATTTTGAAACTGATTAAAAACTGTTTGTTTGTTTTTTCCACTTCCACTTCCAATTTTTTTCCAATCATCATGAAATTTGGATCACCGCAAATTTGTGAAACCAACCAAACGAAACGTGTTTCTTAGATTTTTGATATATGAAACCTTTCATCCACAAAGTGCAAACGAAGTTGATGGCTATGTGACCAAACAGGAAGTGAGGGCGTATCTCGGCGACCCTTTTACGTACTGATACCAAACTTGTCACATGTTTTTAGCAACATGACCTAAAGTTGACAAACGAGATCTGAGTACATTTGTAACTTGGAATGGGTACTGAACACAGGAAGTGAGGCAATATCTCAGCAACAGTTTGATATTTTGGGTTTAAATCGAATGTATCTGCTTGGGAACAAGCGCTGATGGTCCCAGTGGCTTCTGTTCTTCCTCTGTCATGAAGGCCTGGGGCTAGAAAGTGCTTGGCCCCCTTATGTTTCAAGTGACAATATACTGTACATTTCAAAAATTACACAACATCTATCTAAATTGTTTGCTGGCCCAAATTGCTCTGGTCGCATTTTTGACGTAGGCTCAATAAAAAGACACATGCGCTTAAATAGCTTAAAGTAACGTGTTCAGTTTGTGTTCTAAGCCAGTGTGAGGCTGCGCTTTGCCTGTGTCATGTTTTTATCTTACACAGCTCTGATTTATCACTGAAACACTGGCAGGCTGAGACCTGATATATCCACACCTGTTCCCGTACATCCTGAGCAACGGAGCACAGACCTCAAGCCAACACGAAATCCAGACCAGGATGAAGTCCAGCTGAAACGCCCCCAAAGCTCACATTCCACCCAGGAGAAAAATAGAAGCACATCTTCTCCTCTGTCCGCTGCTTTGTGTTTAACACTGAGTTCGAGTTTCACTGAACAAGCTCCTGTACATTTACTTTAGTGTGCAATAGTTTCATTATGGTGCTTCATTAGAAACAGAGTTTATTGAAATGTCACGGTTTTCCTATTATATCTCATAATTAATATGGATGTTATGCCATATTGTCTTCAACATGTAGTCACTTTCAGTAAAATATCACTATAGGGTTAGGGCTATGTACAAAACAACATGATGTTAGGAATAACACAGTGTGTGTCATGCTGTTAGAGGAAAATAATCAGGGACATGAGGGCGAAGTGAGACTTAGTGTTACCAGGACAAGGTTATTTTCCTATATAACCACATCCCTAAGTGTTTTATTCCTCTTATACCATAAAGAACGACGTCATACTTTTTTTTTTATCCATTTAAAGCTACATTTAATGTGTGCGTTAGTTAGTTCCTGGAAGTTAGTTCCTGTTCTCACTTATGCTATAGCAGCTATAAGCAGTTGTTCCCTCACCAGCCGCTCTTTCTTCTCTCTCTTGAAGTTAATAAGATGAAAAAACTTCTTGTCCTGTTACAGAGAAACTGCAAAGAGGCGTAAATTCCTCTGTCCTGAAGATGTCGGAAAACTTAAAGTTACAGCTTCACCTCTGACACTGGAGACTCCTTCCATAATTATTAAACAAATGTCTCCTTACTTTAAGGAAACTTCACCATATCAACAATTACACAGTTTTTTAATCTGTTTATGTGGAGCGTCTGCAGCACAAGTCCCTGAATGAGCTGTTGCTATAGAAACGAAAACATATAGCGTATTAATATAAACCTGTGATTTGGAGATGAAGCCAGTGAACCAATGAAGATGATCCGTTGTATCACAAAAACCTTTTATTATCAAAACGACCAAAATTTGACTGAATCGTAGTTTATTGTTTGGCTGAAATTTACGTTTCTCTCTGCAGGGATAAAAATGACCAGCAGTCTGTAACAGTGAGCCACTTCATCACCGGGAACGGGAAGCGAATGGTGGCGTATCGGAGATACGACGGGACTCTGATAAAAGTCAAACCCGAGGAGGAAGAGTGAGTGAATTCACTTCGTATTCACGTCGTATGACATTTCAGCATTACTCACAGGTATTTTGAGTTTTTTTTTTTTTAAGTCTCGTCTCAGCTGGATGTTCTGAAGTCTCGTGTTTTGGTTTCTGATAGAGAAGTGGATCCTGTGCTGAAGGCAATCAGGGACGGAGATGTTGGAACTTTGAGAGTACTGATCAAAAAAGCAGACTGCAACCTTCTGATGCCAAACGAATACGGCTGGATTCCGCTTCACGAGGCCGCGCACTACGGCCAAGAGCAGTGTATTAAAGCGCTCCTGAGAGGTAGGACCGCCACGCCGTCCACACGTACACGGATATTAACCTGTAAACATGTTATCAAATAAGAAATTACAGTAACACTTTCCAATACATGGATAATCACGCACTAATACCTGAATTAATTCTTACTGAAATATGACCTAATGATGAGTTAAGGCATGTACTAATCACGAACTAATGAAGAGCTAAACTTAACTACGCCGTGAGTCTTATGAATTCATGCGTGAGTAACGACCACCTTAAGTACGTTAGTTCATGTTTGTTAGTTAATGTATTAATTCACACGTAGGGGTAAACTAAATCAAACATGCTCTGCAAGAAAGAATATGAATTAAACGTGCATCATTTTAAACTGTTGATAGAATTTGCCATATGCAGCTGCGTACACAAACATCACTGGATGTGGCGATGGATTCCTTTCATAATTTACATTAATCCTCCTTATTGAAAGTAGAAAGACGCACTAATAATAAACACCAATAATTTCATCTCCAACTGTTTTGCGTCGTTCTCCATCCTAGTACGTGCTCTGGGTGGTTATAGGACCCGGGGCACTGCCCCTTTGCCCACAAGGGTGAAATTACTACAGTAACATTTATGCATTTAGTAGATGCTTCATCTATTAACATTTAAACCCAGTGCTCTATAAGATTATTTTCTGGTGTTTTAGGCTGAGAATGTTGGAGAATGATGTCATTCTCCTACGTGTGAATTAATACATTAACTAACTAACACGTACCTAAGGTGGTCGTTATTCACGCATGAATTCATAAGACTCGCGCCGTAGCTAAGTTTAGCTCTTCATTAGTTCATGATTAGTACATGCCTTAATTCATCATTAGTTCATATTTAAGTACGTATTAATTCAGGTATTATAGCCTTGTAGCAATACACACGCAAGAGGCATGCGCAGGTCCACGCTGCGACATCAGAGTTTTCAAAAACACACGTTTTTCCACACATCCGCACAAAAACAGTGACAATTCTCCTCCTTCATTTTAAGCTGTGTTTACAGTAAACCAAAAATGCAGTTTAGGTGTGAATCTGGCCAACACGCAGAGAAATAAAATACATCTTCAAAAGATATCTATGAAAAAAATTGCAATCAACGCTTAAGTATTTTTAATTTGTAAATAATTTTGTGGAGGAGTTCAAGGGCGGGGGGTGTGAATACTTATGGAAGGCACTGTAAAATATGAATATGCTCAAAACCTGGTTACCTCTGCCAGGAGGTTAGAGAAATAGTCTTAGAAGACTCTCTACAAGGGTCTACAACCTTCTTAGACTTTACAGGGCAAAGTTAGTGCGGTTATTAAATATTAACTGCAAACATGTCCATAATAATGTGTTTAAAAAAATGCACCTCTTAACAAAAATACGGTGATAAAAAAATGAATAAAATTATATTATGTTATATTAAATAAAACCATGCCCATATGTGGATGCTAAAAATGATTGTTTGTTATTTCTTTTTATATATTTATTCATCATTGCTTATATTCACTGAGGGGGCCAATAATCATTTTGTTGTCAATTGAACCATTGTCATTTTTTGTTCATTTTTTTTTTAAATCCCCTGATAAAGTCCAACCTGGGATGATCAACAAGCGCACGCTGAAGGATCAGACGGCTCTCCTGCTGGCCGTGTCGAGGGAGAACGTGGAGTGTGTGGCGTGTCTCCTGGAGCAAGGTGCAGATCCCGACATCGCCAACAAGGACAAGGAGACGCCTCTGTTTAAAGGTACGGGAGGGAGTTTCCTAAACCGGCTTCGGCTCTGAACAATAACGCGTGTAATTGTTGATGTGTAAGGAAACGTTCATTCAACGCTTATGGAAGGAGTCTCCAGTGTCAGCGCTTTGTAACAGTCCGAGGCGAAGCTGGAGCGTTAGGGATGCTGACCTCTTCAGCACAGACGAGTGTACACTTTTTTGAGGTTTCTCAGTAACATGCGCAAGCAGAAAGAAGACATGTGAGGGTGAGGGAGGGAACGGCTGTGTATACGGTAGCTGCTATAACGTAAGTGAGAACAGGACATTAAATGTAACTATAAATGGATAAAAAAGTATGATTTTTTTTTTTTTTTATTAATAAAAGCTTGTAGTCACTGACAGATAGTGGTACTATATGAGAAATAAAACACTTGTTAGAGGAAAATAATCTTCGGAGTGGTAAGAGTGACTCTGCTCCATCGTACTAGCTTGTTGTTGATTATTTTCCTGTGACAGCACACCCCAAGACAAGCGTGTGTGTGTGTGTGTGTGTGTGTGTGTGTGTGTGTGTGTGTGTGGTGTGTTCGTCATTTCGCAGACTCTTTTAATGCTGTTGTACCGGAGGTGTGAAAGTGCAGCGATTATCTGATAAAGTAAATTGAAATATTAGTCTTATTTTATTGTCTTATTGCATGGACTCTGCCCACTTGTTTACACTCTCAGGTTAAAAAAAGGCCCAAAGTGCGTAATCATCAGTCAGAGGAAACATGTTGGAGGTAAGTTTACGGGGTGTTTCTGTCCTTCCAGCGTGTGAGAAGGAAAACCCAGAGATCGTGGCCATGCTGCTGAATCACGGCGCCACGGTGAACAAAAGCTGTATCCAAGGCTGGACGGCGCTGCACGAGGCCGTGTGCAGGAACAACGTGGAGCTCTGTGAGATGTTAGTGAAGGCAGGGGCAAAGATTAGCATGCCCAACGTGTACGGCATCACCCCCATCTTCGTGGCGGCTCAAAGTGGGAACGTAGATGCACTTCGGTTCCTCCTGAAAAAAGGTAAGGGAAAGAATTCCGCTTTTTTTTATGACACAACGCCTGAGGAGTTTTTACAGAAAGGTTTATACTGGCTTTTTTTTCTACCATCAGGCGCTGATATCAACAGCCAGGCAGCAGATGGAGCCACGGCGCTTTATGAAGCCTGTAAGAACGGTCATGTGGAGATCGTGGAGTTCCTGCTGTCTCAAAAAGCCGACGCCAACAAACCGGGCAAAACCGGCCTGCTGCCCATTCACATAGCAGCTCAGAGGGGGAATGATCGGTGAGGGTACAGTCATCATCTGTGTGAAGTGATGTCATCATCATGATAATAAATAAATAAATAAGTAAATAATAATAATAATAATAATAATAATAATAGTATACACTGTTTTAATAATAATAATAATAATAATAATAATAATAATAATAATAATAATAATATACACTGTTTTAATAAAAATAATAATAATAATAATAATAATAATA
>CM040993.1:18373483-18389282 GCA_022985145.1 Pangasius djambal
AAATTTTTACACCATGTTCCCTCATTGATGAAACACATTTATTTATTTATTTATTTATTTATTTATTTATTCATTCATTCATTCATTTATTCTGCCAGTGATTTGAAATTTAAATATCTGTACATTTCTGTACATAAATATCTGTGAGTGAATCTTTCCATCCTAAGTAATTAAAATTGAATGTATTTAATTTCATTTCATTTTATTTTAATTTATGCTGTATTCAGTTTGAGGTTACTGAGCACTTAAATTATTCTGCCGTCTCAGTACCTTAATTACTGGGTATTTAAATAATTGTTTAATTATTAGCTGTATTAGTGCTAGCTCATAGTTTCCTGTTAGCACATCATGCGACTTAATTATTAATTAGTGCTCTGTGCAACAACTCTAAGGACGTAAAGTCACATTCGTGTGTATTGTAAGTATGTGATACACTGTGTGTGTATATCTCTGTGAGTGTGATGAAATGATTAGACTGAATAATTGAATGTGTATAAATGTTGTCGCATGCTGTTTCAGCACCGACCTCTTCACTCACGGGTCAGCACACAATACTGACAGGGCGCTTCAGTAAGTCCCACAGCGTGGCTGGAAAGAAATGCAAGGAAAACATGCTGAATTAACATGTAACACGATTAACACGACATTAACGTGTAGCGTGAAACACAGTGTGGTTTTAATTTATGAAGTCATGTGACCTTAACTGTGTGTCAGTCTGCTTTGTCACTACAGCTGTCACGTCACTCTCAGCGCAGGCTTTTAGTGGTGTTTTAATCACTTTCAAGCTGCTTTGGATTTAGAAAGGCTTCATGACACCTACGTAACTCCTTCTATATAAACCTACATATCCATATCTACGTCCAAACTCGTTTGTTTTGATTTAACACCTGAGGCAGATTTTTGTTGACATAATCTGGTGTTGTGACACTTACGTTCGAAAGTCATAACAACTGACCTTGTGACACGTCAAACATCAAAACCTGACATGACATAATCTGGGGTCGGGTTACATGTAAGCTACATAACTCGTCACGCTGTCATAGCTCTGACATAGGCATTCGTAAAAATGTTATAAGCAGACATATGAAATTTTACTTATGGACCATAGAAAATATACTGACACTCTCATTAGTGTCATAACACTGACATAGGGATTCATAAAAATGTTATAAGCAGACATATGAAATTTTACTTATAGACCATAGAAAATATACTGACACTCTCATTAGTGTCATAACACTGACATAGGTATTCATAAAAATGTTATAAGCAGACATATGAAATTTTACTTATGGACCATAGAAAATATACTGACACTCTCATTGGTGTCATAACATTGATATAGGGATTCATAAAAATGTTATAAGCAGACATATGAAATTTTACTTATGGACCATAGAAAATATACTGACACTCTCATTAGTGTCATAACATTGGCATAGGTATTCATAAAAATGTTATAAGCAGAACTATGGCATTTACTTAAGGACCACAGAAATTATGCCTTACACAGAAAATAGTCATAACAGTATCATAGCACTGACATTGATATTCATAAAGCGTAAGCAAAAATATGAAATTTTACTTAAGGGCCATAGAAAATATGCTCAGCTGTCATTATAGTGTCATAGCATTGACATAGGTATTAATATGTATGTTATAAGCAGAAATTTGAAATTTTATTTAATAAATTTTTTTTACATAGATTATAAGCAGACATAGGAAACTCGCTTTACATAAACTCTGTGATTACAGTTTCACAGAATCTGGACAGAATAAACATCTTATAAGCAGAAATATGGAATGTATATCAACCTCTCAGCAACCGTATGTCACTTGACTCAATGTCCTGTCAGCTTGACATCAGAATTGATGAATATGACTTCATGAATGTTTATGTAGGTTTATGAAACCCTTATGTCAGGACAGCCGATGTGAGATGTAAGACGTAGGAGTTTTTCGAATGTAAATGAGAATCATCATGCCATTTCACGCAATAATTCCGGCTACTAAACCATTCTTATGTACTGTAACTGCCTCCATTAGCAGTTCATTAGCAGTTCATTAGCACTGTCATAGCACTAGCATTGCCGCTCAGGTGTGTGAATCAGATGTAAAACGTTATAACACTGACTCTGGGCTTCAGAATCGTGTCGATGCTCATCCCTGCCACCAGTAAGGCCCGTGTGAGGCGTAGCGGCATCAGTCCTCTCCATCTCGCCGCCGAGCGAAACCGAGACGAGATCCTCGAGCTGCTCATCGAGTCCGGCTTCGACGTCAACGCCACGCTGTCCGAGGACCGCAGCACCATGTACGAGGACCGCCGCAGCACCGCCCTCTACTTCTCCGTAATCAATAACAACATCGAAGCCACCAGCATGCTACTGCAGGCCGGCGCCGACCCCAACCTGGACACGTTCAGCCCTCTGCTCGTAGCCCTGAGGCAGGGCTGCATAAGGACCGTGATGTTACTGGTGGTACACGGCGCCAACGTCAACGCCTACATCCCCACGCACCCCACCACCTTCCCCGCCACCGTCATGTTCTGCATGAAATACCTCACCATGCTCAAGTACCTGATGGACAACGGCTGCGACGCGCTGTCGTGTTTCAGCTGCGTGTACGGCAGCGACCCTCACCCGCCTCTGAAAACGAGTCACAGCGACAGAACGCGCTACAGAGAAGATCAACCTACAGCACACAACACCTGCGTACAGGTAACACAGTAATCCCTTTCACTGCTGTTTCTCCTGCAGTGTCATTGCTTTGACGTCCATAACAACATTCTGAGCAGACACAGGAAACACACCTTCCTCAACAACCTGAAAAGAATAGTATACATAACCCTGTCTTTACTGTTTCATAGATGCTGATTAAAAGGTTATAATTAGAAATGTTAATTAAGGGCCATAGAAAATATACATTACTCTGTCATTAGTGTAGTATAGCATTCATTAATATTCATTAAATAGTTATAAGCAGAAATATGAACATTTTACTTATGGACCAATGAAAAGATACATAACTCTGTTATTACAGTGTCATAGCAGTGACATACAGTAGGTATTCCTAAAAAATGTTTAAAAATGTTTAAAAAAATCTTAGTCTCATAGCCTTGACATAGGTATTCCTAAAAATATGGTATTTTACTTAAGGACCATAGACAATAATATATATCTTTCATTACTGCCATAGCCTTGACATAGGTATTTATAAAACTGTTATAAGAAAAAAATATGATATTTGACAAAAAGACAATAGAAAATGTAAAATATAAGTCATAAAGTATAATATACATAACTCTGTTATTACAGTTTCAGGGAACTGGTGTATAAATATTCATAAGAATGTTATAAGCAGAAATATGGAGCGTATTCCAGCCTTATGTCAACCTGTCACATGACTCAGGAGTTATGTCAGCTTGATATGAAAACAGATGAATAAGACTTCCTATATGTTGTGTAAATGTTTCTGCATGTAGTTTTATGTCATGTTATGAAGGCTTTATGTCATGACAGCCTGTGTGATGGGTTAGATGTAGGAGTTGGTCAGAAATGCTGAGGTGGGCGGAGCAACACAAAAGGGGGTGTGGAATTTAAAGATATATATATTTAAAAAAAATATTTATCAGTAGAGAAGTAAAGGTTTATTATATATTTTTTCTTGGTCATGTGCAAGTGGGCGTGTATGGGAGGCTCAAACTCCACCTGCCGCACCGTTAATCCATTAAGATTAGCTTGAAATAAGAAATAACATTTAAATCTAAGGGAAATGTGTACAGTCCTGACCGATCTGAATCAATCGTAGCACGGCTATGCTAACACTGATGCTAATACTGTACCCGTGTCTGCTGTACCTCCAGTTCTGTGACATTGTCTCCATGGACTCGTACAGCCACTGGGCAGGACCCATCATAGACGTGCTGCTGGATTACGTAGGTGACGTGAAGCTCTGTTCCCGGCTCGTTGAGCACTTGGACAGTTACGCGGACTGGGCCAGCATCAAGGAGAAAGCAAGTACGGCTAAACCCTCAGGCGTTAAAAGTGCTGAGAGATCCAGCATGGTCAATAGAAACGTCCTGAATTATTACACCACATCGAGTACATCTCAGAAAGGAACACTACACTACAGCAATTAGACAATCGCAAATATTTAATAATCAATTACCTCAAACATCAAAATCTCTATAAAAATCTCAAATTTTAAATAATCAGTTTAGAAAATCAGACAGGATGTTTAGTGCATAAATATTCTAAACATAGCGAATGCTAGGCCCAGCAGCTTTGAGACACTGTGTGTGTGTGTGTGTGTGTGTGTGTGTGTGTGTGAAACCAAGAAGGATTTTCACCAGGGAATTATCGATATTATGTTCAGAGTTGAGTTATGTGCATGTAGTAAGGATTTAATACTGAAACTTAAGCACTATTCAGAAGTTATTTAGGGCAGTGTTTGAATAAAACAGAGGTGTTTCTAAAATTAACGTGAGTCCAGCGCCGCTGTCTGACAGTCTGATGTAACCACAGTACGTCAAGCTGAAATGTATGTTTTGGCTGCAAATACACCCAAAAGAATGAGATCAATTTTAAACACATAAGTATTTAAGTAAGTAAGACACTTAAATATGACGGTTTTATTTTTTTCTCGGTATCTGTGTGCATTTTGAATGCATTTTGGCTTCTAAAATACAGCGACCTTAGGTATGAGAAATTGAGAAACAAAAATAAACTGCAACATTAAAAAAAAAACAAAAAAAAAACAGCTAAATAATAATCTGTGCTGGATCAAGTGCTATTCTCTGCACTGCTGAATAATGAGTATATTATATCTAATTGTATTGTATCTTTTTAAATTTTAAATTTGTCTTTTTCTTCTATGTTACACGATCTTCTTCCTCAGTCTGCATTTTCTATCCCCTGATTTTTTTGGGGGGATTTAAAGGCAGGTGATTGTGTTTAAAGGTGGTGGTCTAGACAAAATTTAAAAACTCCGTCTTAGACGCTTCTACTTAAGAAAAGAAAAATCTGGGAACCTCAGAGGCGTGAATTTTCATAATCTGAACGCTGCATAAAGAAGCAGCTGCGTAACTCGACTCTGAATACGAGGAACCTTCCCTGAGTGGAACCTTTGAACCTTTAGTCACTGCATCATCATTCGCTTTAAATCAGTAAGTATTTGTATCTTTTCAGTGCCGTCTCTTGTTCGTTTCTTTTTTATTTCAGTGCCTCCGCGGCCGCTCATGCAGCTCTGCAGGCTGAAGATCCGGCAGCTGATTGGAATCCACAGACTGAACAAAATCAAAAAGTTGCCACTTCCTGGACGACTGATCAAGTTCCTGAACCACGAGGAGCGCACGCAAGATTTATGAGCCTCGTTAGGTGTGACAGAAAACACAGATAAAGGGAAAGATTAACCGAATCCATAAGGAACAACACACTTACACTAAACAGCAGAAGATAAAAAATAAAGAGATGAAAAGTAATATTCAAGTAATGACTATAAAACCAAGTCAAATCAATAATCAGTGTGACTGCATTTAAAGCCGCATCATTTCTCTCAGTTCGTACAGTTTTATAAGGAAATCAGCTGCTCATTTTGTTTCCCGCATCGTGAACAACCTCGAAGCAGACGTGTTTCTGTTTCCGCATCTAAAATCAGAACAGCTTCCGTTATGTTTTTGCCCCAAAAAAAACCCTCTATTACTGAACATAATACATTCTTTAACAACATACACACGTTTCTGTCTAAGATTTACTTTTATTCTGGAAGAACAAAAATCATCTTCTGATTCAGAAGACAGTTAAAAACATCTAAGACTAAAGTTATAGAATATTACTAAGCGTATATTTATATTCTTCAAACGATCATTATTATATTTATTAACAATCATTATATATAAATTATGACTTTTGCACAATGGCTACTGTATTGTATTGTAAATATCTTTAGAAATGCATTTGTCGAAATCAGATCTACAGATATGTGACAAATTAAAGGAGAAAAAAAAACCACAAACCAAACCATCTGAAATGCAAAAATAAATGCCCCCACACCGCATAAGAGAGCCACTGTGTGATCAGTACCGTGTGTACTGACACGTGTCAGTACTTTCCTGTATGCATTATTTGTGTATATATTCTTTAACCCATTTTATATGTACAGTATGTGTGTATTAATTTAAATGAATTGTAGTTCGGGACAGTTACGATGCAATATTGGACTGAATTGCACTTAGTTTTAATACAAGTTACTGAAAGTTACTCTTTCAGAAATGGATCTAAGTAGAACCGTTTAAAGAGCCCTTAAGACTTGGTTTAATAGTGAAGTGGTTATAAATACAGTGGCCAAATACTGTATTATTTGATGTAATAGTAATTATTTGTTGCTGAATGTAATAAATGAATATTAAAATGTCGAGGGAATGACTGTTTATAGCTGCTGTAACATAAGTGATAACAGAAACTATGTTCAATAACATTAAATGTAGCTATTAATGTTGTTTAAATAAGTTGCTGTTCTGTGCTGTGGTATAAGAGGAATAAAACACTTTAGGTGTGCTGTTATTGAAAAATAATCAACCTCAAGGTCTGACTGTTACAAAGCGCCTACACTGGAGACTCCTTCCATAAATGTTTAAAAAAAAAAAAAAAACGCCTCCGTAGGAAGAAGAAAACTTCGCAGATTTTTTTAATAAATCTGTTTATGTGGAGTGAATGAGCTGTTTCTATGGAAACGATATGATATATAAACCTGTGAGTTGCAGCTGCACTACTGTCAGAGCTGCTGTTATCGAAAATTAATCGACACCTTCTGACCAATCAGAACCCAGAATTCAGCAGCACTAAATTATTGCACTTATTCCTAATTTTAAATCGTCATTAAATGAGTTTCAATGCCGTCTAACAAGCACAAGGGGGCAGCAATGATCTGCAGGCTCTGTAAAACAATAAGGTTGGAAATATCCATCATAGACATTTGTCCAATCTACTGAGACAGGTTTTATGTTTATATATATACACATACATATAAGCTATACTATACTGTACAGCTCTGCCACATCGCTCCTGCCTACAACTCTCATTCTCCATTTGTCTTCCATTTTAATGCGTTTTGTCCTCCATTTTCCTCACAATGCATCACGGGTCTGAAACAATCGCCAGTCAATACAATTTGCGAGGTGGGCCAAGCCACAGCAATCCATTCTGCCTCCCTCGTCTCTGGGCCTGTCGAGCTCCGGCGGCAGTCGTGTGGAAAAATGGCTTTTCGAGAGAGTAGTGGGCCGAGAGTAGAGGGTTTCATCACCATTTGTTTCGTGCAGAGGATTGAGTAGACAAATAAAAAGTGCTGGCTGAAGACTGAGGGATGTTTTAGAGCTGGATGCGGACTCAGGATCTACTCAAAGCCTTGTACCGGTGGTGTAGCTAAGAATAAAACTGTGTGTGCCTATAGAGGGGAAAAATCCTAGATTATATTCACACTGCTATCACACGGCAAACCAGAGGGGCTTCGGTACGAGCCGGAGCAGTAATGGCTGATTTGACCCACCTGAAACTTGCTTCCTTTAATGTACTTATGCATTTTCTCTCCCTGTCAGTGAGATTTCCGATATTTACAAGCCAAAAGTGAAGCTGCAGAAATGCAGCGTGAGCTGGAAAGCCAATATTCTGGTTCAGGCCTCACCTCTATTTTGCTTGTTTTTAACCAGGTTGCCGTTATTGATGGTCCAGATGTTCAAGCTGGGGTTCCGCTAACCTTTCTGCACTTTTCAATTCATTAATTAATTCAGAGTTGGGACGTGCAAACAGGAAATACTGTTATCACCCAATTTTTGGCCCCCAAAAAGCCAAAGGGCATCATCCTTTTTTTCATTATAGCCCTGTGACCGGCCATGTGGAGGGAGATAAAACATGAGAGTGATTAATGGCTCACTTCTCCCGGTCAGGCATCTGGAGGCCACCTCAAACACACCATTATCAAGAAAACCTTTGAAAGAACTGGTATGGATCTCATCTGACTCATTGGACTGGCAGGCTGCTTTACAGTGCTCGATGCTCCAGGATCAGCAAAACCAAGGGATAGGAAACAGACATTGGATGATCCAATATGGATACCTTAAAGATTTGCACTTCCTTACAACTGTTTAAGTCTCACTCTTGCTTCAGTGGATAATTTAACCTGGATACTGTAAATCTGTACCCAAGAGCTGCTGCTGTCATCACAAAGACTGTCCAGAAAGCCCAGAAAGTTTTCTCCAATCCATTCAGAACCTCAGAACAAAACTCTGCACACTGTGTAACTTATCGCAGGAGAATTTGCTCCATTGTTTTTTTTTCCCTTTTGCAGCATGCACTATTTGATCATTTTCCTACTTGTGTAAACGAAGGAACACCTGTGAAGCCGGAGCCGAGCATGCTATAAATTTCTTTCATTTCTGTCCTAAGGGTGCATAAACTTTTGCAATCAACTATACACACATACAGTATGTAATCATCCACTCGAGTTCCCTCTTCATAACCGTTGCTGTTTTTTTCTTTTCCATGTCCATCATGCAATCAGCAATCCGGTGGAGTCCTGGAGCTCATCCCTACCTTCAGGAGCCCTGAGGCATCTCAAGCCCCATCAACGTCAACAACACATTAACAATCTCTGACACAACAAATCAACAAAGCTCACTTCAGCCTTGGCTTTCAGACCGCTCGGTCCACTGCAGGGCTGCAGAGTCTACCCATGAGTCATACTGAAATCTTCCCCAAATGATCAGAATCAAAATAAATGTTTATGTGAATTTTAAATCTGCTAGATGTGGAGTTTTGGTGCCTCCTCTTGTGGAAAAGTGCAACTGAAAATGGCTCAAAGTTAATATACGTACAAGGGGGATTGAATGCTGTGTGCCAAACTGTAGACTATACACTAGATAGATAGATAGATAGATAGATAGATAGATAGATAGATTTACTGATCTCGAGGGAAATTGCAGTGTATGTGTACTACATTATTACAGTAGTATATGGTTTGGGACGAAGCTTTAGTGTACACTTATATGCTGTCATCATTTCCTCGGTATTACAGAAATGTTATAGGAATAAAAACCTGTTACTGAATATTACATAAAAAAGCAAAACCTCTTATCTTCAATAAAAACGTATCTTTTTAGCAACGTTAGTCTGCTAGCAACGTCAGCTCTTCGAGCTCTGTTTTGATTTCGCTTTGGTCAGTGATTATTCCTGATTATCGATACTGTGATATAGCTATGCAGCTAACATTACCTAGCTAGCTAAAAGCCAAGCTCGAGTTGCGAGTCAGGATGTGAGTTTACTCCCTGCCGTGCTTCATGTAGCTCTAATACTGATGGTAATGAGCTACCTTGCTAAGTTTAGTGTTGAAAACAAAAAATAACACATCTACAAACTTCTAGTGTGTGTATTTGTATAATCTGATCTGTGTTCCGTGTGCTTTTACCTCAAAGAGCAAAGATTTCTCATCATCTCTTGTCTTCTTTGCCTGCTATCAATTGTGGTGTACCTCAGGGCTCCATTTTGGGCCCTATTCCATGTTCACTGTATACCTTCTCCTAGGGTGTATCTTTCAAACGTACAACTTTTATGCTAATGAAACACTGCTGTATTTCCCTCTAAAACCAGCTGAAAACTACTGACAAACTAAAACATCCAGAAATCTGAATAATGCTGTTTATGCTTTTATTTCTTCTGATACTGATTACTGTAATTCCCTTCACAATAGTCTGTCAGTCATCTCAGTTTTGTTATCCAGTCCGATTTATGTTCTCAGGTCTGTCTACTGGCTAATGAGCTAAAGTCAGCTTGCTGGCTCGCTGCCATCAGCTCTGCGTGGCGCTGAACTTCTAAAGTATGAAGCATGGAAATGGCCAACAAGTCAAATCCGAATGTTCTTTACTTTATTCTGCACAGCAGATTTATAAAGATTCAATTACTAAATTATTCCCTACACTCAAAAATGGTCATTTCGTTTCTGGAGTCTGACTAAGTCTAATTGTGGAAGCTGTCTCAAATGTGAAGAGGGGGATTATGGGTAGTAGGTGGTAGACGCTCCACAGGAAAACCCTGCATGATTCAAACGGCTCCAACCGCAACCAACTGCGCTGCAGGGTCGATGCTAATCACAAACACAACCCATGCTGCCAGATGCACCTGGCATCTCTCTCTCTCTCTCACACACACACACACACACACACACACACACACACACACACACAAACGACTCTGCTTTTATTTCTTCTATCAGACAAAACAAGCCCTGTGCCAGCTGCTGTGTCACCGCAGTGTGACGTCTTTACACATGGAAGTCAAGTCAAATAAAATCAGTTACAACAGCGCTGTAAACGTCAAAGCTGAAGACACTGGCGTTCCAGTTTTTTTTTTTAAAAAACCGAAAACAGTGGTCGTTTACAATGTTCTGGTTTTATAAAACACCACAAATTGAGTTTTCTGCCCAGGAATATTTCAGAGTTCCCAACCTTGAGAGCGAACAGTGATGGGAATTTTGATTCAGTTTGATTCAGTTTCCTTTGATTCTTTCAAAATGATTCTTTCAGCTGATTCAATCTCGCAATAAAACTTCCAAAATGGGCCACATGGAAGTCTAGCCTGTGCATCACCCAAGGCTCACCAGCAATTGAGCTAAACACCACCAAGAAAGTTTCCCACTTTCATCTAGTTTCATGAATTGAAGACACTCGTGATGATCAACAAGAAAATCGCTAAGTTAGTCATGACCACATGTGTATTTTTCCATTGTTGTTCTATATTACTACAGACTATACGGTAATACCGCAGCGCTGCGGAGTCTCAAATCTGATTAGTTAGAAGATGCTGATTGGCCAGGAAGAGATTTTCTGAAAATCTCATCTCATCTCATGCTCTCCCACTGGATTTAACTTTTTACAACATCAGGGAAATTGTATAGATTTAAGTTATACCTTCTTTACAAATCCACTTGATTTTCTCAATTAAGCAAGACTCCATAAAGCGGCAAATCCAAACAACTGGCTCGGAGGATTCCTCTGATCAATCCTGTGGTGCGACGTTTCTTCAGTTCCCCGCTCACAACTTTAGTTCCTACCTGCAACTACGTAGTTCCCGTGTACGGTTCGACGTAAAAATGGAAGAAAACTTTATAAAAGTGGTTTCATCGTATCCTCTCATGTATGATGTTAAGAAGAAAAATGAATCTTGGAAGGAAGTAGCAGAAATCGTTGGAGCTTCAGCTGAGTGTATGTAGCTAGTACAAAACCGAGCATGCGACATGTAAACCAAACTACTGAATTTCATGGTAATTAGTGTGTTATTTAATGACAGAGCAGGAGTGAATAGCTGTGACAAGTCTCACAATTATCCATCCATGTCTAAGTAGCACAACTCTATTAGCATCATATTTTGGTGGGTTTACCAGCAACCGCTATTTCAAAGCGAGCTTCAGGTTTGCATTTAAACAGCATGCAGATTAAAAACCAACGTTTTTAAAAATAAAACACAAAAGAACAAAGACCCATGTGCTAATGATATCACACCGACAGACAGAGCTAAATAAAATATCAAACCACGATCAAACTCACTGGGGGAAAAAAAAGGTCACATGGTGATGGCTGAGATGGTAATTTTTTATCTTTTGATGTCCTGTGGTCAGTTTTTATGTGAAAGGGAAAAAAGGTTTCGCCTGCTGAGCTGGAGGTGTGAATTTCAGCATAATATTACAACAAATAATCCTCAAGTACAGCGTAAATGAAGTTCTTTTTCATCACCTCCAAGACTTTGCGTCTTCTCTTGATTTTTTTTTTTTGTTACGTGTGTGAGAAAACGTTTCTTTTCCTCATTCTGGTTTCCTACATTTCCTACACAGCGCCCCCTAGCGCATGTATTTATGATATGTGCAAATCATTACTACGTTTAAATTACCCAAGACACCCGATAAGTACAAAGAAAAGTTGTCCTCTTCCAGAAAGTTCGAATAAAATTACACTTTCTTAACTTCTGCAGCTTCGGACAGTTGATGTACAGAACTGCAGATGTTTACTACCACATGTAAACACTCATATCTTTTTGTTTAACTACCGAGATTCTGCTAGTGTCATCAACCCAGGCAGCAGCGCTGCCGCGGCGTGACCGCAGTGTGAGAAATAACAGTAATGTCAGGTCAAAGTCCTTGAGAAGTGAAGGTCACTACAGCGCTATTAGGGGAGTGCGGTTTATTTCTGCTTACACGACAGAACAACGTGACTAATGTGTTTATACAGAAAGGGCACAGACTGTCGTTCGATGCTTGTGTGTATTACGAGAAGACGGACCTACACTAGACTAGAAATAGATCTGGAACAGAAATGCGTGTTCTGCTGCTAAAAACTAAACACAGCAGAAGTTTAATTACATTCAGAAATCTGTGGAGACTGAAGACAGTTAAAGCTATTCTTGGCTTAAGCGTAATGTGATATAAACTCCCAACCTTCCAGTCGTTAGTCCAGCTGACACTGGAGACTCCTTCCATATAAATGTTGCAGAAAACTTCACCATATCAACATTTACGCGTGTTTGTTTTTATCAGTTTATGAGGAGCGTCTGCCATACAGGTGCCTGTGAATGAGCTGAAACAATAACGTACTAGGACGAACATATTAACGTAAATTAATCCACTCTTTTTGACCAATCAGATTTGAGAAATCAGTTGTGATGAGCTAGAAAATAAAATAGCAGAGGCCACAGAATGGAACCCTGTGGCACCCCATATGTAACACTGACCTTTTTAGAGAAAAATTTAAGCTAATTTAATAAGCAAAGAAAAATTAGCTTCCCTGCGCAAGAGTATTATATGTAGATGTATGCTTCTGTGCAATATTAGCCGAGGTACTGTATTTCTTTCCCTCTTTCTTTCTTTCTTTCTTTCTTTCTTTCTGCTTAGACACGCTCGGCTCACAGGAAGAAAGCATACCTTGCTGGATTAGCATTGCAGCAGCTAGCCACTCAGGCCCCTTTTCCACCCAGGATCGATTTCCTGATGAGGCAAAGCTCTTAAATCACAGTGCCATGGCAGTGCTGACTCCACTCTACTCCTCAACCTGGAGGGGGAGAGAGAAAAAAAAAAAAAAAACGCTAGCAAGAAATGAATGCTTGTCACAACACCATCTATCACTGGCTGCAGCTGAGGACACCGTCTCCTCGTCTCCCCTCCTGCCCTCAGACAACACCGGCCCAGAGTTATATCCAATGTGTCTCCTAAAGTAAGACGGAGCATTACATCACTGGCTAATGGAAAGGCCATGTCAGCTTAGAGAGATGTTTGGCAATATCTTATCAGAGCTGACACGCTGTAATGCCACTGTGTATAATTCACCTACATCTCCAGCACAGTCAGGCAAACACAAATACTCGCCGAGACACACGCTGCGTCTTCGGACACAGGTTACTGAAGCTAGTATGCATACCCAAAGCTACAAACATCACAAATAGATTGTCTTGATTCTCTGCAGTCCAATATTCAAATAACATAAGCACCAAGGACAGTCCCATGATGCATTGTGACACCATCATGATGATGACCAGGGGGCACAGAAGTCTAAATATGTTTTTAAACCATTTTTAAATCGGATTTTGACATAAAACGTGGTGAGAAATTAGACATATAGTAATTGTCCAACCTTTGCTCATTTGGTCCAAACAACACAGAATCAGGCTCCTGTTAGATTAGCTTCTCTTGGTAACTTAGCTAGCGCTGCGCTGGCGCTGAAGGGACGAATGGATTATTTTTATGGTTTAAATGCTGTATAAATTATCAAGATGCGAATGAACAGTTTATTTGAACCATTTATTTGTTACAAAAGTTATCCAGGAAATCCAGAATGCTTTTGGACAATACATACGCGCGGAGATATTGCGCAATAGCGAGTACACAGTGCATTTTAAACAAACGTCGGCGCATTCTCCATTCTTGTGTCCTTGTGAACATTCTTCCTAAGTCCATTTTCCTGTTTATTGGTATTGAGAAAGACCCAGGGGCTTTGTAGCAGTCACTCGTGAATGACCAATTCAAATCAGAGATGCAAATGATTGTGAATGTAATTACTTGCCATTTGTGTGGTGTTGTAAAAAGCTGTGCTCATCAGGAAATGAATAGGGAAACATCCCCGCTTCGAATTATCTCCTGTGATATAAAAAGCTTCCTGGCCTTCTGTTCTATTAAATCAGCAAAATTCAAAATGAACAGCCTGGTTTTATTTTCTGGAACTTGTGCTTTATGTAATAATAAAACACTCTGCATGGTACTGTTATGGGAAAATAATAAAAAAACAGCTGACACTGGAGACTCCTTACAGAAACCTTCACGTGTGAATGAGCTGTTACTATAGAAACGAAAACATATTAGAACTAGGGCGTTGATATAAACCTCAGTGCTGCTGTTGCAGACCAACAACAGTATTTTAATGCTAAGACAGCGTTTTTGGACAGTAACACACTAGACATGATGACTAAACTGTGGACTCGGGGGTTGACGGAGATCGGCTGTGGTGCCTCGAGGTTTTTAAGGCAGCTGAGCACTTTGGAGAAGATTAGGTTTCTCCCTCGACACTTCTGAGACACTAAAGATGTTGGTTGATAATACCTATTATAGTCATCCCATATAGATCACTGCACTCTCGTGTTTGCTTTGGAATAACATCACTGACGTCATGTCCACGGAGGAGACTCCGAGTCTGTATTTATGCTTTACTGCCATGAAACTGGAGCATCGGAGACGACGAGCGCAAAGAAACGCGACGTCCGTGCTCAGCCCGATTCCCAATTCACCTAAACGAATAAGTACGCCTAGCAGTGGTCCAGCAGAGAAGAACAGATAAGGAGGTTTTCATGAGACAGAGAGATAAGAAGAGAAATAAAACAAGAGAGAGAGAGCTGATCTTGATTGAGCAGCAGCATCCTCTAATGGGCCGGTCTCTATCAAATGCACAATCAGACAGGTCTACCTTAATGTACACAGAGTCATCCATCGTTTCCCTAAAGTGGATTAGAGCGTCTTTAAGGTCAGTCAGCAGGCAGGAAGACCACGCTGGACTTCCTGACATCAAGAAGCTTGATCAGCTCGTTGTCAGAGCACACAAACCCCCTCTGCCCGTTTTTTAATCTACTCTGTGCTGTGCTCAGAGTCTCGGCTAATGAAATGAGATCGACTTGGCCTAGAGACAACTCGTCCTCCTGATTAGGAGCTGCGTCGAACTCACAGCGTCTTGCTGAGTCGTTTGTTTTGCACTGGAAATCAAGTCCATTCTGAGCATGATAGCAAGAACTCTGTCAAAAAAGCGTACATTTGGAAGTTGTAAAAATGTCAAGTTGATCGTCATGTCCACAAGTACAGTGTACAACATGCGGTGAAATTCCTGCTGGCATGATCTCCCACATCGACATCACAACAATGACACAAACATACAGTCTACATAACCACACAGTTTAAGACAATTACACAGCTGCTCATTGAGCGCTGCGTCCAGATTGTATTGGTGCTGGATGGTAGCAGTGATTAAAGTGGTGAGTGTGTACATAGTGACAAAAAGCTACGTAATGCTGGAAATGTGGTATTTAATTATTTGTATATACAGCTTCAGCACTTTATGGAGTGCTACCTAGAATTGTTCAATGCCAATATCTGGATCTGTACTTACTGTATATTTGGATTTAAACCTGAAGTGGGCGTGGCCTAGACTGGAAGTTTTTAATTAAATACGAACTCTACAACCCTCCCAGTCCCGATGCACACCTTCAGCCCCATCCAGGTGTCCTGT
>CM040993.1:18413049-18432915 GCA_022985145.1 Pangasius djambal
TATGCATCAAAGAATTGCTAAAACCCGATACGTGTAAGAACCATTAGCCAATCCCACCACAGGAGACAGAATGTGTGGAAAAAACGAGTAAGAAAAAATGTTGCAGAGTTCTTCTTCTTTCCTAACAATCAGCATCATTCTGTCAGTAAGTAAAAATGACTCTTTTACTCTTTTGAGTTTGCGTCCTTGTGTGAAAATTCATTGACTGCTAAGACAGAATCAAATGCATGGATTGTGCATGTTTTTCATGTTTATCTGTTTCCAGACCATTTGTCCTAACCTTAACCCTCATCCGAAATACTCCTTTATGTCCTGTTTCATTAGTATATATGCTCATGCATTTCCCTCTACTCATTGCGAAGTCTTGCCAATCTTTCTGGTTTGTGTAAGTTCACAGCCTTGTTATCAATGATTCCCTTGTCTTGTTCATCGATGGATTATCTTGTTGCCTGTGTTTACCTGCGTTTTTTCCCATGTATTGACCATCGCCTGCTCTATTATTCAGATTTTTCCGAACTCTATCTCTGAGCCTCCTTTGTTGCAGATATTTATACTGAACCTAACCCTTTCTCTCCACCCAATTCCATCTTCCTCCTAAACCTGGACTGCTGTTGCTCTAAATCAGAGTCATTATTTATAAATGAATCCTGTGCCCAACCATGGTTAAAGAGCATTCCGCCATTTTGTAGGATGTTTTTAATTTTGCAGAGAGTCTCGTGGTTTTTGAGGACAGGACAAACCATCATGGTTGGAGTTACTCTCACATTGCGCTAAGGTGAAATGAGATGCAGCATCATTGCATTTCATGCCTAAGCTGTTCCTGATCTTAATAATCCATAACACACTGTCAGAGGAACAGCTGGGAGAACAGAGAATTCACAGACACATTGTCACCTCAGAAAACCTGGAGATAAAGCAGATAAAAAGCTCACAGGCTTCTGGCCCGGATGCTCAGATAAGGCTAGGATATTAACAATAGGCAATAGGTCATATTCACTAATTCTTAACTAGTACTTAACTAGCTGAATAAATTAGATAGTCAGAAGTACTGAAGCGTACTGAATACTGAAGTGTACAGAATAATGAAATGTAGGAAATACTGAACTGTGCGGAATACTGAAGGGCAAAGAATACTGAAATATACTGAATACTGAAGTGTACTGAGTACTGAAATATACTGAATACCGAAGTGTACACAATACTGAAGGGCAAAGAATACTGAAGTGTACAGAATACTGAAGGGCACAGAATACTGAAATATACTGAATACTGAAGTGTACAGAATACTGAAATATACTGAATACTGAAGTGTACAAAATACTGAGGTGTAGGAAATACTGAAGGGCACAGAATACTGAAATATACTGAATGCTGAAATATACTGAATACTGAAGTGTACAGAATACTGAAGTGTACAGAATACTGAAGGGCACAGAATACTCAAATATACTGAATACTGAAGTGTACAGAATACTGAAATATACTGAATACTGAAGTGTACAAAATACTGAGGTGTAGGAAATACTGAAGGGCACAGAATACTGAAATATACTGAATGCTGAAATATACTGAATACTGAAGTGTACAGAATACTGAGGTGTAGGAAATATTGAGTATTTGTATTATTTTCTGTCAAAATAAAAAATTCCACTCATTTACAAGACTGAGAGTGTAAACAATGCTATGACAGAGAATACAAAACCGGCTTCTGCTATGAATCATGGGAAAATTCAGAAATGCCCTACTGCACCTTTTATTGTATTTAGATGATGTAAGCTGTAAGAGAAAGATCACTACTATCCTTTGTTTTTACAAAGCGTGAAGTGTTTAGATAACAGGAACTGAAACCAGAGCCCAAAATCTTCTTCTGGAAATAAAATACATCCTCATTTTGGGATAATTTTCACACATTAACCTGAAATAGTCCAGATGTTAGAGAGAAGCCAGAGAAGATCCAAGCTAATGTTTACACAAGCACGTCATGCTGAAAGTTAATAATTTATTAAGGTATTCTGCTGAGTGTCTGCTCTTAGCGTTTAAACAGGCACACGTTATTAGCACTGCGTATCGGAGTCGTTTTAAACGGACCTGGCGAATTCCTTCTTTCCTTGAAAACTTCTGCCGACGGGAAACGCAGCCGGCGGCGTTTTTCTCCCTGATGAGCATGCACCGTTGGCCGCAATGAAGAAGAGAAACTCTTTAATTTTTCCTTTTATATGCATGCAAAAATGTATCCGTGCCCAATGACCGGTGCGCCACAAACAATGAGCGAGACGTTCAGACGCAGACACGGATTATTACTCCAATCATTGCTTTATGGCTCTCTGTTCTCTGGATCACTTACTATAATGAGTTTAATGGAATTAAAGGCACTCGGATGGAACGCCACGGATTTTCATGTTGGGTGGATCAGCAGAAAAGCAGACCATTTAGCTCAGAACCGGGTTTAAGTGACACTGACGAATCCCTGTTAATGCCAGACTAATGACTGGGCTTATATTTTCTGATATTTCTATATTTTCTATATTCTCATATTGATCTTCAGGCATACGACTCGGTCATGTGATTGGTAATGTAAGCTACAAAATAAAAAAAATGTATTTAGAAAAAGGGTCCCTCAAGGCTTCTTAGCTTCCTACAGAGGTTCCACATGAAACTCTGACTGAACGGCAAATCCTCTGGTGTGAGGTTCAGTCATAAATCTTTGATGCACAAGCCAAAAAGAGTTGTTTTTTTTTTTAAATCCTGACATACTAGTAATATATCCTATAAGCAGTCTTTGTACATACATTCTTAACTATCCATAGAACCAGTGAAGAACCTTTTTGCGAAGTACTGCATGTAGAAAAAAGGACAGGGATCCTATAAGTTGCAGGGAACAAATAAAGCTTACAGGCAAGGTTCTGTGGCTGAAATAAGATTTAAACTGGTTTTAAACATCTTGAAGTGTTTTATTTCTTTTATCCCGCATCAGTTTGCCAATGACTACAATGTTTTATTTATTTAAAGAATAGCGTCGTATTTTTAAAATCGATTAACAGTTCATTTAATGTTGTGCAAGTCCTGTTCTTACTTACGTTATAGCCGCTACAAACACTCGTTCCCTCACCAGCCTCTCTTTTTTTCTCTCTCGAAGGCAATGATATAAAAAAAAAACGTAGCTTGTCCTGCAAAGTATAAACTCCATCCTGAAACCTCTGTTACAGAGCACTGACACTGGAGACTCCTTCCATAAATGTTGAACAGACATCTCCTTACATATTACACCCCCATTAAAACGAGCGTATTAATATAACCCTGGGATTTACAACTGCACTATTGTCAGAGCTGCTCTTATAATAGGAAATTATCCAACACCTTCTGACCAATCAGAATGCAGGACTCAGCAGGTCTAATATACATATATATTACATTTTAAATAACTGTAGCTCATAACTGAAAATGGACAAGCAACTGTGTTAAACAGCTCCTGGTTTCGTTAGCTGTCCAGTACACTGTGTGCTGTTTTCCTCGTACAGGATCACAGCTCAGTAAATTTCCAGTAGTATTTTATTTTCTCTCTTGTAAACACGCACAGGTGCTAAAAATAAAAGTTCTGCCCTCTGTGACAGTGAGGGCATTCCCTCGGTGTAAATCTGTCCTCCTCGTGAATAAATATGGTAAATGGGTGGGTCCTGGAGACAGTTTTATTTTGTGTCTCGGCTATAATTGATTGCCTCTGCACTCTGGCAGTAACAAAGATTCTGGCGTGGAAAAGCTGAGGTTATATTTAGCTCTGCAGTACCACGTAGATGGGTTTCCCCGATAAAAACAAAGCAGGCTATTGCTAGGAAGTCTGGTGTTTTGCTGGAACGGGTCGCGGAGTGTCTGCTTCTTCTGACGGCCGTGAGGTGTTGCAGTGAAGAAGAAACAGGGCAGGAGATGGAAAAGAAATAAACACACACAAAAAAACTGGCACCGACAGAAATTCCGCAGAAAATCTGCTATATTAAGAGTTTATCTATTTCCTTTGGGGTGTTTTTTTGTATAAAATCCAAGGCTGAAGCTTACTCCCATCTGTTTTCATGGAACAGCAAATGCACTCCGGTGTATGTTCCTGTAAGAGCCTGCGTATGAAATATTTATGTTTTTTGTAGCCATCTGCTGCATGTGTACTACACAGCATATATTATTCATATTGAATTTTCCTCTTTTAGGTTCTGCTCTGATGTTCGCCATTTCTTCTGAATGAGAAAAGCCTCTTTGGTGTTCTCACTCTCATATAAATGCTCAGTGAAGTGAATAGCTGAATGCTAGTCCGGTACAGATCTATATCAGGGCACCATTAGAGCTATATTTATCTCAGGCTGTGTTTAACTCTATAAATATTACATTAAGCAGAGGTATTCAGAGAATGGCTGACTATTCCTGCACTAAAGAGTCTGTTATTGTCCAAGCGGACGCCTGTGCGGTAATTATTACACGTTATAATAACAACAATAATAGCAACAAACAATATTATTATTATCCATACAGGCCTGGATTGATGTGTGTGGAACTTTCAGTGGTCCGTAAGGTATTTAAAACTCCTTTTAAATATGTCAGTAATGTATAGATCTATACAGGGTTATCTGTTCACTTGCATGTAGTGAAATCACTCCATCTTGTGCTGTTATAGTAAAATAATCACTGACAGAGTGGACTGATGAAGCAGAGTCACCTCAGAGATGATTATTTTTCTATAACAGCATGTCCTGAAGTGTTTTATTCTCCTTACAGCACAGCAAAATGCCAAAGTTTATTAAACAATGATACCTCACACTTTTCGTATCTATTTCTAGCTACATTTAATGTCGTGGAATATCTTTGAAACGAGTTAGTTCCTGTTCTCACTTACGTTATGGCAGCTGTAAACAGTCGTTCCATCACCATCCTCCCTTTTTTCTCCCTTCAAGTTTAGTAAAGACAAAAACATGCTGCTTGTCAAGTTACTGAGAAAACCACAAAGAGTAAACTCCTCTGTCCCGAACTGAAAGTTACAGCTTTACCTCTGAATGTTATGAAGTGCTGACACTGGAGACTCCTTCCATAAATGTTAATTAAACATCTCCTTATCAGCTTCAGCATGGTATCAGTAACTCTGCTTCATCACACCACCCTGTCACTCAGTATTTTATTACAACAAAACCACACTCACACACACACACACACACACGCACACGCACACGCACACACACACACACACACACACTTTTATTCCTTACGTAATTTAGGACAGTGTCAGTTTTAGAGTGAATGATACGTGGCTAGAGATATTAGATTGAAACAGCATCCTCTTGTGCTGACTCTGGTTCATTTAATAAAACAAATATATGGCAGAAATTAATCTGTGACTAATTTAAAGCTAATTGATTGCAGAAAAATGTGTAAAAACATCAGAGATCCGAGTGATTCGGTTAGTTTTGTGTAGCCTGAGAAATATCATGTTTGTTGAAGTTCTACAGAGGGAGCAGAGGTATTTTGTTTTCTGGGGTTCTTGTCTGATCCACTATGATTAGATTTTGACCATCAGTGGTGACTTATAAAAAAATATTTCTTACACAATTACAGCACTCTCCTGTCATGGTGACAAAATGATTATGTACATCCACTGGGTACCAAGAAATAAATGTGATATTCGAAAGGTCAAAAACATTTATCATTTAAAATACAACACCAAACAAATTGATTTGTCCTTTAGTTTGCACTTAAAACTGCATCAAAGCTGTGACAAAGTTTCTCCATACCACTGAATCTCCATGTCGGGACACAATAATAAATAAATAAATAAATAAATAAATAAGAGTTGGCACCCTGTCCAGGGTGTCCCCTGCCTTGTGCCCCGAGTTCCCCTGGGATGGGATCCAGGCTCCCTGCAACCCTGTGTAGGATAAGTGGTACAGAAAATGGATGGATGGATGGAAATTAAAATGAAAAGTTACCCAATATAATTATATAATAATTAATTATATAAGATAAAACCTTCTCGGGACCTTACCCATGGGGCCCAGCCGGGCACAGCCTGAACGAGCTACATGGGACCGTCCTCCTGTGGGCTCACCACCTGCAGGAGAAGTAGTATAGTTCTGTTGCACTGTGGATTGGGTGGCAGTCGAAGGCAGAGGCCTTGGCGGCCCGATCCCCAGCTAACGAAACTGGCTTTAGGAACATGGAACGTGACCTCTCTGGTGGGAAAGGAGCCGGGGCTGGTGCGGGAGGTGGAGAGATACCGTCTAGATATAGTCTGGCTCACCTCAATGCAGACATGGGCTCTGGAACCAAATTCCTGAAGAGATGCTGGACTCTCTTCCACTCTGGAGTTGCCCTGGGTGAGAGGCGCAGAGCAGGAGCCCATCAGTTCGGCGCTGGCATGTTAGCGTTTACCCTGGTGAACGAGAGGGTCTCCTCCCTTCGGTTTTGTGTCAGGGGATGGACTCTAACTGTTGTTCTAACATCATTTCAGAGTATTCGACCTTCTTGGAGTCCTTGGGTGAGGTGCTGGAAGGTGCCCCCGCAGAATACTCCATAATTTCTTCTGGGGGACTTTAACGCTCATGTAGGTAATGACAGTGAAACCTGGTGGTTAGTTGGATCAGATGGCGGCGGAAGATGCCGGACAGACCGGGTAAGCCCAAGCGTTTAGTAAGGGTTGCTGGGAGTGTTTGGCAGAGGCTCCTGCCCAGGAGATCTTCAACTCTCACTCTCACCTCCCAGGAGATCTTCAACTCTCTTCTCCTGCATTCCGAGGGAGGCTGGAGACATTGAACTGGAATGGGTGATGTTCCAGATCTCCATTGCTGAAGTGTCTGAACGGATCTGTGACTGTAGTCCCTGAACCTGTTGGTGGACACCAGGGGTAATGGCAGCTGTCAGGAAGAAGAAGGAGGCCTTTCAAACTTGATTAGCTTGTGGGACTCCAGAAGCAGCTGACAGATTCCGGCGGGCCAAGTGAAGTGCGGCAAGGCGGTGGCAGAAGCAAAAACTCGGATATGGGAGGAGTTTGGGGAGTCAGTGGAAAATGACTTTCTTTCAGCCTCGAAAAGATAAATAATATAAAAAAAATTGTGTATTTATTTTAATAATTAGCTTATAATAAATTATTGAAAGTGGTCCAAGAGTAGAGCCTTGTGGGACGCTGGTATGTATGTCTTAAAAGCTGCTAATTGACAGTTAAAAAGTAAAAAATTTTATTTAAAAAAAAAAAAATGCTGGTCTAAGAATAGAGCTGTGTGGGATACCAGTATGTATATTTTAAGAGCTGCTGATTGATATAACGTTGTGTGTTTTCTTGATTATGGATGTAAACTGGAAATAAAAGTAAATTCCATGCATGTCAGGGCGGATGCTGTCTCGTCTGTGTTGCCTATAGGCGCTTCCTCAGGGGTGGGTTACGTGATCAGTTGAAACAAACTTGGCGAAAGCTACAGTAAGGCTTTTTATTTAAATTCGTCAGCTAGTGGAAGTACTCTTATAGCAAGCAGTCGCTCTGTGGAACCTTTATTTAACCTTCCAACACTCTTGGCTCTTGAGAATGATATACTAAGACAGTATCAGAGAGCTTGTTTTTAATCATCCATCCTCTTCCAGTCCTCTGTGTACACCATCGTCACCTCTGTTCCTCTCAGCGGATCACCTCTACACGGTTCTTCTCATCTCTGTCGAGGTCTCAGCTTACATAACACTGCTCAACTCCACCGTGCTCTGAATCAGCACACACTCAGCATTCCCTTACACCGTCCTCCATCCTCTTCACCCGCTACTGATCTTACCATCAGTGTTTGTCACTATCACACACCAACTCCTGAAAAAGCTGAAATAAAAGCACTGAGGGTTGGATTCTCACATCGAATAGAGAAATATGGACCACGTTTTTGATCATAAAAAGAACTCCTTTTTTTTTTTTAAATGTCCTGTTCCTCTAGAAACCTCAGGAAACTCAGCTTACACTACAACTGAATTCTGGATTCTGATTGGTCACAAAGTGTCATTTGTGCTTGTTCTAATACGTTACTGTTTCTACAGTTACAGCTCATTCACAGGGACGGGGGACGCTCCATATAAATGATACAGTGAAGTTTACTCTAAGGATATTTATGGATTTAACATTTATGGAAGGAGTAACAGTCAGAGGTAAAGCTGTAAGTTTTGTGATCAGACAGTTTTGTGATTGTTCCTCTGGTCACTGGATAAGTATTTGCCCTCTGTGCGATAAACTGTCTAAGTGGAGGAAGAGTGTTATTATACAAGCATTAGTATACATGGCACAAGATTTTGGTATTCGATGAGATTTTCCCAGCTTGAGTTGAGACAAAACAATGACAGTATAGACTACGAAACCTAAAGAATTAGTTTGCTCGCTGTTTCAAGTGGTTTCAGTCAGTCTACTTTTCAAACCATACGTGATGTATGAGATGATCTTAGCGTTCATGTATACAGCAGCCATAGGAAACAAAAACATGAGCCAAATCGGAGCCTTAACGCTGTTACAAATATATCTGAATCTGTTAGAAGAACACAGTAACATAATGAATAAAGGACTCCATGTCGTGCTGTTAAAGGAAAACAATCAATGATGGTGTCATGTGATGAAGAGTTACCTCTTATACTACAGCCATTTATCAACTTTTACCATTTTACGCAAATATTCAGATTCAGTAACTTAAGTCTGAAAGTTATGTGATACTACGGTATGTACATGTGGAAAGTTCAGCGTCTTCAGAATCAGGTTACGCAGCTGTGCATGTGACATTCAGATTTATTAAAATCACCTGCGTGTAGTTCATGCCTTCTTGAGTAGAACCTTCAAACAAAAGCACTCACCTCTAAACCCAAAAAAACAATCAGAGGATAGATGATGTGGAAGGAAGCATAAAAGCAAAAGACAACTTAAAAATGAAAACTAAAACGAAACTAAGACTAATATGATGAAATATGAATGAGAAGATGGTGAGCGTTGAAATAAATCTAACGGGAGTCAAGTGTATCTCCAGTATACCCCTGCATGAACAGTCCTAGTTGTAATGATCACATTAATCACTGGTTTAATTTAACAAATTGTGGCTTCCACACTCATTATTCAGCAGCACATACTGTAGAATAGCACTTGATCCAGCACAGACTATTGTTTTGCATTTTATTTGTTTGTATCACGACGCTACAGTTACTCGTACACAAAAGTTAATGAAGCCACAAGATACTCAGTCGAGGTCATGACATCCTAAAGTTTATGTTCGGGATTGCATGATAATTAATTTGATTTGTTAAGTTAATAAAATGATGGCAATGTTGTTATTTTGATGCAGTCTCCTGAAAATAAAACTAGCCTAGCTGGTGTGAAAGATAAGCTGACCTAAGTGCTTACAGAGAAGCATTATTCATCATACAGAGAAACATTTCATTCATAACTTTATGCATAAACGTTCAGTGCTCAAGATAAGCGATGTCTCTGATTAAGCTGCATCTCCTCTGATGTTCTCCGTGCGGAAAAATCCTTTTTTGTGGACTTTAAAGTGACAATATTGTTAATTAATTAAGTAATAGTGTGGTATTTATGAATTCAATATTGGCCTCAAATGTCATTCCGTAGTGTGTTTGAGTGTATTTACAGCCAAAACATTCATTTCAGTGTGACTTAATTCAGTTACATCAAACTGCCAGACAGTGACGCTGGACTTAATAGTGCTCCTCACTCAAGCCGATATCACACGATATACCGTAAATGTGCTTAAGTTTGTGTTTAGAATTGTCCGTGACTGAGACATGCCTCTGTTTTACTCAAACGCCGCCTACACAACTTTTGAATATTGCTCTGTTCTGCCAATGACTCTAACAGAGATGAGTCTTAGACAAACACTGTTAATTAACAGCTTCATCTATAGGGAACATCATCACTACTCCAGGCTCTTTGTTTTTCAAGCTACAATTCAACGTAACCTTGTCGATTTTTTTTCCTCTTGAACCCTCGGCCCGGTCGCCTCTTCTCCTCCCCCGAGTGAGCAGACGAGACAGGATTTTTCCCCAGTGTAAATCAGGCGATGGGATGTCTTTATAAGAAAAACCCTGCAGGCCTCACGGCTGCTCGCACTCCTTCTCATGACAGATGTTCCCTGCAGAGCAACTAAAGAGTCTCATCAGTCCTACCCGAGGGACAGGGATTGTGTTAGTCACGACAGGCTTCTCCTAAACATTTAATCAATCACTGTGAAGTCTGTCTCGGCACACTGTTTGGCTGCTGTGTGTGCAGAAGCCGAGGTGCTCGAGAAGCAGAAAAAGACCACATGTTGTCGAGAGCTACATCCAGTAAAGAAATGTATACTCAAAATATAACATCTGCCAAAAATAAATTTCTCCTTATTAAGAAAACTGTTCAATACTGTTGGATTCTGATTGGTCAGAAGGTGTCGATTCATTTTCTATAATGACAATAGTGCAGGTTTATATTAATGCGCTCGTTCTAATACGTTATCGTTTCTATGGTAACAGCTCGTTCACAGGGATTTGAATGAACAGATTAAAAAACCTGTGTAATCGTTGACATGGTGAAGTTTTCTGTAACAAGCCTTTTATTTAACATTTATGGAAGGAGTCTCCAGTGTCAGAGCCTTTCCTACATCCTCAGGACAGAGGAGTTTATTCTATGTGTTTACGAGCCGTGTTGTTTTGGCTTAGAGAGAAAAAAGAGCGGCTGGTGAGGGAACAACTTTTTATAGCTGCTATAACATAAGTGAGAACAGGAACTAACTTGTTTCATGAACATTAAGTGTAACTATAAATGGACAAAAAAAAAAAAAAGTATGACGAAATGTGTAATCATCGGCAGATTGCTGTGGGATAAGAGGAATAAAACACTTGCTGTAATAGTGTAACAATAACTCCACTTCATCACACCATCCGGTCAGCGATTATTTTCCTATAACCACCTGGCCTTGTCATGTGTTACTCCTTACATCATTCTTTTCCCACAGGATATATTTAGGGTCTCGTCGTTGAGTCATCGTCTCCAGTAGCTGAAATTTATCTTGAAATCGTGTACAGATAAATGTTTCAGCACAGTTCTGCTGATCATCAGGACCATGACAGACCCTACAAATATTATTACAACATTTGCAATTGCAGTCATTTTCTCCAGCCAGGCTACTGATATAATATCTCAGGTTTCAGCTTTAAATAAGAGCACTGTGTTGTCCTGAGCTGACCCCATGCAGCATAACAGCCTGTGTGTTTCAAACACAGAGTCAAATCTCTCCCCTTTAGCTTTTTCCGAGTTAGTCAGCAAAGGCCATCCTTCACCCACGTTACGGGCATGGTGTGTGTTTACCTGCAACAGGCAGGCTGTTTTAATGAGCTCAGATCGTGTTTATGAAATTAGCCCCAGCCTCCAGACACATCTCAGAGGAACCATCATGCAGTCGAAGCAGCCTTTGGAAAGGTCAGGTTGTTTTCATCCTCCTCGTCTCGCTGCCGAAATTAGGAGTGGCAGCTCGTTCAGACGGGAAGCTGCGTTTACTCACGCTATTGAACAAATACATTAATTTTACTGTTATTAAAAACCTGCATCTGGGCACGAGTGAATTTATTCATAAATCGTCCGCAGGAGCGTTTACACAAGAAATGTGGTGTTCGTGAAATATCCAGTTAGTTGGGAAAAACTAATCTAAATCTAAAACTAACATATCCTTAATTAAAGAGACTCACCAGTGTGAACCTCGCATATAATTCTCGCTGCGTTACGGTGATTTTATATACAAGTCACTCTGTCAAGTTTCAATCACTTATTTATTTAAATTTCACACCAGTTTAATGAACATTTTGTGAAAATGGGTTAATGACCTGAAAGAAAATCCTAACGCAAAATAAATCTATAAGTTAAATGAAGACAAATAAGACTTTTTCCATTTGTACAAAATAACGGCACCCTATAATAGTTCGAATAGTTCGTGTGTGTCTACGGCAGCCGCCACGCTGCAGTGGCTGAGCTGCGTTACTGGAAGATTTAGCACACCACACGCTTACAAGGCGCTCTTTCACTGTTTAGTCACCATTTTGTTGTTGTCAGCTTTCTGTGAGTTTTGTGGGCGTGGCTAAATGTAAATATGGCGTAAATGTTTATGAACGAAGACATTCAGAAACTTTGATAAATCTGACTATTACTATTTTGATCTCTTGGAATTCTAAAGGTTTGTCTTTAACTTTTTTTATAAATGTATTTCTTACTATTCTACTAAATATATACGGTATGTGAGATGTTTTACGCCACATTATATAAATATTTAAAAATAAGGTTGTAAATGTTGTATATGCTTTGACTTCATTGAGGCTCTGTATCTTTAGATCGCAGAATCTCTCCACGGTCTGGTTTTATCTTGCTGGGATGGGAATGTGGATATCACTGTTTTGTTTTTGTTTTTTTTTCAATCATAATAGTTTTCCCTTGTGCACAGGAAACCACTGCGGAAAGAGGAGAACGGCACGGGCCGGGGGGGATACGCCAAGAGCGCTCGCTGCAAGCAGACGGCGGTGGAGACCAACAACACTGGAGTATAGCAGCCAGAGGAAAAACACTGACGCTCTGTCACAGTCAGGAGCTTAAAGGGCTTCGGAGATGGAGAAATAGTGAAATAGTATTGAAGGAAGGATTGATGGAGCTCTGAACCATGGCTTTGTTCGACTTCTTTTTAAAAAAAAAAAAAGATTGATATGTGACAGAATAAAAAGGCAGAGAGGACGTGTGAAGGACGTGTGAAGGACGTGCGAAGGACGTGTGAAGGACGTGTGGAGCCTTGAGACTCATTGTTCTGTTGGACGGTGAAGCCGTCAGACCTTTCACAAGACTTTAAACCAGTAAAACTCTTAGCCAACCCAACGCATGCACTTTCTACTGAATGCACCGACGTTTCTGGACACCTCTCGCCTCCTTTTCTCTCCCTGCAGTTTCCTCTCCTGTAAATAAAGTCGGCCGTATTGATCGCGCAGGTTTGGAGACTAGATGAAAGCTTAAGCGGGACTTGATGAGGAAACAGCTCGCTTTTTTTTTTTTTTTTACTTTTGTATGTCTATGCAACTGGAAAGGATTTGAAACCCTAGTGGTGCATGTTCATGATATTAAAACACAAGGTTAGCATAATCTGCTGCTAATCAGTCTGACGTTTGCTAACGTCCTCAAATAGTAACGTTTAACGTGTGTAACGTAACTCGCCGTGAGTTAATAAGCTGGAATATACGTCACATAGTCATAAACATAAGGACTGTTATTTAATTATTTAATTAAAGATGCATCATTAAGGAAGCCAAAAAGACAAAGGCAATGTTTTTGTTTTGTTTTTGTTTTGTTTGTTTGTTTGTTTTAACGACTCAAATTATTATTGAAATTATTGAATATTGAATATTATTGAAAATACTTTTTTTGTTTATTTTAGTTTTGGTTGAGTTTTTTTTTTTTTTGGCTTGTCTTTTTGTTAGTTTGTTTTATTTGGGGATTTTTAGGTTTTCTTTTTTGAGAGTTTGTTTTATTTATTTTTTTTGTTTGTTTGTTTTATTCCTGGGTTTTATTTTGTTTGTTAGGTTTTTTTGTTTGTTTGTTGTTTTGTAACTTGGAGTATAGTTGGAAGGGTTTTGTTTTAGTTTTGTTTTGTTTTTTGTGGAGGGGGTTATTTGTTTTTTTGGTTCTTTTATTTTGTTTTTTGTTTGTTTGTTTTGTTATTGTTGTTGTTGTTTTTTTCCATAAACTACAGCTGTACATTATTTTCATCATATAGTATTTATTACAGACACAGTAAAGTCAGGCCCTGGAATAAGTTTAAAGAAAAAAAAGAATGAGCAAGAAATGTAGTTGAATTTAATAGTAAAATGTAATTATTCTAAGAAAAAATTTTATCTATGAGTATGGCATTGGGACAGTGGAAAATATGTGCATTTTACAATTTAACACAGATATCGGAACATGAAATACTGAGTTGTTAAATGGTAAATAATGATATAGAGTATTTTTAATTTAAAATAAGGACACTATCTTGAAATTGTCATTAAGTTGAAATTCTGACAGAGCAACGTGCGGTTTTACAGCCACTGGATGTTTTCTCTTGACTTGTTTTGCTCATGATGACGACTTTTTAACATCTGTTTCATTTCACAGTCGTATTAATTCACTTTAAACCACAAATCCTTCATTAATCACGTCATTAGTTCTAGTTTAAAGTATAATAACTGCTGACAGTAACACTGTGTGTTATATCTATCTATTTATCAGTCATTCCATAATAGAGATATTACCACTGGCACCTGTAACACTACAAATAAGCTATTATTAATTCTTAATTTTAATTCTTTGCTTGTTACAACTGAGTGCAAAAGTTTGTGCACCCCGCCCCTGGTTTCTGGTTGAAAACATTATCACTGTCCCTCTATTTTATCTTCAGAGTTGACTTAATGGCGTGTTTGGATTGAAATCATACACTTATATCGGTGTATATGACTGCATTGTTTTGTAGGCAGTTTTCTAGCCTACAAAAACTGCATGCCCACGGAAATTTACTTATTAACCCGACTGTTTATTTAGCAGAGTCAGAGGAAGAGTCAGTGGAAGAACAGCTTTCATACATCTTAATATAGAAAAAAAGAGCTTCCCCTGAGCTGGAGAAGGAGATAAACAGAAATCAGAGCGTTTAGAGAGTGAGATGTTTCAGAAACGGTTGAAGAACCACAAAGACAAACTGACAGAGAGATTCACAAAATAATTAAAAATAAATGGTTTAAAGCATATTCAGAAATTTCATTTTGATTGTTTCACTGTTAATTTAAAGCAACAAAAAAGGTCAGATATAGAACCGTTCTTTATTTGTTCCTTGTTTTCCCATCAGGAAGCTTTACAAACCTTTTAGGAGGATAGGAACTCTTATCTACACAAAGAACCCCTTGAAAACCCCCTTTTCATCCTAAGAAAGCTTAGCTACATGTTGAACATAGCACACACTTGCCCAGTAAATGCACACACTCTCTGTCTGCTCTTCTTTCGAGTACAATGGATTGCAGCATTATACTTGATTATCCTCGACGAGAGAAAAGCAGTTTAATAAACAATTTTAAAAACCCAAAAAGATACTAGACAATAGTTAACTCTAGATTCTAGCTAGCTAGTCACTAACTGTTTCCATTTCAGTTACATCAACAACCAAAAGCAAGAAAGCAGACAAATTGACTAAATCCAATTAATTAGCATTGATTTCTTACCGGTTTGTTTCTTTAGTCCTCCTGCTTTTTTTCTTTTTGCGTTTTCTGTTCTAGACAGATATAAATGCCTAACGATCGCCACTTTTTTGTGATATTCTGACCTAATTAAGTTACGCAAATTATCTTTTCTTTTCACAACACAAGAGGGCGCCCTGAGACTAATACACAAAAGCTTTCACCAAATCATAGTAAAGTGTGCCTATTTATTATAAATTTCACGGCGCCCCCCAGTGGCCCCAAAGTAACCCCAAAGGAACTAGATGACTGTTTTCGCACTTATAGCAAGAAACAGCCCTGATGAGGCGGTTACTAAGGATGATTGAATGCATCATGCAGCACCACAAATTCATGCTAATGTTCATGTTAATGTTCACGTTAATTAATTAACCTCTTCTTAAAGAAATACACACACAAACTTTCCACCTCCTATATACCATTAGGACAAAATAAAGAAGACAATTAAACAGGGTCCTATAGTATATAAAATAGTATAAAGAAAATTAAACAAAATCAGTCTTTATTTCACTTTTTCCGAATGCAATATGTAATTGTGAAAATAAAACCAGACCGTTGTTTTTTGTTAGTAATCGTTTCAAAGAGCACAAACTTTTGCACTCAGCACACTCAGTATTTCTGTGTGTATCTTCTCTTAATGACATTCATAACATTCAGTTCGTTTTCTGGTTTCATGATAACGTTGTTTATATTGCTCCTGCTGGATCTGAATACATTTACAAATCCAAAGATGTGATGTAATGGTGGAGATGTACCGCTCCTACACACCAGTGAATCACTCGTGGGGTTTAAAGTGAGTTGTTTATCTGATGTAAATGACCGGCCGTACACTTTCCCTCTCTAAACTCACTCCATCTCACACTCCATCATCCACTCCAACCTACTGAACATAAACATGTATTATAGTGTACAGAATTTTACTCACTAATATACTGCATGAACGTAAATATCGGTATTTGCCTTCTCGACCATATCGTGTACAGAGTGAGAGACGGTGATGTCTACGAAGGATAAATATACGTCGATGTCATATCTGAACTGAATAAAGTGTTGTTGTTTGTCTGGAACAAGGCATTAATGTATATCCATCACATAACAATATGTCAGACATAATATATCCTGTGCATTAATCTAACTCTGCAACATGCTAACTTTTTTTAATTTTAAATAAAACTGTATTATCGAATCTCAAATTGTATATAATGTCATCAATTACCACGATTAAGATGGAACAGTGGCATTATTATGCATTATTTTAACAATACCTGTTAAATATGTCCCAGTCCAGAGAAAGCACACAGTTTTACAGTGGCTTGTAGTCTAATTCTCAACGTGATGCCGCCACCACCATGTTTCACTGTTGGGTTTCTGCCAAATGGTGCACTTTGTGTCAAGGCCAAACTGTTCAGTTTGGTCTCCTCAGTCCAGAAAACATTTTCCCATGTTTATTGAGCCCCAACGTGTCTTTTAGTAAACTCCAAACTGATTTCATGCCCAGCTGTTTCTGAGCTATGTTTGTCCTGTGAACAGCTTTTCCCGTCTGAGCTGTGGATCTCAGAGTTTACCCTTGGCCTCTTGGTTGTTTCTCTGACTAAACTCCTCTTTACCTGGTCCCTGACTTTTGTTGCATGAGTTTCCTCTGGACAGAGTCATGGTTGTGCCAGATTCTTTAAATTTTTTAATGATGGATTTATTATCACTGTTTTCAGAGTTTAGGATATTTTGTTAATAACTGAAACTCTGATTAATACTTTGCCCCGGACTTGTTTCTATCCTTGGTTTTCATGATGCTGTGTGTTTAGGTTATGTTCTCTAACAAACACTGGGTTCTTCCAGGAACAGGAACACTTTAACTGACTCCATTCAACTAATTACATCACGTCTCGTGGTGACTGAACTAATTTAAGCATTTCACAGCAACAGGGGTGAATATTTATGCTATTACCGCTGATTTTTTTTTTTTTTTGTAAAGAATTCTGCAAACTATATTGATTTTTCCCCCATTTCAATACCATGGTTTTTTTTTTTGTGTGTAGATTCATGACATAGAATCCCAATCCTAAGTCAGTTCCAGGTTATAACTCTACAGAATGGGGGGAAGGTTCAAGGGGGAGTGAATACATATGAAAGTACTTATGAAAATTTTATTCTTCCCGTTGGTTTTATAGTTCAACAGTTTGTTCCTGTGATGCTAATTCAAATCATGCATTGTGTTTATTTATTTAAAAATAAATACAGATTATTTATATAAATCGTATTTTATAAATACATAAAATTCCAAAAATTATTACATTCGAGAGTTTCCAGAAAATCAGAGTTTGTAGACAGTTATAAAGGTAGATCATGGATGTAGAAGTAACTAAAGAATATTTATATTTATATACATCATACTGAATGGGGGATGCTAACTCCTGGACTGGATTTTTACTTGTGTGTGTGCAAACTTTTGCACTGTACAGCAAATTATTTTCCTATCCTAGAAGCTAAAAACCCTTAATTATCCAATAAACCCTTAAAGAACACCTGAAGAACCCTTTTTCTCCAAAAAAAAAATGATATAGGCCACAGTCCCTTTGGGTTTAAAGCTGGATACAGATATAGTTATGTAACGTGAGAAAGTGGTTTCCTATCCTGCACGCTATGAACCCTTAAGGAAACCTTGAGGAACCTTTTTTTCTGTTTACATAGTCCAAATTATTGGTTGTTATTTTCTGCCTAGAACCTGTCAGGCTTTTAAGGGCTCTTAGCTTCCTGAAATGGTTTGATTTAAAACTCACTCTGTTCTAAAGTTCCACTTAAAATCTTTACGGTTCCCTGAGAGTGACAACCCTTAACGATTAAAGATCTAAAAATTTTTTCCAAAGGCTTGATTAGCTGTCGCATGACAAGAGCGAGATGATTTATTACTATAAATATACACTATACTATGTATTACTATGTGTGATATTAGTGGACACGCAGTAAAAAATATGTAGACAGTGAGACAGAGAATAGTTTAAAATGATATAGTTCATATGGACTGTCTATCTGTCAGTCCTTTTCTGAAAATGTAATGTGGATGGATGAACACCAGGATGCCATTTCCACAGAAACCACTGCACACTGTTTAATCTCATTTTGACGAGATGGTATTACTGCATTGTGGATGAACATGATGAATTGCCTGGTGGTGTTTGGCATCAGTTATTAGAAAGATTGCCAGCTGGTGATTTTATGCTGAGTCCGTCTGTAAGCTGTATGTCTCTCCATGTTTGTGTTTATGGTGCACCTTTTAGACTTTTACTCCTCCTTTTCAAACACTATTTCTCACATATACACTTAAAACACATACACGTTTACTAGAATTTCTTAGTAGAGGTTCTAAAATCATACATTAGCCAGAATTCATTTCTCAGGCTGATATCTTTAATAAAACATTTGCACGTCTCTTCTGGAATAAACTAAAACCAAAAGTCCAGGGAGTGGAGCTGGACCTGATCCAACTTCTCCTATAACCTTCTAACTCCTAATCTACGAGACGCTCTACAACATGGAAAAACACACATAATTATCCAGCCTAGAACACACAGAGTTGTCTCCGCCCCCTGGACTTCTGTAGGTAGGAGGAGCTAAATCAGGGTCGATCTCCACCCCCTGGACTTTTGGTTGTGCGCTGAGGGGTACTGGATATGATCACTATGGCAGTCAGGGCGTGGTCAAGTGCCTGCTGTATATAGAAAGAGGAGTCACAGAGAACGAGCCGGTAATGAGTGATTGGTTACACCTGCGTGTGTGATTAATAATGAAGTGTATTTATATGGCGGTTGTGTCTCGGGAACCTCCAGAAGAGAGCCAGCACAAGCAGACCTGATGTTAACATTGGCAATGACTGCAAACATGCTGAAGATAATGGAAACTTTGTGTGTGTAGGTAGCATATTTTCTTGGGGTCAGACAGGCTGTTAAACATGGGAATTATTTTGTTAATTTTGGCAAAGAATTCAGTTCGAATGTGGTTATATTTTGTGCATTCAGTGAAGAAGTGCAACTCTGTCTTTATTTTATTTAAACTGCACTGCTGGCAGAGTCTCTTCTCCAGGGGCAGCAGGACTGTGTGTGTGTCGGCCGTCTCGATGGCCAGCCGAGGCTTGCTGAGTCTGTACTTCGTCAAGGTGTTTCTCAGTTTTGGATCAGTCACCATGCTCAGATAATCTGCCAAGCTTGTACTGTCCGGTAGAGTCAGATAACACTGCATGTTACTCTGGAGTTTAGTTTGGTTTTCCTAATTGGTCAAATAGTTTGCTTTCAGTGTTTGTGTAATTTGGTTGATTCTAATTAGTTTTGTGAATTTATTCTCTTCCTGAGGCTTTTCTGTGTTAGTGTGTGTTAGTGTGTGTGTTAGTAAGTGCATTGTTTCGAGCATTTCTGTGTACTTTCAAAATGATTTTACAGAATTCTGCATGCGGGGCCTCAACTGGATGTTTTTTGCATTTGTTAAATTGGTGATGTGTAAGCAAACCCCACACTTCACTGCCATACAGGGCAACGGATTTAGTCACTGATTCAAATATTTTGAGACAAATTCTCACAAATTTCACAAATGTTTGCTGTTTTATGGCATAGAAAGCCC
>CM040993.1:18445015-18456987 GCA_022985145.1 Pangasius djambal
CTAATTAGTAGCGCGGCGTCCGCCGTACGCGTCCCTACGGATGAGCTGTTACTATAGAAACGACAACGCATTAATATAAACCTGCACTACTGTCAGAGCTGCTGTTTTATTGAAATTAATCAACACCTCTTGACCAATCAGAATCCAGAATTCTACAGCACTATGGTGTAATTTGAGTTCGTAATAAGAAGCAATAGAAAATTCTCCAAGATGGAGGACGAACACAGTACATCTGTGGTTTAGTTATAAAACCTGAAGATGCAGCTCTAAAGGAAAGTATTTATTTTTGTTTGCTTTTATTTATTACTGCTGTTTATCTTTTTTTTATTATTTAATTTTCATATATTTTTTTGCTTTTTGGGCTTTTGTACATTCCTCCAACCAGCACTACAGTTTTGCAGCAGGATTCTCCCAGTCTAACCGTTAGGAAGAGGACATTCCGTCCTGAGCCTTGGGAATATCAGAAATGTTTGCACTAGAGACAATATTATGTTAATCGCTCCTGCTTAAACGGCAAAACTCTCCATACACAGATTAAAAAAAAAACTTTTTTAGAAGTAAATCGTGCTCGTAATCGTGATCCGTCTTCAGATAAGCAGACGAGGAAACTTGACGTAATGACTGCTGTCTATGAGGTAAAGATAATAAATCATTATCCCCGCCGTCTGTACACAAGAGAGCTTGGAAAAATATCCAGAGCTCTTCCTCCTCTGAGCGCACAGCTCCTGTCCACGGGAGGACACAGGAGGTCACACAAGGTCACGCTGTTCCAGCTGAGAATCAGATCGCATCAGCAGTCAGCCTGAAAATGGGAGCACTAATGGATCGGATTTAATTAGTACCCAATAATGTTCTGAAGCTGTAGAGCCAACAGGGAAATACTGTTAGATACAGGACGTCAATTACAGCCGTTTAATGATGAATAAAAAAATCCATCCATATTTTTTTTCTCTATCTCCAACAAACTGTCTATGTGATACAGAATCCTTAAAGAAAAGATGATTCACTTTTCACATGTGATGTTTTATACACGATTCATTTATTTTCACATGTGATTCTTACACTCGATTCTTTTATTTCCACATGTGAATCTTGCACTCGATTCATTTATTTCCACATGTGATTCTTACACTCGATTCTTTTATTTCCACATGTGATTCTTATACTCGATTCTTTTATTTCCACATGTGATTCTTACACTTGATTCATTTATTTCCACATGTGATTCTTATACTCGATTCTTTTATTTCCACATGTGATTCTTATACTCGATTCGTTTATTTCCACATGTGATTCTTACACTCGATTCTTTTATTTTAACATGTGATTCTTACACTCGATTCGTTTATTTTAACATGTGATTCTTACACTCGATTCGTTTATTTTAACATGGGATTCTTAGACTCGATTCGTTTATTTTCACATGTGATTCTTAGACTCGATTCTTTTATTTCCACACGTGATTCTTACACTTGATTCATTTATTTCCACATGTGATTCTTACACTCGATTCTTTTATTTTAACATGTGATTCTTATACTCGATTCGTTTATTTTAACATGTGATTCTTACACTCGATTCGTTTATTTTAACATGGGATTCTTAGACTCGATTCATTTATTTTCACATGTGATTCTTACACTCGATTCTTTTATTTCCACACGTGATTCTTACACTTGATTCATTTATTTCCACATGTGATTCTTACACTCGATTCTTTTATTTCCACATGTGATTCTTATACTCGATTCATTTATTTTAACATGTGATTCTTACACTCGATTCGTTTATTTTAACATGGGATTCTTAGACTCGATTCATTTATTTTCACATGTGATTCTTACACTCGATTCTTTTATTTCCACACGTGATTCTTACACTCGATTCATTTATTTCCACATGTGATTCTTACACTCGATTCATTTATTTCCACGTGATTCTTATACTCGATTCTTTTATTTCCACATGTGATTCTTACACTCGATTCATTTATTTCCACGTGATTCTTATACTCGATTCTTTTATTTCCACATGTGATTCTTATACTCGATTCTTTTATTTCCACATGTGATTCTTATACTTGATTCTTTTGTTTCCACATGTGATTCTTATACTTGATTCTTTTATTTCCACATGTGATTCTTACACTTGATTCATTTATTTTAACATGTGATTCTTACACTTGATTCATTTATTTTAACATGTGATTCTTACACTCGATTCATTTATTTTAACATGTGATTCTTACACTCGATTCTTTTATTTCCACACGTGATTCTTATACTCGATTCTTTTATTTTCACGTTATTCTTACACTCGATTCTTTTATTTACACATGTGATTCTTACACTCGATTCTTTTATTTCCACACGTGATTCTTACACTCGATTCTTTTATTTCCACACGTGATTCTTACACTTGAATCACTTATTTCCAGGTGATTATTAAACTTGATTCATTTATTTCCACATGTGATTCTTGCACACAATTCGTTTATTTTTACGCATGATTCATCACACATCATTCATTAATACTCTGATTTTTATACATCTGATTTTTTATTCATGTTCACATGTGATGAAATTCACCACCATTATTAAAGTTATTACGTTTATTAGTTCTTTTAGTTCTTGACCTTTTAGTTTTATTCATTACTTTGAATGAATGTTGTCAATGATTTTTTTTTTTAATATAATATCAAAATATATTGTGTGAGTAGAAGAATAGGATTAAAACCCCAGAAAAATAGCCAAAATATTATTTTACACGTTATATTAGACACGTTTAATATTGAGTCTAATATTTGAATATTTGCGTTAAATATATAAAAACAGATCAGATGGGGTCAGTATTTGTTTTCAAAGTTAAAGGTTTCCTTACAAAATACTACAAAGAAAAATAGTCAGATTTAATTTCAGGTCATATTGCAAATAAAATTGTTGATTTTGTTGTTGTTGTTGTTGTTGCTGTAATGGTTTGTGAACATTACGTGAAGACGGACGTCTGTAATGAGTGCGTCACGTGACGAGTCCCTGGACACTGGACTGTTTGTTTTGGGACGTTTGCAGTGGAGGTCTTCGATAACGCATTAATAGCGCTGTCTTAAAGCCTGGCGTCATGTTGTCATGTTGGTCCTCTCAGGTTCTCACACAGCAGTGTTTCCTTTGCTCCACTGAGGATATAAACATGCAGATGTACTGATGGATGTTAGTGTTATGGATGTTATCACGCATCATATCAGCATCACGGCTCATTTTCTCCTAAATTCAGTCGTTTAGCAGACGTTCTTCAGAATGGCTCTGTGGCTGCTGAAGAACTTTTAACTTCTTTTAGTGTTCGTAAGGCTGCATAACACCTACATGAGAACTATGGCCATCAGCTGTCATAATCCCTGATATAATATAACACTTGAGGTTTATGACACTTCATAGGCTGACGTGCGTTAGAACATTATGACAACTGACTTTAAAGCTCAGTGCACTTTCACGTAATGGTAATAATGTGTTATAGTGATGGTTCATTATGACTCATCAACACTAATACGTAGTGAAGGTTATGACAGGTTATAATCATTGCACTGTAATAATGTGTAATTATGTGAGTTATGTATATTTTCTCTGACTTATAACTCATGTGATGATGTCTTATGGCAATGTCATGACACCGTTATAGCTGAGTTATATGTCTTTTTATTTTCTTAAGATTCATATTTCTGTTTATAACTCATGTCAGTGTCATGGCATGTGTCTTATGTACACATTATGGCACTGTTATAGCCACGATATGAATGTTTTCTCTGACTTTTAAGTTCCATATATGCACTTATAACCTATGTCAAAGTCATAGCATTCTAATAAAAGATAAATGCATCATAGCAGCATAATGCCTTATGGCAATGTTATGACACTGTAATAGCTGAGTTATGTATATTTATTTGACCTTTAAGTAAGTTGAGTTTCATATTTCTGCATATAACCTGTGGAAATGTCATAACTCTCTATTAACACATTGCTGTTTTATGATGTCTTATAGCAAACTCATGGCACTGTTCTAGCAGAGTTATTTGTAGTTTATTGGACACTTTCATATTTTTGCTTATAACCTATGGCAGTGTCATGACGCCCTAATAACAGTGTTACGTATTACAGTGTCATGGTGTCTTATGGCAACGTCATGATTATAGCTGAGTTATGATGTTTGATATCATTATTATGTCACTTAGACATACCAGAACTTCACTGAGCTAAATTCAATTGTCATGATGTAACATAAACGTACAAAGACATCTTTATGTCAACAAAACTCTATGTCACTCGACTCAGGTGTTATGTCACATCGAAGTTTACAAAAGCAGCCCTTATGACACATGACGTTGGTTGGCATAGGTTTTTATGAATATTTATGTAGGTTTATGAAAGTTGTCTTGTGGAAAGGGCTTATGTAGGTGTAATGTAGCCTTATGAACACTGGGATTATCCACTTTCTATAGGACACAGGTTACGTATTTGCAAGAGATTTATTTATAAAGAGCATGTATTTATTACAGGAAGGAATGTGGAGCTGTTTTACACAGTAAGCGCTGTCGTAAGCATTCGCCGCAGTGACATAGCAGTCTGCTGTGCTAATGCATTAAACACCATGTAAAACTGAGGTTTTCATCCCATCCTGTTCATGCTTCCTCAGCAAAGCTCTCACAGGCAAGTGTGTTTTCATCTTCTTGTCTCTCAGGGAGGTGAATAATGCTTCACAGGCAGGCGGGTTGGCGTTAGCGTGCAGCGCGACGGCCGGGTGGTGGTGCTCTCTTTAGGATGGTGGAGCAGGACGGCGGTGTCGGTACTCGGGGAGGTGGTGCAGGATCCATCCCGCCGGGAGCAGGAGAGCCACAGCGAACACGGACATGATGAAGCAACTTTGCTGTGGGAAACACGGGGACAGTGAAAAAAAAACACACACAAGATTAAACTTTCATTCAAGTTTTGGTAATAAACTATTTATAAACATCATGATAAGCAGCTTACTAATTACCGCTTGATTGTAAAGCTGTGTTTGTATGTGCGTGAAAATGAGTAAATACATTTATTAGGAAATTTGAAAATACATTTTTAAAGACCTCAGCTGGATTTTGCAACTTTTATAATTAAGTACTAATTAAATTAAACCTTTATTTTGTAAAGAATTAAACGTTCCATGCCGTGCTGTTGTAGGAAAATAATCAACAACTACCTCAGTGTCGATTATTTTCGTCTTCACGTGTTTTGTTCCTCTTGTACTGCAGCAATTTGCCAATGATTATAGCTTTTCATGTATTAAACAACGCCACATCATACTTTCTATCCATTTATAGTTACATTTAATGTTGCAGAACGTCCAAGAAACAAGTTCCTGTTCTCACTTACGTTATAGCAGCTACAGTATAAACAGTCGTTTAATCACCAGCTTCTCTTTTATCTCTCTCTTGACTGTTACCAAGCTCTGACACTGGAGACTCCTTCCATACATGTTAAATAAACTTCGCCATATCAACGACTAAACATGTTTTAACCCATTTATGCGCGCCATCTGCCGTAAAAGTCCCTGTGAACGAGCTGTTACTATAGAAACGATAACATATCAGAACGATTGCATTAATAGAAACCTGTGATTTGTAGCTGCACTTCTGTCAGAGCTGCTGTTATAGAAAATTAATCAACACCTTCTGACCAATCAGGATCCACATATATACAGTACATTGTAATACTGTAAATTGTAATTTATGTTTATAGAATACTTATGAATGAATTGACAAGAGTGAGGAATGTAAGTATTAACACATAGACAGAGTTTAAAGGGTTAAAGAATAAAAAATAAAAAAAAAAGCAACCTCTCCAAACCTCTGTTCTGTAAACTTAAAATATTCTTTGATTCAATTCAGTTCAGTTTTATTCGTATAACACTGTTAACGATGCACATTGTCTTTAAGCAGCTTTACAGAAATCCGGACATAAATGTTAAATTATTCACGTTTGCCGATGGGATTTGAGTTTATTTGTTCTCAGAGTACTTAAAGACTAATTGGTGAATATTTCTCCCAATCCTCTGACCTTCGATCACAAATTTTCCTTCTCTATTTGATCCAAGTGCACTTGAGTTAAGCAATCGCAGGCCTGGGGATTAGTCCAAGGTCAGACGGTACATTTGATTTGTAAACCGAACGTGTGATTCATATATCATTTAGTGTGTTTATTTAAAAAAAAAAACAAAAAAAAACAGGGTTTCCAATTTATTCTGATCCACAAAGAACTATTATAAAAGGCACATTAGATGAATAAATGAGTGAATAAATAAAAATGGAGGAATTGCAGAAACATAACACCCCCCTCTCCTGTCAAAAGGGTCTTGTTTTAATGTTTATTTAATGGCAATTAAATAAGAAACAAAAATAAGCAAATCACTAAATCTTTGTATTTTAGTAGAGTGAGTCGAATGAGCCGGATCAGCCATTTAAAAATCTTTCCCAATAAAACAAAAATTCACAAACATTTCTCTGCTACTTATACATATTTCATACTTCGAAGATTTAACTTGAACCCAAATCTTTAAATTTAACCGAAAAAAAATTCGAGAAAAAAGTTAGAATAGGAAAAGGAGGCAACAGATTATTTAATATGTGCCACTTTTTACACACTGGTCAGAGGGTTACATAACAGTTTATCAAAAATTATGATTATTTCATAGAATCGTTTAAATCACATCTATGGCAAGGGCATATTTTTTACATAGTTTTATGGGTGAAATGACTCTTAAGGCCAAAACTACATGAGATATTCAGAAATTGTGCAAATCTGGGTTTAATATGCACTTTAAATGTGGGACATGATGTGATCTTTTTCTCCATCCATTGTGGGAAAACATTAAATATGATCAATTTAATATCAATAACCAGTAAAATTTGAAAACTTTTGACTATTTTAGCATGAAGCATTCTGTTATTTAAAGAAATTATTTATGAAGTACAGCATGCTTTCCAATGATACATGACTCAATATGGAGTGAATTTTTTAAAAGACCTGTTCATTATTTTAGATAAAAATATTATAAAAAATATTATAAAATCCATGCTGACTCTGGGGTCACTGGGGTTTTTGGATAAATGCTGATCATTGGAAGCAAAAGCATTATTTAGTTTTCGTTATGCTTGGATTTAATGAAATTCTGTGGTTACTTTTAAATTTTGGTTCAATTTTGAACACATGCACTCGTTTAAACACTCACCCCCGGTCCGATCTTGGTCTTGGGCGGCTTGCTGTAAATGCTGCCGCTGCGATTCGGCAGGACGACCCTGGACCAGCTGAGGGTCCTGAGCTGCATGGTTCTGCTGGTTCTGCTCAGAGCCACCAACATGTTGAGAGCAGAGAGACAGAGAGAGAGAGAGAGAGAGAGTGCAAGGGGAGAGAGAGGGAAGTAAGAGAGATAAAGAAAGTAATGGGAGAGAGAGAAAGAGAGGGAGAGAGTTGCTGTGTGCAACTCCTGGATCTCTCCTCTCCAGTGCTGTCCTGTTAAATGGACCAGGATGTGACCCAAACCCGCCCACTCTGAGGGCGGAGTCTGTCTGAGCTCACAGAGACCTTCCCCACTTCTTACAGACAGACGGATTTAAGCGCAGCTCCGAGCGACAAGGTCAAGATTCGACTCAATTAAATCACCGTGGTAATCGTGTCAGAAAGGATATATGAGGTGCGCATGAACTTCACCTGATCTTACAGGGAACAAAATGAGCAAATCTGTTTCACTGGTGATGATGTAATAGTTTCACAGAGGATCTTTCCTCTGGCTGATATTTAATTCTTATTGGCACTTTTCAAAATAATGTTTTAAAAAAGATAATGTATAAAGATTCCACCCAAAGAACAGGAGACATTACTGTCCTTTTAACAGAAATAATTCTCATTCAAAAATATTTACAGTAAATACTTTGAAGAAACACAACAGTAGATAAAATGTGATAAATTACCCCCTAGGGTGCCATTACAAGTGAACAAATCATGATAAACTGCCCCATGGTAGATAAAACATGATAAAGTGCCCTCTTGGGTGGCACTATGGTAGATAAAATGTAATAAAATGCCCTTTAGGGTGACTATGGTAGATAAAACATGATAGAGTGGCCCTCTAGGATGCCACTACACTGTAAAAAAAAATGTACTGTAGATTTTACGGTGCCTGTGTTGCCAGTAAAGTGTTGTAAATTTTGCAGTAAACAACTGTAAAACATATTTACAGTAAAGTTCTGTAATATCACGCACTCTAAAGTGCCACTATGGTAAATAAAATGTGATAAAGTGCCCTCTAGAGTGCCCCATGGTAGACAGAACATGACAAAGTACCTTCTAGGGTGCCACTGTGGTAGAGAAGACATGATTAAATGCCCTTTATGGTGCCACTACAGTGGAACAAAACGTGATAAAGTGCCATCTAGGGTGCCACTGTGGTAGAGAAGACATGATTAAATGCCCTTTATGGTGCCACTACAGTGGAACAAAACGTGATAAAGTGCCTTCTAGGGTGCCACTGTGGTAGAGAAGACATGATTAAATGCCCTTTATGGTGCCACTACAGTGGAACAAAACGTGATAAAGTGCCATCTAGGGTGCCACTACAGTGGAGAAAATATGATAAAGTGCCCTGTAGTGTTCCACTGTTCCACTATTGTAGATAATATGTGATAAAGTGCCCTCTAGGGTACCCCTTTTGTAGATAAAGCATGATTAAATCCCCTCTATGGTGCCACTACTGTGGAGAAAACGTGATAAAGTGCCCTCTTGGGTGCCAATAATTCTGGAGCTGACTGTAAGTTTCTCTGTCAGTTAAACAGCTGCTACGTGACAGAAGCTGACAGGTTTCTGAACGGTGTTTGACACTGAACAGAGAAACACCTGTGTGTGTGTGTGTGTGTGTGTGTGTGTGTGTGTGTGTGTGTTTAGGACCATCAGGATACACAATGCTGTCCTAATGATCTGATTAATGGACGAGATTAAAGGAATGGGAAAAAAACATGGAGGAGAGACAGCTGCACTTTATCTCAGTGTGTGTGTGTACGTGTGTGTGTGTGTGTGTGTGTGTGTGTGTGTGTTAGTTAATTCACTACCGAGAACAAACAGATCTGTGCTCGATTGTGCCAGAAAGCCCAAAACTCTCACCTGTTGATAATCTCCTGATCTCTTGAGTGTGTGTGTGTGTGTGTGTGTGAGTGTGTGTGTGTGTGTGTGTGTGTGTGTGTGTGTGTGTAAGGGCTTATGTAAGTGTCATTAACAACGTCAGTCCCTTCATTGAATAATATTTCCACACAGAAAAAAAAATTCTAAGCGTATTTACATTCTCACGCTGCATGAAAAGAGCTGAAATTGCATTTTTTAAAACACATTTTAAATATATTAACATAGCACATAGGCGATATATAATGGCTTACATACTGTACATATTCACCTCCTGTTGAACTTTTCCACATTTTATAGTGTTACAACCCGAAACTGGAAAAGATTTAAAGAGGGGATTAATCAGAGGAGCAACCAAGAGGCCAAGATGCATGATGCCGCCACCACCATGCTTCACAGTGAATACTTACGCAAGGTTTGGAACGCATTTATGGATGAAATAAAATGTATAGAAAATAATCTCAAATATTCTGTATTGGTGGTTTAAGGTAAAAGCTTTCTAAACCTCATATTGTGTACTGTCCTTGTCTTTAATATACAATATGATAGTATAGCTTGGTGGTAGTTAAAAGTTTACATAATGACAGTGTGGGAATGAATTATTCATTAATCTGGGATTTATGTACGTAACGTTTCTCTACTTTACTGCATTTATTCCACAAACGTCAGCATTAATGCATGATACTAATGTCAAATAAGAAGTACACTGTCATGTGTTTGCACTTTATGTAGTCCTGTGTAGTAATGTGCCACTGTATTGTGATGGGTTTACCACGATCGCAGGGAAACGACATTTCATTCCAATACATACAAGCTATTTAGAGGAATGGCAATAAAAACCACTGGACTTGAAGTTAATACACCATCTATTAAAAAACAAGTCGAAGTAAATGAGCGTAATTTGCATTTTACTAAATTTTGGCACTCACGAAGCCTTGCGTATGAATTCCATCAATTAACCATCTGGAATTATGTGAATTACTTTCAATTAACCAATGTTGAAATGTTTGTGAATAAAGTTTAATTCATAGTGAATAAACTTTTTATAAGTATCTAATTGGTGCTGTATTGAACAAACAACAAGATCTTACTAAAATATGTGGGAAAAAAAAACATGAACGAGGTGTACAGAGTCTGACGTCTGCAGATCTGTGATCATAAACCCTTAAAATCTCTGTCATGACTCGTGCTGTTCGATTCTCGAGTCTCTTCTCGCATTGATTATTGCAACGCGCTCCTTGCTGGAGTCTCTAAGTCTACAATAAACAATAAATAAGTCTAAGTCGTATGTGCGGTATGTGCATAATTCTGCAGCTAGAATCCTGACTAGGCCCAGGACAAGAGATCACATGCCTCCTATTCTGGAGTCCCTGCACTGTCTCTTCATCAGGTTTCATGTTGATTTTAAACTCCTCATGCTTACATACATACATAAGCCTTTGGCTCCTCAGTATTTAGCTGAGCTTTTAACCCATTACACCCCAAACCGTGATCTCCGCTCCTCCAGCTCTGGTCTTTTAACCGTCCCTCGGACTCGTTTGCGTACTATGGGTGATAAGGTACGTTCTTCTTACGCTCCGAAACTGTGGAACTCACTACCATCTGATCTTAGAGAAACCCAGACTCTTAGTGTATTTAAATCTTCTCTCAGAGCTTATTTCTTTAGGATAGTTTTTACTTGATGACTTTTTTTTATTTATTTTTTAGAAACTATTATTAATATTATTGCTATTATTATTGAATTGTATTTTATTATTTGCTGTTTTTGATACATGATTATATACTTTGGTTTATGATATGTACTTCTGTTTCTATTTTCTTTTGCTATGTAAAGCGCCTTGAGACGCCTTTTTAAGATATTTAAAATAAAGTGATATTATTATTATTAGTAGTAGTATTTGGAGTCGACTCCGTTATTTGTACATCATTGTCATTGGCAGCATGAATCTGTCATGGCATGAGAATATTATAAAGTACTTAGTTTGTCCAGACTTATGTCAAAGTTTTCAAATCAGAGCCAAATCAAATCAAATGTAGCCTTCAGCTGAGCAGTGAAAAGATTTATCATCTACCAGTGTTATATATCTGTCTCTCTCTCTCTCTCTCTCTCTCTCTCTCTCAGATTCCTATTTTACACACATTAAAACAGTTTAAATTAAGAGTCGACTCTGTTCCGATTCGTGAATCGACTCCCAGATCAAGTCAGTCTGCGTTACTCTTCATCACCACGTGTGGGGGCCAGAACACCACTAACACACACACACACACACACACACACACACACACACACACACACACACACACACACACACACGGTTATTTAAAAAGTTTACAACAGAATGAGTCCATTAAAAGTCTAAAATAACTAATTGCTCAGATCTGTATCTTAAGCTCAATATCACTTAAGCATAAATATATATATATATACAACAAATATATAAATGTATATATTCATTCATTATTTATGAATACGTTTAGTCATTATTCATTTATTTATTTGTTCATTCTAAGTCATTTATGGGATTAAAACATACAGTAACATAGAGACTGATAGTCCATCCTTTAGGTAATACAGAAAGTGATCAATACAGAACAAATACAAATTCACACAACATTATGAATATTGTATTCCGAATAGTACAATGCAGATAGCACTAAAATACACAATCAAACACGCAAAACTAAAAATTTAAATAAATAAGATCAACAATCTCTCTCTCTCTCTTTGTCTCTCTGCCTGTCTCTCTCTCTCTCTCTCTCTCTCTTTCTGTCTCTCTCTCT
>CM040993.1:18488839-18511441 GCA_022985145.1 Pangasius djambal
CTCACTCACACTCGCACTGCTCAGGCTCTTCTTTATTTCAGCTTCTTATTTTTTCTGTGCTTAAAGAGATACATCTGTATTTTATTTTATTTTATTTATTTATTTATTTATTAAAAAAAGAAATCTCAATCCCCCTCATCGTTAGTGTGTTTTGATTGTGAGAAAAGAGCAAAAACTACTTCAGACTCAATAAAAATAATTATAATAATAATGATATCTTTAAATGCAGCTCAAATTGCTTTACAGTGATAGATAGATAAGTAAGTAAATAAATAAATAAATAAAATGTCATTAAATATACAGTAGTGAAACAGGACATTAATAGCATCTAAAATATAAAAATATATTATAATAAAGTGCAAAAAGAAATAAATAATTTAAAAAATGTGACAGATAATAACAGTGACAAAAACTGAAAATAATAATCTAAAATATTAAAATATTTAATAACAAAAATGTGTAAAAAGGCATAAATAATGTAAGAAATGTAAAAAATTTATACAGAAATTAATCTAAGTGGAAAAAAATAATATAAAATATAGATATATAAAATTATTTAAAAAAAATATTTTGGAAAAAATAATAATTATGGAAATACAAAAAAAAAAGCAATGACAGAAATAAAGAAAATGTAAATATATGTAAAATATGGAACAGAAAATGTGCAGAACAATAATAGAAATGTAAACAATATCAGCAATGACAAAAATATTAACAATAAAAGATATAAAAAATTTAAAAAAGAAAGAAAAATATGGTACAAATGCAGCAGATGATAGCAGTATGACTTTACAGGGGGGTTAATATTTAGATATTAAATCTGTAAACAGAATGTGTTTGTAACGTGTGTGTGTGCGTGTGCGTGTGCGTGTGCGTGTGCGTGTGCGTGTGTGTGTGTGTGTGCAGGCTGTGAGGACATTGTGGTGGAGAGCATCTCTCTGGACTCAGTGGTTCCCATCCTGAAGTGGAGCTCACAGCCGTACGGCTCGAAGTGGGTCCACCGTCAGGCTCTGCACTTCCTGTGCGAGGAGTTCAGTCACGTGATGACGTCAGACGTCCTGTACGAACTGAACAAGGAGTACCTGCTGGGGGCCATCCAGTCTGATTACCTGCAGGTGAGGACCACCTGACACCTTCTGACCAATCAGAATTCAGTGCAGTGAAACAGTTTCACAGGTTTTCTTGGGTTCGTTTGGAGACGATTTAAATTCAGAATCACGACTTGTGTTGTGTTGTGATTATGAAACTGTAATATAATTTCATTTCAGCATGTTCTCTCTCTCTCTCTCTCTCTCTCTCACTCTCTCTCTCTCTCTCTCTCTCTCTCCTTCTCCTGGCCAGCTAAAGCACTGGTATTGATCTTTCCCGCTTGCTAAATTGAATTTTATAATATACTGCCATTATTATCAGGAGATCTGCTGAGGGGTCTTTAATTCTCAGACGGCTCCTGTTTTATTTCATCACATTCTGAATTCGATTCGAGAGCATGATTCAGCGCAGTACACGCCACACTCTGGTGCTGCTTCGACCTTGACCTTGACCTTCCTCAGGCAGCCAACACTGTGGGAGCCCCGCCCCCTTCGCCCCGCCCCCCCAATCTCACTTTACTAATCCCGCGTCTCGAGTTAAACGTTTTGAGTGAAATAAAATCTGTTAGTTCAGCTCCACTAGCATTAGGCATGTATGGACTTAACATCAGTTAGATGTGTTTATTATTCCCTAAAATTGAGAATTGTTAAAAAAAAAAAAAAAAAAAGGCTGTAATTTTTTTACGTAAACGGAAATGAAGTGTCAAATTTAATGCTTTATTAATAAATTTAATGATGATTATAATGTGATTAAAGAACCGCCGCTTCACACAGCGCACTCAAGCCTGAGAGAAGAAACTGGAGTGTGTGTGTGTGTATGCGCGTACGTGTGTGTGTGTATGCGCGAGTGTGTTTGTGTGTATGCGCGTATGTGCGAGTGTGTATGCGCGAGTGTGTTTGTGTGTATGCGCGTACGTGCGAGTGTGTATGCGCGTACGTACGTGCGAGTGTGTGTGTGTGTGTGTGTGTGTGTGTGTGTGTATGCGCGAGTGTGTTTGTGTGTATGCGCGTACGTGCGAGTGTGTTTGTGTGTACGTGTGTGTGTGTGTGTGTGCGCGCGTGTGTGTGTGTTTTGTGATGACCACCAGAAGCTTAAGGGGGGAAAAGCTGCCGCTCGTCTTCTTTAATTAAAATGCACACACTAGAAACATCTACATGCACATTTTCTATAAACTTAACATCAGTTTCCTAAAATTGTAAGAGAGAAACTGTGCATGTAAACATTTCCCGTGTCCACACACACACACACACACACACACACCAGTTTTTTTCCACACAATAAAACACATTGCGCTTCAGCAGCCGCGTGTCTGAGCTTTAGCGCTCTCGCTCTGGATATTCTCCAGCAGAAAGATGGAGGAAAGTGTAAATACGAGTGGACAGTAGGACGGATCAGTAGTTGCCATGGCAGCGCACACCTTGAGATGGCTTCTCTGATAGCGTGTAGGAGGTTTTATAGGAGTTCTTCACCACCTCTAACTGTAACTCTGAATTTAAAAAAAAAATAATCATATGATGCACGTGGGACGGCGTGAACGTGTCTGTCTCTGCCGCCTGCAGGCCAGCGAGCAGGACATCCTGAAGTACGTGGTGAAGTGGGGAGAACACCAGCTCATCAGGAGGATGGCCGATCGAGGTGACAGGAACACACACACACACACACACACACACACACACACACACACACACACACACACACACACACACAGTACACCATAGAGTAAAGTCCATAAAGACTGCAGTCTAACACAGCGCTGTTATTATTTCCTCTACACCGGCGCACTATAATGAGTTATAATCTCTCACGGCTTCCAGATTTAATTTTAACATAATAATAACTTAAGATTTAATGTTTAACGTGGAACGTCTGTGAAACGAGTCGGTTCCTGTTCTCACTTACGTTACAGCAGCTATAAACAGTCGTTCCCTCTCCAGCCTCTCTCTCTCTTTCTCTCTCTCTCTTTCTCTCTCTCTCTCTCTCTTGAAATGAATAAGACCAAAAAAAAACGGCACGTTACTAAGAAACCGTAAAAAGACTCTACAAAGCGCTGACAGTGGAGACTCCTTCCATAAACGTTACATAAACGTCTCCTTAGAAGACGAAAACTCCACCACATCAACCATTACACTTTTCTTAACCTGCTCGTGTGGAGCGTCCGCCGTCACGCAGGTCCCTGTGATCGGGCCGTTACTATAGAAACGGTTCCATATTCGAACGAGCGCGTTAATAGAAACGTGTCGTTCATGTTGCGGCCGGTTATACACACACCTTCTAACCAATCAGATTTGAGCATTCCTCCTCGCTGTGGCGGGTGTAAAACCTTTTAACATTTTAGCTGCTGTGGAAATTTCTATGTTTTTTTTTTTTTTAATCGATAAATATTTCAATTTGATTCGTGACCACAGTAGATTCCTACGTAAATAAACTCACTGGAAGAATGAAAAACAGGATGAATGCTCCATACATTCTCATCTCTCTCTCTCTCGCTCTCTCTTTCTCTGTGTGTGTGTGTGTGTGTGTGTGTGTGTGTGTGTGTGTGTGTGTGTGTGTGTGTGTGTGTTACAGAGCCCAACCTGCTGAGCGGCACGGCCCACAGTGTGAATAAGCGCGGAGTGAAGAGGCGGGATCTGGACGTGGAGGAGCTGAAGGAGATTCTGTCCCCTCTGCTGCCTTGCGTACGCACCGAACACATTCTGCCCACCAACAGCGAGGTCCTCTCCGACACGGTGAGTGGGACGGCGTGACCGATCACGTCTGCTGCGTGTTCATCACCACACACACACACACACACACATATGTGAAACTTTCTTTACTTCACGTGAACGCCGTGTGTGTCCCCGATAGCTGAAGCGTGGTCTGATCAGCACGCCTCCGTCAGACATGATCCCGACGGTGGAGGGAGGAAAAGCCAACGCCTGGCTGAGGCAGAAGAGCGCCGGCATCTACGTACGCCCTCGCCTCTTCACTCCGTACGTCGAGGAGGCCAAGGTACACGCGACACGTCAAATCGCACGTGATGCTTCTGAGAGACAGAGAGGAATCTCACATAGGAGTTAAAACCGTGTGTGTGTGTGTGTGTGTGTGTGTGTGTGTGTGTGGTAGGCCGTCCTGGACGAGATGATGGTGGAGCAGACGGACCTCGTGAGGCTGCGCATGGTGCGCATGTCCAACGTTCCCGACACTCTCTACATGGTCAATAACGCCGTACCCCAGTGCTGTCACATGATCAACCACCAGCAAATGGCTGGCAGCCAAACAGCCCCGCCCTCAGTGGTGGCCAATGAGATACCAGGTGGGTGGAGCTCACGTGTACCGCTTTGCATTTTGGACCAATCCAGAATCAGACTGAGTACAATATCACGTTTTCTGTCGTTTGTTTATTATTTCCCCTTTTACCAGATTACAAGGTTTTTCAATTATATCCTTTCTCTCTCTCTCTCTCTCTCGCTCGCTCTCTGTCTGTCTTTCTCTCTCTCTCTGTCTCTCTTGCTCTCTATCTGTGTCTCTATCTCTGTGTCTCTCGCTCTCTCTCTCTGTCTCTCTCGCTCTCTCTCGCTCTCTCTGTCTCTCTCTGTCTCTCTCACTCTCTCTGTCTCTCTCACTCTCTATCTGTCTCTCTCTGTCTCTCTCTTTCTCTCTCTCTCTCGCTCTCTATCTGTCTCTCTCTGTCTCTCTCTCACTCTCTCTCTCTGTCTCTCTCTCGCTCTCTCTCTCTCGCTCTCTCTCTTACTCTCACTCTCTCTCTGTGTCTCTCTCTCGCTCTCTTTGTCTCTGTGTCTCTCTCTCTCTCTCTCTCTCTCTCTCTCTGTGTGTCTTTGCAAGGAATTCCGGCTCTATCCATCATTACAATTAGACTTTTAAATGATTAAAGATACGGTGCTTAGATTTTTTAAAATGAAAGAAAAATGACTAATTTAAAAAAAAAAAAAAAAGTAAAAAAAAATCCTGTATAATCTGCTGAGAGTCAGATACGTTAAACATAATCATGCTCCCACTTTAGGCGTGGAAGAAGTCTGACTGCATGGTGACAGGCAGGAGTTACAGCCAGTCAGAAAGAGAGAGGGAGAAAGTGTGAGAGATCACTGCTTACAAGCCAGTGCTGTAAATCAAGACTCCGATACTGAAATCCCACGCGTTCACTAGCAGTTATCTCTCCGCTTAGTGAATGTTAGTGATATTGAGCTTGTAGGAGTGGCAGCAGGACGTGGGGCCTTTCCAAATTTGCATATTTATGCATATTCATGAAGCCTAGCATCCTGGGATAAATGCGTAGAGACGTTCCTAGAGCATTTCAGTCATTTGTGGTGTTATCCATTATTATTTTAATATTCTTCGGTGTTAAAATTGAATCATTTCATTGCCATTAAGTAAATAAATACATTTATATTAAGTAAATAAATACAATTATATATATTGTTGTTATTATATTTATGTCTGTAGACGATGGAGAGGATTTCCTCGTGTATTTGTTCGAGTTATTATTTCTGATGGGGAATTTAGTGTTACACCCAGTAGTGTGTGTTTTTATAGCAGTGTTGTGGGTTGGGCACGTGGGAGGAAGAACAGCCCCGGTTCCTCGGCGAGCTCGGTCGTGATCGTGGGTAGTAACTTCATCATCACACTGACCTCACCGAGCTCTCGCATCTCTCATGAGGTTCAGCGGAGCTTCAGGGTCACAGCGCTTCATTTTATAAAGTCATTCCCAAGAACAGATGATCCGACTCTGCTTTAAGCATCTTTAAGCGTTTATGGTTTAAGTCTCACACCTTCCAGCGGTCCGGTTCTGTCCCGTGTTTTTAATTACATTTCATTACTTCGATTTCATTCTGATTTGTACTTTATTTAATTTGGTTTAAATGTTTTTTAAATGTGTTTAAATGTGACAAGGGATTGGACAAACTGGAGCTTTCTTCTAAGAAAATACTGTCCTGATACCCATTAATACACTTTGGAACTTTGAATTTGCATTCGCTTTTTATTTATTTATTTGTTTTATTTTTTAATTTACTTTTTCCACATTTCTTAGGGTATGTAAAAATGAAACTCTGAAGCTCTCTCTCTCTCTCTCTCTCTCTCTCTCTCTCTGAATGTTTCTCTTTTTGTCTGTTTCTCTCCTTGTCTCTCTGTTTTTTTCTCCATCTGTTTCTGTTTTTCTCTCTTCGTCTCTCTCTCTGTCTATCTATCTGTTTTTCTCTCTGTGTCCGTCTCCCTGTCTGTCTGTCTCACTGTATCTGTTTTTCTGTCTGTCTCTCTGCCTCTGCCTCTCCCTCTCTCTCTCCATGTCTCTCTTTCTCTGTGTGTTTCTCTCCATCTCTCTTTCTCTCTCCCCCTCCATGTCATTCTGTCTGTCTCTCTTTGATATTCTCTCTCTCTCTCTATTTTTCTCTCTCTGTCCTTTGCTGTCTCTCTCTCTCTCTCTCTGTTTCTCTCTTTCTCTGTTTCTTTCCATCTTGTCTCTCTCTCTCTTTCTCTCTCTCTCTCTCTGCTCTTTCTCTGTTTCTCTCAGTTCAGTTCAGTGAGGTTATGTGGCCGTATACGTGTACCGTATTCCCAGAGCATTACAGGGATGAGAAGAAGTGTCGTTAGTAAACGTGTTAGTTAGAACACTGAGTGTCTGTACAGGAACATGGAGATGAATGGAAATTAAGTGTTAATGGAAATAGCGGCAAACTTGAAGAAGTAAAATTTACAAAAAGAAACAGAAGACAAACAGGGCTGTGTGCGGATTACTCACTGTTTTTGTGGCAGGCAGATGGGTACTGTCCTCTCTCTCTCTCTCTCATCCTCACTCTTTCTCTCTCTCTCTCTCTCTCTCTCTCTCTCTCTCATCCTCACTCTTTCTCTCTCTCTCGCTCTTCCTCACTCTCTCTCTCTCCCGCTCTTTCTCGCTCTCTCTCTCTTGCTCCCTCTCTCGCTTTGTCTTGCTCTCTTTCTTGCCCCGTCTCGCCCTGTCTCTCGCCCCATCTCTCTCTCTTGCCCCGTCTCTCTCTCTCTCTCTCTCTCCCTCTCTCTCGCTTGCCCTGTCTCTGTCTCTCTTTTGCCCTGTCTTTCTTGCCCTTTCTCTCTTGCCCTGTCTTGCCCTCTCACCCTCTCTCTCTCTCTCTCTCTCTCTCTCTCTCTCTCTCTAAGTGAGTTTTATTCCCGCACAGATATTTCATGAAACTTGAAACAACGTAGCAGAGGTTGTATGCTGATTCTGCTGGACGTGTGTGTGTGTGTGTGTGTGTGTGTGTGTGTGTGTGTGTGTGTGTGTGCGTGCGTGTGCGCGCGCGTGCGTGTGTCAGTTCCCAGGCTGGCAGTGGTGAAGGAGATGATTCGGCGGCTGCACGAGCTGCGGCACACGGAGCAGGTACAGCGAGCATACGCCCTGAACTGTGGCGAAGGAGCGACGGTCAGTTACGAGCTGCAGATCCGAGTGCTCCGGGAGTTCGGCCTGCCTGATGGAGCTGCAGAACTGCTTCAGGTAACACACTCCACACCTGTCACAGCGGCCATCATTTTAGACAGTGTGACGCACACAATCCTCAAGATCAGTGCATACGTCTTTGTGTTGCGTTAAGTATTATTTCCAGGAATTTATTTTATAGTTTTTCCCGCTCCGACTCGCCCCCTGGTGGACAATGCGTGTGAGCGACACGTGTGTTTTCTCTCTCAGAACCCGCACAAGTTCTTCCCCGACGAGCGTTTCGGAGACGAGAGCCCGGTGCTGGCCCTGCGTCCGTCCGCTCGCTGTCGGGTTAACAGCACCCCGGCTGTGGAGAGCATGTTCACAGACCTGCAGGCCGTGATGGGCCTCCATCCTCCCCTGCCCCCTCCGCCGCCGCCGTACCACCCACCCACCTCGCAGCAGATCCGGAGTGGCTGGAGGCCCCGCGTGCCCACCCAGCAGCCCTCGCGCTCCTTCTCCTACCCCTGTAATCACTCGCTGCTACACACACAGGCCTCCTCCAAAATGGGCAGCCCCATTTACCCAGCCACGGGGGTCAAGGCCGTGCCTCCGGACTGTACCAACCCCCAGGGGAGGAGCCTCAACCCGAACAAGAAAGGGGTAAGTACAAGGAGGCAGTTTGTTATGAGGTAACGTTAGTTATCTGTAAGCCAGGTGAGTGCTGTGCTTCAGATTATTTGTAAAGCTCCAGAGCATTCTAGAGCTTGTTGTCATAGTAACAGATCTGACTCCGCCCCCTTTGGCACTTAATGGAATAAGCAGGAGAGCCAACTGACAATCATTATACTTTATACTTTTTGCTTATGAAGACATTTAATCGTCTATTGAGTTCTGGATTCTGATTGGTCCGAAGGCGTCGATGGTGGTGGACGAGGAATAAATAAAAATTTGACAGGAAAATAATCCTCTTCAGGGTGACTCCACGTCATCACACCGCCCTGTCGTTGATTATTTTACTATAACCGCACAGCACACACATCTTACGTGAAGAATATAATAATTGATGAAATAAGAACTCAATAAAAATAACAACAGCGAGTTTTCCGTAACTCTTCTTACTTGTGTTGATTCAGAACATGGAGCCGGTCATCAACGAGTTCATGCCGGACATCGCCATGGGAGTGTCGGCCATGAGTCTGAAGGACCGCCGCCTTCCCGAGGTCACCATGGAGGTGGAAGGTCACGACCCCCGTCCTTCGGTCTCCACGGTGCCGCCCATCTCTCAGTGCTTCTCCGGCCGCCACCCGCACTCCTCTTCACGCAAGCGGCACGCGGCCGAGCCCAAACCCGACGCGCCGCAGCACACACACTTCCCCGACCTGTACGAACTCTACACACACGGCCGCAACGACGCCGCGCACCGGCTCCACCTCGCCCTGGGAGCTCAGGCCAACCAGAGAGCGCCGCCTAAAGGAGAGACGGACCTGACGTGTGGCCTGAGCCCCGACACGGAGCCCTACGATGAGTGGAACCCGAGCCGAAGGGTCGCTGGCCCCGGCGCCGCCGCCGCAGCGGGGATGGGGGAGGAGGGAGGAGGGATCGGGGGTCGAGAGCGAAGGTCACCTAACAAACACGAATACCTGTACAGGAAGTCCGCGCTATGACCCCGGAGAGAGACTCAAGAAGGCTTTAAGGCACAAAATCACAGATTTAAAGCCTTTCAATGCTCGGGTTTGATTAAGGGGGGAAAATCTGATGAATATATCTTGTCCACATTTTATTTTTAAATATTTAAAAGGCCCTCATTAAGGGCACCGAAGCTAAAAAGCTCACTTGGGTTACTGACAATCAGCATAGAAATGAAATCTCAATGAGTTCCCAAGCTGCGTCACGATGCAGAACCGTCACTGTGCGTTCCCATTACGTCCATTTTTCTCTGCCTTTGAGTTCAATACACTAGTTGAGAGATTGAGAGAGAGAGAGACAGAAATATATATTTATACAGATGTATTATGCATTTATCTTTGCTTAGGAATAAACCATAAAATGAAAAAAAAAAAAAACGTCCAGGCAATAAGTCACTTAATCCAAACATTGCAAACGTTAATTAATGACGTGACACGTTTAAATACCAGCGCTGCGTTCATGACTAAGTGGGAAACAAAATTCCTTCTGAAGTCCTTCGCTGCTCACTTTCACTTCCTGATCATAAAGTCTGCGTTTTAACATCGCTGCTACGAGTTATCACATATCAGAAATATGCAAAACGGCTCCAGATGAGTCGACCGACATGTAAATCTGGAATGACCGACAGTCGTGTAGGTGTTTCGTGCTCGCTGATGTTAACTGATGCTCTCTGGAAGCTCCGCCCCCTTCCCCCTCATCTCACAATGGTAGCTGAAACAAAATCGATCCTTGTATGTTTCACTTCACTAACGTCAGACCGTGACTGTAGCTTTTCCTCCACGATGCGATCAGTCGGCACATATTTCATTCTACGTCTTTAAAATATACAAAAATAAATTACATTTTAAACATTCTTAAACATTTAGACATTTTATCAAATCTGCTTCCGGAGTTTGTACTTGTTATTTTAAAAACAAAATGTATGAAAAGATTTACCCAGAAAAATGTATCGTGACGTAACTTATCACGATATCGATGTTATATCGTCGTATCGCGGAGCTCTAACGTGAAACGGATTCAATAAATTTAAATAAAAATAAAAAAAATTACTAGGTAATTTGAGAATCGCTGCTCAAGGATCAGTTAACTGGCATTAATCAATAATTAATTTTGCGTTTATTTCTTTTGTGAATTACTGAAGTTTAAAAGAAAACACTAACCAAACAAGTCAAGCTTTTATTTTAATTTAATTATTTTTTTTTTTTTAAAGATATTTAACCTTTTTTTTTTAATCCAAAAAAAACGAGAGCGTGCTCACTGTGTCCAAATGTCCAATCTTAAACAATAAGCGATGCGTCGAGTTTAAAAAGCAAAAGTCCCGGTTGTCATGAACGCAGCATCGATCTCCACACACAGTTTTAAAGCTGCTCACATCTCGCCGTGTTCCTCGAAGCTCCCGCAGTTCTGCGGGTTTACAGCTGTAACGACGCTGCCCGCTCTCTTAATGAACATCAGTTCACTCGTTCATCTTCTGCCTTTTCCGCTAGATACGTATATATATATATATATATATATATATCTCTAACCATGCACTCTCATCCTGCTGCGCTTTATTAACATCCTCCTCTTCCTCCTTCTCCTCCTCCTCAGCGCCCTGGACGTGAACTCATATCCGTGTCCCAGTCAGTTGTGTTTTTTTTTTTTTTTTTTTTTCCTTTCCTTTTCTGAGTACCGAGTATAGAAGCGTTTACCTCACCTTCATTCTGCATTAAAGCGAGATCTCACATGCTGCATCGATTTAACGTCGATTTAACATCGCTAGCAGCCTGAACGTCGCCTCAGATTCCTCTCCTACTATCCTTTGTGTGGAAAAAAAAAAAAAAAAAAAAAGGATAATCTCTCTGATGCAGTCGCTGATGCGTGATATATGCAGCTTTACACTGTTTATGCCATGTTTCATGGTACTGTAACGTTACGGTCTTCGACGACGGTCACCTGTGCAAGCCGTGAATCAGGGATCTGTCTCAGCTCACTCGTAAAGAACGCTCTCCTCTCGTTTAGCCCAGTCCAGTGCTGAATGCAGTACAGTACTTTCTGCCTTTCCGTGGAGAAAAAAAAAAAATCAGTGTTTTATTATTATTATTATTATCGTAACCATAATGCTGCAATGCCTCGATGCTTGGACGCTACACCTCTACCTCTGTTTTATCTCTGTCCTCATTTCTGTGTTGTGGAACTCGATAGTTTCAGGGTTTCAAGATTTCTTAGCCTTATTTTTTTAAACCTGAATAATCTCCTGAATCATGTCTCTACACCTGCATCAGGTGAGTAATGAAAGTTCAGTATTAATCAAAGCGACAACCGATCGTCCGGTTTTCTACGTAGATGCGTGACACGGAGCCGCCATTTCAGAGACAAGACATTCGAATGAAATGTTCTCATTTCTATGCAAATTAGCAGCGACGCTGTAAAGACGTGACGAATCCAAACGATCGATTCCTCGTACCGGACGTACAGCGCGTGTGGTCCGACGCTTCCTCACTTCCCTGCTCATACCTTTATTTAATACCTGCAGTTAGACGTTACAAAGAAAAATAACGTTTGGAAGAAGGGTAGCGGGGATCGATGGTGCCTCTGGTGTAAGTAGCTAGTAGCTAGCTAATCTGAGAACGACGCTAGCGTGAATCCGAGTATGTAACGTAAATCAAACATTTTCACGTTAATTAGTGCGTTATTTTAGTGGTTAGCTTTAGAAGTGGTGTATAGCTACTTATAGGAATTTAAGAAATAAAAAAAAAGTCAGACAGGCCACGCCCAGTAGATTCTGTTCACGCCCACAAAAGACGAACTAAACGACGAGTCGTCACCTGCTAAGTGCGTACAGGTTCAGTGCACCTTCACCAGCTAATACGTGATGCATGACATCTAATGCTGCGTTCATGAAAACGTTCAACCTTCGAGCAGAAAAAAGTCTAAAATCTGCTCCGACTTGTCAGAGTCTGAATCCTGACCTCAGTCCAACATGGAGGTGCATTTTAAGCCTGTTTCTGACTATAAATAGTCTCTTCGTAAACACGTAAACATTTACACTTCCAAAACACATCATTTCTAAACCCTGGGTATCAGATCCATCAGTTTCAGCTTGAACGTAATTAAACAAACCTGAAAGCAGAAGAACTTTGTCTGAGGAGCGTGTAGAGCTGAGAACGTCCTCCAAAAAAATCTCTCTTACTCGTCACTTGGAAACACGGCGATGGGAAAAACATTTACACGTTTAAACCCAGACTCGTCATTAGCTGTTAAAGGAAGTGAATTCTGCAGTACGTCTCGGATGAACTCCACCGCGTCGCTCGGCGCTTGTACCGCGTTCGCCGTGCACTCGTCTGTCGCGTTCCGTTTTCTCTTCGTTCCGTTGGCGACCCGGTTCCTGCGGTCCTGACGGGTCGCTCTGCACAGCTGGGCTAAATGAAGGTCAGTGAGAGGGAAATAAACACATGTTCGGGTGTGAACTCTGATCTCCGCGTGTCCTGCTTTAGCTTTTTCTCTCTGATGGAGATGATATCCGAGTGCCTTCATGCCCGAGGCCGGGCGTGTCCTCCTCCTCCTCCTCCTCCTCTTCCTGCTCCTCCTCCTCCTCTTCCTGCTCCTCCTGCTCCTCCTCCTCCTCTTGCTCCTCCTCCTCCTCTTCCTCCTCCTCCTGCTCCTCCTCTTCCTGCTCCTCCTGCTCCTCCTCTTCCTGCTCCTCCTCTTCTTGCTCCTCCTCCTCTTCATGCTCCTCCTCCTCCTCTTCTTGCTCCTGCTCCTCCTCTTCTTGCTCCTGCTCCTCCTCCTCCTGCTCCTCCTCTTCTTCTTCCTCCTCTTCTTCTTCCTGCTCCTCCTCCTCCTCTTCTTGCTCCTCCTCCTCCTCTTCTTGCTCCTCCTCCTCCTCTTCTTCTTCCTGCTCCTCCTCCTCCTCTTCTTGCTCCTGCTCCTCCTCCTCCTCTTCTTGCTCCTGCTCCTCCTCTTCCTGCTCCTCCTCTTCCTCTTCCTGCTCCTCCTCTTCCTCACACCTGTCTTATGCAAGCCATTTCTACAAGCCTGCGTGTCTCTGAACGACCGTAGCCCAGGCTCCAGTCTACAAAGAGGCTCATTTTGTTTTCTTTTTTTTTTTTTTCTTTTGCTTTTTTTGTTTTTGTTTATTCAAAGAATATTTTTCAAGATTTTTGGTACCTTTGAAGAGAAGCCTTGTTGTTCTGACGTGTGTAAAGTGTAAAGATTTATATATAAATATCTATAGAAGACGTGATTCGGTGTATATACCAGGAGCAAAGCTTTTCTTTTACATTCTTGTACGGACTTCTTGTGAGAAGTGTCTATTTTTCTACTCTTCTCTGCGCCGGGGTGTAACTGAGATCTTCTATCTGCATTTAGACGGAAATAAACGGCTTTGACACAAACGCGTCGCCTCGTCTCCGTTCATCTCTCTCCTTTAATGTGTAGAGCGAACAATGAACCAGCGACAGTCTGTACGTTTTCAAATCATAATATAGTATAAAGTTTATTACATTTTGTCACTGTTCCCTTTTCACCACTCCCCCTTTTCTTTCTCTTTATATTTATATTTATATTAAAATCGATATATTTTACTTTTTTCTTTCTATCACTTTTTTCTCTACATATTTTTCATTTTTGTTTTTTTTTTCTCTTCCCTTATCTTTGTTTATCCTTTTCTCTCATCTTTTCATTTTTTTCCTTTGTTCCATCTTCTTTCTTCTTTTATTTACTACTTTTATTTTCTTTCTTCCTTTTCCCCCCCTTTCGTTCATCCTCTTTTCAGTGTCCCTTCCTTCTGTCCTTGTTTTTTTTTTTTTTAAACTCTTCAATTATCTATTATATAAATAAATAAAATGAATAAAAGGTTTCAAAAAGGTGATGAATAAACGAATTTTAAATTAGTCGTGTAGAGCTGATTCGAGGATGGGAGGAAAGGGGGCGGGGCTACGTATGAGCTCAGTTTGTGATGTCACTAAATCAAGTAAAACTCCACAGCTGTGGACCGATCGCTTCTAAGATGGAGGACGACGACGACGTGGTGCTGAGTGCTAAGCTATACGGCTAACTTGGCTAATGTCAGTCAGCTAGTGGTGAATGGATAGTGGTTGCTATGGTAACAGGTTTGGGTTTTGTTTTTTTTTGTTTTTTTTAATGATGATGTAAATTGAAACTGGTTTAGCTCACGTTAGTGATGGAGTATTAAGGAAGACAGGGCGATATGGGGGCGGGACCTAATTTGCATATTCATTAATATTCATGGTTTGTGTGATTTTTAGATGTTTTCAGGCATTTTTGTTGTTTTTCTTGAGGGTATTTATTGTGTGTGTTATTTTTAATGGTACACAATGATGTGTTTGGACTGCTGGTGCGTGTGTGTGTGTGTGTGTTTTCTTTCCCCAGCTCCAGATTCTCTCCGTTAAAACACTTGAGCTGACGGAGTCGCCATCGTTTTGTCAGAACCAAAAAACGACTCACAAATTCAAAGTATTAATACGTTTAATTTCTCAAAAGATACATTTACAAAGTAACGCGAGGTCTAAAGTACAGATAAAACAGCGATAATAAAATCACTACTTGGTCACGACAATTCATTATATTGACTGGCAAAAAAAAAGAGAGCGAACACAAACAGGAGCGGCCCAATCGGGACGTGTTCATAACGAACCCTGAACACGGCAATGACCAAGCAGGAGACAAATCCAAAGCGTCCGATCGCGGGGGCGTGAGGTTAAACCTGGGCGGGGCTTCGGCGTGGATCGTGACCCGCGATGTCTCCGTGTGCTGATCTGCACCACGTCCACGTCGCTCGTTAATGAACTTATTTAACGTCTCGGTATAAATGGCTCTTTGGGAACAACGTCAGACTTTTAATCTCAAAACCGACACCATGGCTTCTCGATTCATGGCTGCATATTTATATTTATATTTATATTTATATTTATATTTATTACAAAAGGAGCACGATTAGGGTTTCAGGTGAGCGAGGATTCAGCTGCAGTAGTACTGACCGGCGTTGGCTCTCCGTCTTTTACGACTCTGCTGCTCTTCAAAGAAGCGACGGATGTCTTCCGGGGTCACCACCTGGCGGGAAAGAGGGACGGAGGCAGAAATAATCTCTCAGATCTCACACACACACACACACACACACACACACACACCACCTTTCCACACTGTGTCTTTCTTTCTTTTAATCCTTCAATCTATTTCCTTTTATCCCTCTCCTTAGTCTCCTCCATCCACCTTCTTACCGCTCCATTTTTTTTTTTTTTACCCTCCACCACTCTCACGTTTTCATTTCCTTTGTTTCTCCCTACGTCCTTTTTTTTTCCTCCTTCATTTTAACCTCTCAGTTTTTCTGTCTCTGTATTCATTTGCTCTTTTTTCCCCCCATTTCCTTTATTCCTTTGTCTCCTTACTCTACATCCTTTTATCTCTCATTCCTCTGTCTGTTTTTTCTCTTCATTCTTTTTCTTTCTGACGCTTAGATCTCTCTCTCTCTCTCACACACACACACACACACACACACACAAACTGCTCATTCCTGTTAAAGCTGTGTGTGTGTGTGCGCGCGTTTATTTATTTATTTATGTTACAAACTAATATTACGAATATTGCTGACACTCTTCACGAGTCCTGATAATCCACACTAGTGCAAGAGCTCAGCGATTAAAAAGGACGAATTGCTCCATTGGTTTCTTTTTTAGAAAAGTTTCAGAACCTGCGTCTCAGAAACAGCGCGATTCTCTCATTACGCATCACTACGATGCACAAAATGATGCTTAAATATTTACCTTTACAGGTAAAGTAACAGAATCTCATGCGTATATATTTGATATTTTTTCTTCTTCTGCGTGATGCATTTCTGAACGAAAACAGGACGTGTGTGTGTGTGTGTGTGTGTGTGTGTGTGGACTTATTTATTCCAACACACACTGATCGGTTTATAAAGTAAAGTGATGTCAGCGTGTCTTTGCTGGTTGGTTGGTTGGTTTAAAACACGCCCACAACCACCACAGCGACGGAAAACTTAAGAAGCGATCTGACCAAAGACGCCGTTATATTCTGGATTCAGAAGGCGTTGATTAATTTCCTATAACGGCCGCTCCGACCGTAGCGCAGGTTTATAAATTATTCTGATCTGATGTGTTGTGTTATCGTTTCTATAGCAACAGCTCATTCACAGCGACTTGTACGGCGGACGCTCCACTAATAATAATAATAATAATAATAATAATACTCGTGTTATAAAAGTTGCTGATATGGTGAAGTTTTCTGTTTATTTAACACGTATGGAAGGAGTCTCCAGTGTCAGTGCTTTGTAAAGAAAGAGGCTGGAGAGGGAACGACTGTTTATAGCTGCTATAACGTAAGTGAGAACAGGAACTGACTCGTTTCACAGACATTAAATGTAACTATAAATAAATAAAATTTAAAAATGTAACTATGCTGTTACAGGAAAGTGATCAGCGTCGGGGTGGAAACAGTAACTCTGGCGTTAGGGCGGGGTTTAGACGAAGCCTGTGGGCGTGGCCTGGTTTGTTTGTCGTTACAGTGGCTGTAGGAGTAAGGTGTTATAAACCCTACACAGTGCATTATAAACACTGAGACATGGAAGAAGAGTAAAGAGTAAACTAATAACCTGTTGAGGCACCGAAAAGGTCTTAAACGTTGTATTGTGAATGGTTTGCTTATGAATATGTTTTTCCTAACGATGAAGACGGCGTGTTAGTGATGAGACAGAACGCGGTGTTAATGAACAGCAGTGAGGGAGGATTAAAGGAGCGTACCTTTCCCTCCGCTGCAAATCTCTGTAAGTAATCCTTCAGCTCCGTCTTCATGTCGTTATACTCTACAGGAGATACACAACACGATTACACACGATTACACACAGCCTTGGACTTGTTCAGGTGCACAGTTTTAGCATCAGTACATTAACACAGCACTGAATGTGTGCTAATTAGGGAAGTACTGACTTCTGATTGTTAAATTAACCAGCAGATTCATTTTTCACCCAGATTTGGTCTTGACCAGCCACCACTGCCCCACCGCCCACCCCCCTGTGAGTGTGTGAGTGTGTGTGTGTGTGTGCATGAGCAAGTGAGTGTGCGAGTCTGAGTGAGTGAGTGAGTGAGAGTGTTTGTTTGCGTGCGAGTGTGTGTGCGTTTGTGTGAGTCTGAGTGTGTGTGAGTCAGTGAGTGAGTGAGAGTGTTTGTTTGTGAGCGCGAGTGTGTGTGTGTGCGTTTGTGTGAGTGTGTGTGTGTGTGTGTGTGTGTGTACCGTGAATGATCTCGAGCTGCTGAACGTGGTTCAGGTTGTTGAGTGCAGACATGAGCGGGTCTCGAGCCTCGCTCCCGTTCGCCTGCTCCGTGGTTTTGCCCTTGTTCTCGTACGCGAGCACCGTGTCAGTCTCGTCCAACAGGAAGGACACGCCGCCCTCCGCAAACACACTCTGCGCGCACACACACACACACACACACTCTGTAATCACACAGTGTCACAGGCTGATATAAACCACACACACTCACAAAAAATGTTCAGAAACCTGGCTCTAATATTATCACATCCTGCACAGGCGACTGTGATGAAAAAACAAAAAGTAAAAAATGGAAAAGGCGATACACAGACGTGTGATCAGGGTTGCTGACACAGCTCTGTGTGTGTGTGTGTGTGTGTGTGTGTGTGTGTTGTACCTTACAGTGCTGACAGGAACAGAGTTTAGTGCGCCACGCTGCAGGCCAGAACACGGCTCCCTGCTGAACCCGGCTCTTCCCCGACGACTTCACCTCCTCAAACCTGCACCCCGAACCTTCAGCCTCCAGCTCCTGCAGCTTCCTCTTACAGCCGGCCGTCCCGTTCACCTCCACCTGCTCACACACCTCCACTTGCTCACACACCTCCACCTGCGTAAAATAAATCCATAACGCATAGAACACAAGTGAGTTCTGAGACACTTTAAGGCTGGAACAGCATTAACAGTATTACACTGCCACCTAGTGGTCAGCCATGATAACACACACACACACACACACACACACACACACACACACACACACACACACACACACACGATACCTTTTCATTCTTCACGTCTGTTTTATTCTCCTCTTCATCATGCTCCACCTCCACTCTCACACTGTCCTCCTCTTCTTTACACACTTTCACTGTAGGAGGCACTGAGGAAATAGCATTAAATGAAATAAAGTCTGTAAATTAAAACAGCCACATGATAAATTCAGAACGGTCATTAAATAACAAAGCCGTACCGGCCAGGTGAGCAGCGTACGTCCAGAGGAACGGAGATTTATTCATGCAGGACTCACAGATCATTTCCTGAAGTTCCACACACTCCGGGACCACACAGCCCAAGTGCTGAGAGAGAGAAAGGGGGAGCGAGAGAGAAAGGGAGTGAGAGAGAGAAAGGGAGAGAGAGTATCCAAGTCTGTATCCAAGCTTTGGCAATATAAACATTAATATTTGTCATGCCAATAAAGCAACCTTTTGACTTTGTAAGAGTGAGACACAGGGAGGGAGAGAAAGAGTGAGAGAAAGAGCACAAGACACAGGGAGTGAGAGAGAGGGACACGGAGAGAGAGACACACAGAGTGAGAGACACAGGGAGAGAGTGAGACAGGGACATGAAGAGAGAGAGGGACACGGAGAGTGAGACACACAGGGAGAGAGAGAGGGACACGGAGAGAGAGACAGGGACATGAAGAGAGAGGGACACGGAGAGTGAGACACACAGGGAGAGAGAGTGAGACAGGGACACGGAGAGTGAGACACACAGGGAAAGAGAGAGAGAGACACGGAGAGTGAGACACACAGGGAGAGAGAGTGAGACAGGGACATGAAGAAAGAGAGGGACACGGAGAGTGAGAGAGAGACAGGGACACAGAGAGAGAGTGAGACACACAGGGAGTAAGAGAGAGGGACATGGAGAGAAAGACACAAGGGGTGAGAGAGAGAGACACGGAGAGGGAGAGAGACACGGAGAGGGAGAGAGACACGGAGAGGGAGAGAGACACGGAGAGGGAGAGAGACACGGCAAGACACTTACATGCACAGAATCTTATGCTGCATTCGACTACAGATTGTTTTTAAAATTAATGGGTCTCTGGAGAAGCTCTGCTCTAACACACTGCGATGTAGTGTGTGTGTGTGTGTGTGTGTGTGTCATCATTTGTGTGAACGTGTTCTCACTGCAAACGCACACTGGAGTAAAAACTCACCCGGCCATGCAGCCAGTCCTCACACACCACACACTGGATCATCTCATCGGCAACCTGAACAAACACACACACAGGATTACATTAATGTAGTGAAGTTTCAGCCTCTGATGTTTCTTCATGATCCTGAGTTCATATCAGTTACTATCATGTTGCATCTAACACTAACGCTCCCCAGATACCACGAGAACACATCCTCCCCGAGGGACGCGCCATCTCGATGGTTTAAAGCCTGCTATCTGTGATGATGTAATTAGTACCAGCCTATCCGGTTACCTCATCCTCCGGGTCGGGGTACGGCCTCTCACACGTGCAGTACAGACCGAAGAAGTTGTGACTGTATTTATTCCCGCAGTTAGTCTTCTCTTTCTCCTGCGAGACACAGAGACGCAAGATCACGGTCAATCTGTACATCAACTCAGCATCACATCAGAGACATTACAGACAGGAGAATAAATCAACAAGCACTCACTGGGAATAACCTGCACTCCATCTCTCCAAACTTCTCATTCCCACAGTCACACCGGAAATTCCTGTGGAGGAGGAAAAATACATCTGGTGTGTGTGTGTGTGTGTGTGAGAGAGAGAGAGAGAAAGAGAGACACAGAGAATGACCGAGAGACACACACACACAGAGACAGGTACAGAGACACACAGACACAGAGAGCGAGAGAGACAGACAGATAAGAGAGAGAGAAAGAGACACAGTGAGAGAGCGATTGAGAAACAGAGATAGACAGACAGAAAGAGAGACACAGTGAGATAGACAGAAAAAAGACATTGAGAGTGAGAGACAGAGAGACACAGTGAGAGAGAGAGCGAGTGAGAGACAGAGAGAGACACAGAGAGAGAGAGAGAGAGAGAGAGAGAGAGAGAGAGCGCGTGAGAGACAGAGAGAGAGAGAGCATGTGAGAGACAGACACAGTGAGAGAAAGAGACAGTGAGAGAGACAGAGTGAGAGAGAGATAGAAAGAGAGACAGAGTGAGAGAGAGAAACAATCTACCCCTCGGGATTGTTCTCACCTCTTGGTGTAGAGCTCGAACAGTTCGTGACCTTCATGACACTTGTATGAACAGGCGAGACAGATTCCTGCTGGTTCTCCTCCCTTCGGTGTGCAGGTGTTACACGCGTACAGAGCCTGACGCTTCACATACCCCTGTAACACCATGACATCATCATCATTACATCCCATAATATCCCATCATCACCCAATCAGAGCCTGACGCTTCACATACCCCTGTAACACCATGACATCATCATCATTACATCCCATAATATCCCATCATCACCCAATCAGAGCCTGACGCTTCACATACCCCTGTAACACCATGACATCATCATCATTACATTCCATAATATCCCATCATCACCCAATCAGAGCCTGACGCTTCACATACCCCTGTAACACCATGACATCATCATTACATCCCATAATATCCCATCATCACCCAATCAGAGCCTGACGCTTCACATACCCCTGTAACACCATGACATCATCATCATTACATCCCATAATATCCCATCATCACCCAATCAGAGCCCGTTTTATTCGGCAGGTCAAACACACTTATTCTTGTTCACTACCTCAACACACTTCTTTACACACTAACCTACCGCAATGCATTGTGGGATTGCGCTGGATATTCTCCATCTGACCTCATCTTTTAACGGCCATGTTTTATTCCAACACTCCAGAACACAAGCACCAAGAAAGGTTAAAAATAATAATAATAATAATAATAATAAAAAATAAAAATAAGGGGGACGTGTCCCGCATCGCTCACCAACGAGACCGAACTCAACATCCCATGATGCACCGCGATGTCACGTCGATGGCGTCCACGGCGATTCCGCTCAGACCCACGACTACGTTTTTACGTTTTCTTATTTGAATCATTTCATAAATCATAAACCGGGGAGAGAAATTAGTGATCTAGCCGTCACGTCTTCGTCACGTCTTCGTCACGTCTTCGTCACGTCTTCGCTCGTTTGATACGAACCGCACGTACGAGGGCGAGGGAAATGAAAACCTCTTTTTTCTTTTCTTCCCTACAGAGGAAAGCGTTCCCATAATGTTTCAAGTTTAATTTATTTATATATTTATTTACAACAGCAGCAGCTGACCAATGTGCTTTACAGCATCAAAATATATATATATATAGTAAATAAAACAAAGTAAATAAATAAAATCACAACTAAAAACCAAATTCCATGAACATTTTAAAATATAACCAAATATAAGAAATAGAACATCAAGAGACACTGAAAGCGACGGAGAAGTGACGAGTTTTGAGTCGAGATTTAAAAACAAAAACAAGGATTTTAAACTCCACTCTAACCCTCACAGGCAGCCGATGCAGAGGCGCTAGGACAGGAGTGATGTGTGTGAGACGGGGCTTCATTCCACCATACAGCGAGTTACAGTAACCTAAGCCTGATGATATAAAAAACATGAATTACTCTCTCAAAGTCCTGAAAAGAGAGGAAAGGCTTGATTTCAGAGAGAAGACGGAGATGAAAGAAAACAGGATTTAACCGCAGAATTTAGTTGACTATCGAGTTTCAGCTCACTGTCAAGCAAAAACACCTCAGTTTCGAACAAGGGTTTTTTGGCTTGGGATGTAACAAAGTGATTACTGATCTGATACGTCTCACTAACGAGATTTGTTTCTAATATCTAACATCGCGTGTGTACATAAGCGGTGTCGAGGTTCCCGCTCCGATCCGCTTCGCTAAACGTATTTACAATCTGCGCAAAAAAACGTCAAAAATCGTCTTTTAATCGAATTAAAACTTTAAAAAGATTTACCCTGTTATTCCACTACGGGGCGAAACAGAGCCGTAAACTCCGCTCCTGAACTACAAGACAACTTCACCTGCTTGTGACAGTGACGCCTCCCTCCCAGATGTGCTGAATGACTTCTACGCCCGGTTTGAAGCACAGAACAATGTGACGGCAAGGAAGACCACACCTCCTACCGATGACCAGGTGATCTGTCTAACCACAGACCAAGTGAGGAACACTCTACGCAGAGTCAATCCACGGAAGTCTGCTGGACCAGACAACATCCCTGGCCGGGTGCTCAGGGAATGTGCAGAACAGCTAGCAGATGTCTTTACTGACATCTTCAACATCTCCCTGAGCAGCTCCATTGTTCCCACATGCTTCAAGACAACGACCATCATCCCAGTGCCCAAGAAATCTTCAGTCTCCTGCCTCAATGACTACCGTCCCGTTG